>CM023096.1:26465723-26646207 GCA_013103745.1 Gardenia jasminoides
CATATGTATAATTTTTAACAAGAATTGGGACATCATGGAAGCCGGTCTTACCCTACTGAGTTATAACGGTTAAGGTCCTCAGAGATCATCTCGGGGGTTGGAGTGCTCGCTTTCACGGGTTCTTATTGTTCCGCAGTTGAAGGCTACGATGTTTAAGTCTTTCATACCTTGTCCATCTAATTATATTCCTATGACCTTTTCCATTAACATCTCACTGATAAGAAAATGTCTCGGTCGATCTCGTCTGAACTTGATATGCCGTGATTCTGAAATGTCCCTCAACTCAACTATCTAACTTGTTTAAGTCTCCAGGGTTTCCTTAAGATTTCTTTAAGCTTGTTATCGCAATCTTAGCCCTCTGAATATGGTTAAACAAACTCTCTCTCTCGCTAATTATTGCCAACACAAGCTCATTGGGATAGATAATAGTCTCCTAGCATGGGATAGATAATAGTCTCCAAGCATTCATACCTCTTAGTCGTGTCGGCTGGACTCCAGTATAATGGAAGCCCTCCATCGTAATCTTATATCATGATATGATAATGGCTTTCTAGGCGGCTAGTCCTCTCATTTGCTTTACTCCGTCCATTTCTTACCTTTAAAACCAGCAGTTTAGAGATTTGAATCAAGCGGTTTGAGATTTGAAATCAAATGAGTATAGAGATTCAAAATCAAATGGTCCTGAGGCGTCTCCAATCAAACTAATTCTAGTTGCTTATTTACATTTCACAAGTCTTACTTGGAGATATCTAAAATCTAGGCTCGATACCATGTGACCCTACTTTCCCTAAAGGCGGGCAGGAGGTCGGTACTACTGTCCGGCTCTACGTCGGGACTCACTCAATCATTTAACATGCTACATGAATAAATACCACAAGATGCTGGTAAGTGATGCTTAAAAACTTATACTATCCATTTTACATCAGGAACTAAGTTCAAATCCTAAAACTAGTAGTAATTTACAAGTACCTAGTAACACAAAGTCTCTTTCGAGATTGTCCACAAAATCTCGGTCCATGAAACTTTAACCTAGGAGGAAACAATTAAAGGGTAAGTCTAATGATTAGTGAGTGTCTAGATATGGGTAGATAAGCATGTAGTATTTCCCGATAGGAAGTAAACAATAGATCATGTAAACGATGTAGCGGGATCATGTAAGCATGTAAATCCAATGTAGCGGTTCATGTATTCCACTAGTTGTGGACAAGTACTTTTAATAAAATACGATCAAGGTCACGAGTTTTGTTGGTGGAGTTAGTCTCCCGACCTTCGACCCCTCTTTCGGGCTTTCGCCGATTTCGAGCCGAATCACCCAAAACATTCAATCGGTGGCGGTATACTCATGAGCAAACCTTAACAAGCACCCGAGGTTAGTAAACTTGCGACCTAAACGATACCGACTTAGAGTCAAACCCGTCGTGCCAATGGGGTTGGGATTCGGAATAAGTGGATGCTAATTGTGGTAAAATAAACAATGGCACAAGCATGGACAAGTATTTTTCAAATTTAGAGCGAGTGCGATAAAGTACACACTTTTCCTCCACATAATTGATATTTTACATTATACAAGTAAACAAGTAGCATGTTGGAAATTAAACAACAAGTAAATAGTTAAATGAGTGGGTCCTCACCGTAGTAGCCTAAATCGATTGCGGTCCAGGCCAGTCCACTCTACCGACTGGTCCCGTGGACATTGGTATTGGTTACTATTGTAACTTCCTTTCTAACTTAACAAGTTAACAGTGTTAAGTTGGGTCAGGGTTATAGGTCTGGACTCAACTCAAGGTTTACCGTCGGATGGTATAGGTTGTGGATGACGGTGGCCATTAGGTTTCAGCCCTTTAGTTGGTACGCATACGTGATTGGTAGTAGCACTGGTTGACAAGTTTAGGTGTAATGGCAAGTTACGATACTGAATCGGTAAGTTTTGTACAACGGTAGCAAGTTAGCATGGGTTGTAGGTTTTGGGCGAGTGCGATCACGCAATCGGCATTAATCGGTCTGTTGGGGCACACCACCCTGCTGGTGTGAGTTGGTACTAGTTGGTGGATAGGTGGGCGGTTGGGTGTGTCGACACTAGTTGGCAGCCATTGTGTATACCGGCACCGTCCGGCGCGCCGCTTTGGCACCGGGTCGGCATTACTTGGTGCCGGTGGGCGTAGGTCGCGGAGCGCCCGGCACTTGTTGGCCTGGTCCCGGTGTGATTCGGTACCTGCCGATGATAGTTGGTCGATGCCGGCGCTGGTCGCAGATTACCGATCAAGGCGTGTCGGGAGTCGGCTGGCGGTCGATGGTTGGCTAAACGGTTTAGGCATAAGCAGTAACGGTGCCGCCAAACGACCAGCACCGGCCGAGGTCCAAGTTGTCCCGTGATTTTCGCCATTTTAGATTGTTACGGATCTGTTAGGTGGTTAACAAGTGAAGTCGGTTGTCTACGAAAGTGTATAGGTGGTTCACCGCGAATCGGTGACTAGGGTTGGATGTGGATGAATGGTTGGGCATGGGTGGTCGGGTGGGACGGGTGGACGAGTTAACGATTGAGGTCGTGGGTGGCTGAGCAAGTGGTGGTAGCAAAGGTTCACGCTGGGTTAGTTTGGTAGGTTACCGCCCAATGGTTAAGTTTGGCCAATTTGTATAAGGGTGGCTCTTTGGGTAACCTCCCTGAGTACACACTATGTCTGACTGAGCACCCGAAAGTTGGTTGCCGGCGAGGTTGGCACTAGGGTTGGTGTCCGCTAACAGTTGGCACGTCGGCGCTAGGGTAATCGCAACGGACGCACGGGTTCAAAGACATCCACTAACGGTTGGGGTACAAGAGTCAGCTAGGGCCGCTGTACCAAAGTTAGCAATCCGTCAATGGTCCGGCAAGCTAAGGTTAAGTTAGCAATCCGATACTTGAATTCGTCGCACGATGGCTCTGGCTGGTCCGCTAACAAATCGCATAAAGGTTTGGCGGTCGAGTTAGCGGATCGCACAACGATTTGTCGTTTCCGCAATAGTCCGTGGTTCCGCTAACAGCGGTGGGCATGTGGTTAGGCATTCTGTGCAACCCGCGGGGCATGTTAGCTAGGGTCGGTGCGCTAAGGCTAGGTAGTCCATTAATGGTCCAAAATTAGGTTAAGTAATCCGATTAACGGGTCGGCACGACGGCTTGACAGCCCGCTAATTGCGGGTCGCGACGGCTTGGCATTCTTTCGCTAACGGATCACACGATGTTCGTCATTTCTGCTAACGGCGAAAGCACGGGATAAGGCTTATCCGCTAACGGATCGCATCCTCACGGTAGGCAATCCGTTAATGGATGCGGCGGGCAGCAACGGGGTGTGCCGAGCACTAATCCGCTAAAGGATCGCACGACAACTTGGCCACCCGTCGCAGAATTTATCGTGCCATATCTCGAATCCACTCATGAGTTTTGGACCATTTTATACCTTTAGAAATAGCATTTAGAGCACTACAACTTCTCAGAAGACAACATTTTCAAATTCAAGCTACAACGAGTTCTGGTTCAATTCTAGCTTAAACATTCAGAAGAACAAGTTTCAAGTTTATCAGTTTAAAAATAGTCAACTTCAAAGAGCTACTGCAGATTGTAGGAGTAGAATCTGGGGCTGTGTGATATATCAATAGAAAGCTCTCTGAATTTTGTTTCTAATGCCACCAACAGCACCCAAATATGACATTCCGACAGTGAGATATGATCAAAATACCAAGACTGGTTCTAGTGGACTGTGATTACCCGAAAATGTGAGTTGTTGGCATGGACGTGGGTTTTACTTGTTCTAGGGGTCTTATTTTTACTTGAAACTCATAGCCATCATTCCACACATGTAGCTCAGCATATATAGCAAGTTTATGAGTATAATTATAGCAGGAATCAATCAAGATAAAGCATCCAATACAAGCTACAAAAGTTGGAAATTCTAAGCATGCTCAACTTGTCCTAGCCTTGATTTTCAGCATGTAAATCAGAATTTTTCTTGGCATGTTAGGCGAATTTTTGCATCATAACTCAAGTAAATTTTCAGCTTGAAATTACCTCAAGCAAGTGCTTAAAACATGTTGAGATGGTGGAGCAAACCACGTGGAACTTCAAGGAAGACAAGCAAGAATTCAGCCCAAGCTTCAAGCTTTATTGTTTCTTGTTTTGAAGCTATTTTGTGTGAGTTGTTTGAAGGTTTTTGTGGGCTATTTTTCCAGCAAATTTCGTCCAAGAGGTGAGGGAATCTAATGGCTTTATCAGCTGAAGCGAAGGGTACTTATACAACAATCAAAGCGTGACAAGGATCAATATGGCCAACTCATTTGTTAGAAATTGACATGTGTTTTAGGTTTGTTTTGTCATGCTTTTGGTTGGAATTTCTTGGATTTTTTTTTGTTAATTTTGTGGCTGGAATTTTGTCCAACAATGGAAGAAATAAGAGAAGAATTTTGCTATTTTTAGAAAAGGGTTTAGTTGCAAAAGCTTAATTATTTTCGGGTCCTTGAAGTTTAAGCATTCTTACAACTTGGTCCCCACATGTTTTCTTGCACTTTTTGAAAGATATTTGATAATCTTTTGAACACCATGAATAGGTGTAACAAACACTTTAAAATTTTGGCAAGAATCCACATTTTAAGTACGAAGTGAATGTGATCAAAACAGGACAAAATGGTCGTTTATTTACATGACACGTACATGTACATCGACCGGTGAGGTGTGGGCTACACGGGCGCTCATAGAGTGTATATATTTGGGGTTGAAAAGGATAAAGTGTGACTACTCACTAAGTTCAGGGGACAAAATGTTATTAACCCGAATATTTATTTCGTGGATAACCAAATTATGACAATTTATAGAAGAGAAGGCTGCTCGAAAAGGGGAAGACTTTCTACATTAGTGAACTTTCTAGAAAGGGAAATTTTCATTATAGGAAACTCTACTTGTACTTTATATAGAAGGTCCAAACATTGCTTTCTAAAGTTATTTAAGATAGAAATAAATACTGTAAGAGTAGGACATGTGAACTAATTAAGCATAAATATTGTTGATTATAGGTTTAAAGCAAGTTTAAATGTGCATTAAGAATATCTTCACATCAGCAATTTGAGGTAGGTGATGCTTACCCTTCTGTATTTTTAAAATGTTAAATATGAATTTTCTCAAGTAAATACTTTATTTTGGTATATGTGGATCATAGATGCTTATTTGGAATGTTTTATTATGCATGTGTTATGAAATGAGTGGCATATTTTTGTGAAATAAAATGCATGTAATGTGTGAAAATGAGCTCTAAACAAATCATGAAATAAACTGTGGGAACTATAGTCTGTCATATATGATAATCAAGTGAAAATTAAGAAAAATGCTTGATCGATTATGGATAGTCATGGTAGTCGATTATAAAACTCGATTGACGACTCATGTATAGGTTAAGTGAAGATCAAGAAAAATGTTTGACCGACCACCTTTCTAGAAGGATTTAAACTCTAGATTGAGTACTCAGAAGTTAGATATTACATATACTTGTTTAAGACCTACATTTTATAAAATGAAATGACGTGATTGATGTGTTTTATGATTTGTAAGCATGTACTATGAATGTGAACATGTCATATTATATATTTTCATGCCATGTTCGATGCAGACCACCTCTAGAATCTACTGGACTAAGTGCCATGTCGGACAGAAGCTATTTATGTGTATGCCACTCACTTCTTGTGGAATATATTTATGTAATATATGAAAAGTTGTTAAATATTTTTATTTAATATGTGCATGTTATATTGGGTGAAAAATTATAAAATTATACTATGTATATACCTCCATGATCTAACAGAGGAGTAAGTACTGTCCATTGGGCGTGCATCGCTCGTCCCATGTTTCTATATTTTTTTCTTGCAGATCAAGAAAATAGATACATGTACATTAGAAGAAAAGAGAAAAGTAGATAGATGGTCATTTCCAAGCTTGGAGTATAGAGTAAGAGCTTAAACAAATGTAATAATCTGAATATAGTAAGTATTCTGTAACTAATTGTATATTTTGAATTTTAGTGAATTTTTATAAGTTATGATCATGTTGCCTTGTATTTGTAAGAGTCAGGTCTTACAGATACAGTGTGCCACATTGCAAATCTAGTTCAGAAACCCAGATTTGAGGCATGACAACATGACTGTTGGCAATTGCTATATAGGTTTGACCGGAGCATAAGTCTATGGACTAGAAGGAGCAGGATACATTGGAATATGGGGCCTATTTTTGTGAATGCTTAGAGGAGCTTGGGTTTGTTAGTAGTTCAAACCCTGATAAACGTATACTA
This sequence comes from Gardenia jasminoides, assembly GCA_013103745.1. Lineage (NCBI taxonomy): Eukaryota > Viridiplantae > Streptophyta > Magnoliopsida > Gentianales > Rubiaceae > Gardenia > Gardenia jasminoides. The sequence goes on from CM023096.1 coordinate 26,472,026, forward strand.
GTGCCGTGGAACTGAGTATTGAAAGAGCTATTGGCACATGCTATCTTGCGAACTGCTAAAGAGTCTGGGCCAGAGCATTTGAAAATTGATATGCAGGTTTAGTCGGAGCATAAGCTTGTGGACTAGGAAAAGTAGTGTATATTGGCATATGAATCCCATGTTTGTAAATGTTTGGAAGAGCTTGGGCTTGCTGATAAGTTTGAGCCCTGATAAATATATGTTGGCACATTGGGGTTGTGTGCTTGAGGAGCTGTTAGCACAATCTTGCCAACTAGTGAAAAGCTTAGGGTAGAGCATTTGACAATTGATATGTAGGTTTGGCCGGAGCATAAGCCTGCAGACTAGGAAGAGCAGGATTTATTGGCATATGAGACCCATCTTCATGAATGTTTTCGTGAGTGGACCTTTTTTATATTTTTTAAAACAACAGCTAGGTTTGGCTACCCTTTTATTAAAATAAAAAAAAAGTACATAGCATCGAGGGTTAAAACCCCTTATCTCTTTAAAGTAAACCTAAAATTACATATTTGAACTTGATCTAGCCTTAGCAATCCACGTATATGAGGAGGACAATTCCCTACCGAGAGATATGTGTGGGATTGGAAAACACCAATATTTGCAAGGCATGCCAAGTATTCTTGTGACAAGATTCAACTGCCAACTTCATATGTAAGATCTGACGAAGTATAGAACGGAACTTGTATGGCACCACAATACTTCCCTTAAGCACATTAATCAACACTTGAGAGTCAGATTCCACCACAACATTAGTATAGCCTAACCTGTGACAAACTTGCAACCCATACAACATTGCTTTTGGCTCCGCCTATAGCGGATCTACCACATGGCTTCCTATTGACCAACACCGAAAAATGGCAATTTGAAATTAATCACCAAATCATATCCAACCAAACCTCTCCAAACCCAAACTTCCTTAATACTTTAATTAAAAAGAACCATGATACCCTGTCGTATGCTTTTGCCATATCCAACTTCAGTGCCACGTTTGATACCCTCACCTTCTTATCAATGCCTGAAATCATCTCCTGACATATTATCCGCAATCATCCTCCCCTTTACAAACCCACTTTGTTGCGGCGATATAATTTTTGGCAGAAACTTCTCAAGCCTTAATGCCAAAAGCTTAGAAAAGATTTTATTAATGAAATTGCACAACCTAATCGGACGGAAATCCGCAAATGTAGACGAATTAGAAGTTTTCGGAATTAAAGCAATTAGAGTAGACGTGACACCTAATGCCAATTCGCCCCGTGAAAAATCCAAAACTGCCAAGAACAAATCCTCACCAACAATATCCCAAAGATGAAGTAAAGAACAACCCAGAAAAACCATTCGGGCCCGAGCAACTTTCCCCATTCTAGCACTAGATCCCAATGCTCCAGTATATGTTTATCAGGCCTGAACTATCAACAAGTCCAGACTCCTGCATTTGGCAATTGATATGCAAGTTCAGTCGGAGCATAAGTCCATGAACTAGGAGAAATAGGATTTATTGGCATATAAGGCACATGTTCATGAATGTTTAGAGGAGTTTAGGCTTGTTGATAGTTTAGACCTTGATAAATATATGCTGTAGCATTGAGATCTAGTCTTGGAGAATGTTATCCTGCCAACTAAAGAGTCCAATTGAGTGGTTGCTAGTGCTAATAATTAAGCCCTGGGTCATCTGGAACAGGATGTGGGTGTGTAGGATTCGTAATAGCGATGTACTCTAGATCCATCTAGTCATGTTTGGGCCCCATTAGATTGGATAGCTCCCCTTCATGGTAGTTCTAATGCACCTAGAGTCTGGGACAGTGTTGCGTGAGTCTATACCTACACACCTAATAGGAAGAAAAGGGTTTAAGTAAAAAAGTCAAGGTCTATCAAGTAAAAAAAAAAAGTTTCGTCACTTGATGTTGCTAAATAATGTACGAAGTAGAGAGCTAAAAAGTAGGGGTGGGCAAAAAAACCCGCCGACCCGAAAACCCGCCTGATCCGATCCGACCCGATCCGAAATTTAGGGTACCCGATCCGATTTTTCTCATCGGATCATATTAGGGTGCAGTAAATATCAGTGCAGTACAGTGCGGGTGGAAAATAAAACCCAGGTACCCGACCCGTAGGTATATTGTATAAATATTAAAAAAATTAGGGGTCAATATATTATTTAATATGTTTTAAGTTTTAACCCTAATTGAGCACCCAAGCAGTAGTAGTACATTCGATTCTTATCTTTACTCCGCCTCCAACTCCAAACCTCCATATTTTTCTCTCCAAAATATCGACCAATGACCACCGTTGAAATTCTAATAAAAGTTCAACCTATTATCCTCCTATTTCTTCCACTTTTCTATCAAGTGTGTACCAAAAAAATGTTGCTTAAGGTAATTCAACTTTTCTATCAAGTGTAACAAGAAAATGTTGCTTAAGGTAATTTATCCTCTACTATTCTCTACTTGGGGGTTAGCTCATAATTTTGTTATTGCTATTGGTTTCAGGGACATTTTTATTTTTTTAAATTATCATATTAGGAATTCATTTTTATAGACTAGTAATAGTGGTAGTATATACTAGGTTGGTGTGGTTGTTTGACTTTTTCTCTGTAATTAAGCACCTATAATCAAAACTTTTCAGCTTAAATTGTATTAAAAAATGTAATGAAATTTTATTTTGTCTATTAGATATTGTAACTTTAATTTGTATTGGATACTTGAGAGTTGAGAGACTGGTTTGATTGTTGGATGAAATGTGTGATAGAATATTGATGTGTTGATTTTGAATTGTTAAATCTTTGATGAAATGTGTTGGATCTTGAATTTTTGAAATGAATTGGTTTTAGACTGTTAAATCTTTAATAAAATGTGGTTATTTATCAATAGTAAATTGAAAGTTAGGGTAAAAAAAATAAAAAAATAAAAAATTTGAAAGTTAGGGTACCTAACCGATTTTCTGTACAGGGATGGTACCTAAAAAAAAGGGTTAGGGTCGGAAATTTGCTGACCCGATAGGTTAGGGTCGGGTCAGCCAAATTCCGTTAGGGGCGGGTACCCGACCCGTGCCCACCCCTACTAAAAAGGCTAGACAAAACAAAGGCTACAAGAAAAACTAAGATTGTTGGTAACAAAATTAAAAGTGCCAAAACAAAAGGATGCACCAATGATTTTTTCCAATCCGCTTAACATAATGATCAAAAATTATGGGGAGCCATATTTAGTAAAGTATGGTACACCAAAGATATGTAATATAATACGTACAAGTAAAATATGGGTTTTTTTTCAAAGTTATGATCTAAAAAAATGCAAATGGAAAATACATGTACTATCATGTATATGTGCATTAAACTTTTAATCATATAAATATATATTACAAAAATATGATAATTTTAAGTTGTAGTTTAATAAGGATTAATAATTTTTAACATAACAACTCTTGCAACCATATTAAATTTGATTTGTTACTCAAGCAAATAAATAAAGTTCAACATAAACCTTTTAGTTCTATAAAAGTAGGCAAATTAAAAAAATTCAAAATTCAATTGATTAAGATGACTGGAAGATAAAAGTTACTTTTCTTCCTGAACTATTTAACTATAACTACTGTCCAACCAATTAGAAAAGTCATATCACTTCTAACATTATTGAAATCATTTTCATCTACACCTAGTGGAATATCGTCATCATCAAACTCACGATCATCATAATCAGCAAGATCATCAAGATTTTGCAAATCAATTGGTGCTACATAACATGCTTCCAAAATATTGAATTTCTCAGTCATTAGTGCATTCATTCTGACATATGCTAAAGTATCCAGCATTTGAGGAGCCATCTATTTCTTTTTTTTTCTTTTTTTGTTTTGTGCAGCTTCCCAAGCACTCCATTTTTTTCACATGTAAAAGAACTACAAGGTTGACTTAAAAATGCGAATGGCATACTTTTTTAAAATTGCTAATGAATCTCCATAACAGTCCTACCAAACTCCTAAAACATGAAATCATATATACTTTTAGCATTTATATTAAGTGAAACTAAAAAACAAAATTAATCTAACACTTACGAGGATGAGAAGTTTTGAGCATTGTCATGGCAGCAGAAGTGATTAAAGTTGAGACTTTCATCCTATAAAGGTGCACTTCTGCTAAGAAAGTGTGCTTTTCATCTTGTGCAACTAAATTTTTGAACATGTAGGTGATACCCTCTTTCATTTCATGAGTTTTCATAAAATTGTCACTGCACATATAAATTGAATTTTAAAAAACTATTGCTACATGAATTGGGTGAATAATATTGTTATTATGCCATTCTCAAACAAAGACCATATCCACATGTACTTGGTTTGATTACTACAACAACGTTGCTTTATTGCTTCTTTAGCTAATTCCACAGCGTGATATAAGTATCTTGAAGTTGATCCCTCTCCATCAACCAAGTGTAAAACTTGGATTAGTTGCTCAAAAGCTTCTAAAACTTCCTTTCCTTTCTACCAAAATTAGGTGCTCTAAATAATATTAGTGATTTTCTGTGTTATAACTTGCTTATTACACTCAAATCCTCTCCAATTTGAAGAAGTAACGAGCATTCTCAACCCATTTTCAACATCAATGATTGACTCAAGCATCGTAAATTTTGAAGTAAATCTAGTCAAACATGGATGTTTCAATTACTTATTTTGAGTAAACTCTCTCATCAGTGGTAGAATATCGTATGCTTGTACATGTATGTAACAATTAGCTTTGCATCATCAATGATAGCTTTTATCCAATCAAATTCAACATAGGTATCTTTCAAAAGTAACTCAATTCCATGAGCAGAACAACAAGTTTTGCAAAGCCATGAATACTTACCAAAAGCATGTCGCCAGCTGACTCAAAATTTGATGCATTGCCTGTTATGAATTACACCACATGATCAGGCCCAATTTCGTCAATCATTGAAGAGATTATTTTCTAAGATAACTCCGTCTTTTTCTCTTTTGAAATTTCAAATGAATTCATGAAAAGTGCTTCTTCAAGGGAATTGTGAAAGCCCACAAACCCTAACTTCCTTATCATTCTTATTTCCAAGCTATTGTGCTGTTTCTTGCTTATTTGACGATTGTTGTTTTAAAATTTATGAAGCTTGTATGATGAATCGTGTACTGACATTGCTTCAAGAAAGTAAATACCAATTGAGATAAACAACATTTTCGATTCGGCAAAAATTACAAATTATCGGGGTACAAATTGAGACATTCCCTAAACTTGAGGGACCTAATCATAAATTATTATTTGCTGCGCAGCCCCTCACCATTAATAGAAGGGATCATTTAGTAAATATTGATGCTAAAAATACTCCAAAAATCGCCATTTTTCAAGCAAGAAACAAGGCTGAAATTCCAATTGTATACTTGGCAATCTAGTACACTTGTCAAGTCCTTAACTTGCATGAAGAACACCCCTTGTCAAATCACCATGCAAACTTCAAATTCCTATTAATTCAAAGCTGCTGAAACATTTTTGAAGCTTGTTCTTGCTCTTCATCTTGAGAAAACAGCAACTTCTCCTTCCTTTCTACAAAAGAGAAAAACTAAGAGAGAGCTTATGCTGAAACTGGTTCTGATTTGCAGCCTTGTGTCCGTGATTTAGAGCTTGTCCTTTGAGGTATTTTCCCTCTCAATAACTCCCACATTTATAGCTTCAATTCTGGGTTTGATGGACTAGAATTTACATGACGAAGCATGCTGAAAAATTTCCTTCTTGAAGCTTGTCTATGGCCATGATTTCTCCAGCTTTGTTTTTGTGCTTTTATCTTATTGTATGAGGTTGAAATCCTGCTATATTTGAGTTGTTCCTGCTATGGTATGCTTACCCTACTGTAAACTACAAGAATTGATGAAAAGCTTGCACTTTCATGTGTTGAAAGTAAAGGAAATGACCTGTTCTACTTACTGCTGACCCGTACCAGCTTATGTGATTTTTCAGCTTTGAAACATGACTTTGGATGATGATTTTACCTCATTAAATTCTGATATAACCTGTGTTTCATGTTTCTGGACTTATTATGAATGTATGGTGGTTGTTTGTTCGAAAAATGAGCATGATATGGTGCTCAATGTACACCTGTGTGGCTAGAAGATGAAACTATCAACTTGCTAAAATTCTGTTTTGATGCTTGCTGCCCATTTTGATTTCCAGCCTTGTAGCGTGACCTTATATGATGATTTGTGGCCTGTTTACGCTCTGTTCTTTCCCCTAAAAGTTATACCTAAGCTACCTTGGTGATTGCCAGTTGAATTTGGTCGAAATCGTGCAAAAGATTAGACTAAACTAAGCCTAGGGCTTGCTGTTTTGTCGGCCAACTATTGAGTTGTGTTGCTAGCTGTTTGGCCTTGTTTCTTGGACTATTTTGGGTTGTTTAAAACCTGCACCTTGATGTTTTGAAGTGCCCAATTTCTGGTTGCAATAGGCCAACCTAGATTCACCAAATGACCCATAAAACGTACATAACCTACTAGAGTTGCTAATTGCCGACCAAACCTTATGCTTGAACCTCTAACCGACCCTTTTGTTGATCTAAACTTGACCGAAACAATTTATGTATAGGCCTGTAGATACCTTTAAGCCACATAGGAGGTTATGTCATGCCTTACCGAGACCAACCAAAAACGATTCAACCTAAATCGGGCAGCACAGCACCTAGCTGATGCATTAGCCGTTTACCGACCGTTTTCTATTCAACACATCTTATACTAGCCTTTGGTGTCCATAACACTTAGCCACGGCACCTAAACGACAAATCACTTAGGTCATGCCCCGAAACGATGAGAAACTATAGGTAACCTGAAACCGGCTAACCGATAGCCTCGACCCCGACTCATACACTAGCTAATGACCACAACCATTTCCGTGCTTATTCTAACCATTGAGCACTAAACCACTTCAAGCAACCCCTAAAACCAACCACAACCCAATGCTAGCCTAAACGGCCATAAAAATGACGCTTACCATTTACCGACCATTCTACCACGCACACTGTTAACCCCGTTAACCCTGGCCACTCACGCCTAATACCCTACCATTAACCCCGGCCACTTAGTGCCCTATCATTAACTAGTTGTTTTCAAACCCTAGCCTTCGTTACTAATAGTTGGCACTTAGCCAACCATCAACCCCAACCTTAAGCCCAAATTGTCAAGACTTCCCTACATCCGTAAACACCAATATTGCACGTCAGCCTCAATGGCACGTCGGCACTTGACACCCCACACCGCCCCAGCCAAACTTGACCAATAAACAACATTTGTAACCGAGCCATATAACCAACTGTTTGTACCTAAGACTTAACCTTTGGTCCTAAAACATTTCATTTGCATACCGTTAGGCCCTAAACGACACTTAACCAGCTCCATACCTGACAGCCACCAATGACTGACCATTAGTAGTCAGCCAACCTTAATCTGCAAACGGACCCTTAACAGCCACCACTACCCGATAGTAACCAGTGACCTTACTAGGCTACCAGTAAGATAGAAAAATGCTAGAATTGGTCAAAATAGATTTTAATATTTGAGGACAGCTAAGTTTAAGGATATAGGCTAACTTACCTTGCCTACAGGACTCGACGGAAACCTCGAAGACACTAGTGGACCAGAACCACCCGTTGTAGACTACTAGAGGTGAGGGACCCTAACTACTTGACCATATGTCATGTTTTAAATTCCAAAGTGAAAAATGCATATCTGTTATATGAAAAGGGTAAGTGTGTATTTTATCGCACTTATTCCTATTACGTGAATTGCTTTATTTGTGCATGTGCTTGTACTTGTGCATGTATCCCAATTGCAAGTATACAATTGGCCCTGAGTTCTAGGATCCCAACCCCCTTGGCAAGTTAACTTATTTCGAGCTAGCATCGGGCTAGGTCGATTAAGTCAAACAAACCTTGGGCCATGTTTAAGGTTTACTCATGAGTATTACCGCCTCTTGTCTGTTTGGTGTCAGTACCAAAGTTGGATGTAAAGGGGTTGGAGAATGGGAAACAGTGAAGCCTGTACCTGAATATTGCAAGCACTGCCACGACTAGCTCACTGAGCCAAATATCCTTTGCTTGAATGTGCAACTGCTCTCTTATACATGAGAAATATGTTTGATAAATGATTGTCTCATTTTACGAGTATACCTGCTATTTCCGTACCTGCTATGTTTGGAATACCTGCTATTTCCGTGCCTGCTATATTTGGAAAGTGCCATGAATGATATATGTATTACTTGCCTATTTTCTGGGAAACTCACTAAGCTTTTAGCTTACCCCTTTAACTGTTCCCTTCCCAGGTATGGATCATATTTCTTCTAAGGAGTCTAGCATCTAAACCTCTTTTGGATAGTAGGTACCTGTACCTAGTGATTGTAATTATCTTTTGGGATTGTGATCTGGTTATGTAAAGTTCTGAATGTAATAGCTATTCATAGGTTTGAAGTATGTAAGTTTAACTTCCACACTTTATGGTTGATGGTACTTAGTGTTTGTTTAACCGCCTAAATCCCTGCGAGAGTTGGGCAGGCAGCCCACCAACTCCTCTGGTTCGTCTTGGGGAAGGTGGGGCCACCACAGGAATATGCAATGATATTTATGAAAGCTCATTGTTTTCTATCACTCCAAATATCAAACATCAATATACACCCTGTTGTGACCCAGGATTTCTTTACAGTAGCAACATACTCATCAAATTTACTTCTAACTTCTGGGATCAACTTTTTTCTAAGGGCTGAATAACTAGGAAGCTTATAACTAGAACCATAAACGGTAACCTCCTTGATAAATTCTTTAAAAGCTAATGTCTGAACAACATTAAATGAAATATTGTTCAAAATTACGTGCTTTGCAAACCTTCTATCCACTTCATCCTTGTTTTTCTCTTTCATAACATCTAGAAAAGTAGTTTGTTGAAAACTCTTGAATGAAATTGAGTGGGACCAGATATTATTTTACAATCTTCATTACTGCTTGATGATTCTTCAGCCCTTGATTTTTTATTTGAGCTACTAATCGCTAAAAATGCGTTACTTGAATATCATTTGGAACTGACACGAGCTCAAGATCACTATATGTCAACATTGTGTCGAGTCCCATGTGTTCAACAATTTCCATGCTCCCCAATGAACAAAGTGAAGAATAAGAGTTGTCGTTTGTTGACATTGAAGAATAAGGGCACAATTGTCCATTTTCCCTTGTTTTCCCTAGTCATTTTCTTGTAGGAATAATCGGACCAGCCCATTAAAGAATGCTGGCCGAATTTCCCTTGGTTTCTTAGTCCATGTTTATTATTTAGTAGTCTCCTAAAAGGTTAAGCTATGCTGGCCGAATTTAGGTAGGTTAAGTTTAGTTGTTTGAGTCCAAGTTAAATTAGGATTTTGAGTCATTTGTAAGGCTATAAATAGCCTAAGGGTTACACGATTTTATTCATCAAGTTTTATCAAATATTTTGTGAGTTTATCACTTTCTCTTTCCAAGAGAGCCTTTCTTGAATACTTGAGAGTTTTTCTTAAGTTATTCAACTTGAACTTATCAATCAAGTAATCACCTTGGTTGTGGCATTCTTCTACCAAAAACATTGGTTAGCTAAATCATTAGTTCGTGGGTCAAGATTAATTTCAAGGTTCACAAGCTCGGGGTTTAAAGGGGTCAATTGTTCCGCCATCCAACTTGAATTTTCATGTAGATCCATAGTTGACAAATATGAGTTCATACCTTTGGGAGGGTCCATATCAGTTGGTTATCAGAGCTAGTTGATGAATTCAAGTATATCTTTCTTGTGTCATAAGTTTTCTTGTTAAAATTTTTGTGTTTGTCGTTTCTTGTTTTGTTCCAATCTGTCCTCTTGTGTTTGTTTGAATCTGTCATTCTAATTGCTGTCAGTGTCCTTGTTTGTGTATCTCGTCTGCACCTTCCATTACATTGTGAATCTTGTTCTTTTGTATCTTAAAGTTGTTCACGTGTGCCAAAAAAAAAAAAAGGAAAGAATCAACTAGGGTTTTTCCTCCTTGTTAAACTGCTAGTTCTTCTTATTGTGTTGTCCGTCTTCCTTCTCGTTTCTGGTCAGGTTTGCCTTTATATTTCTTGTACCAAAGTCCTACTTAGTTGCCTTGTGTGTGTCCGTAGCACCCTTATTGCTGTTCTTAAAAGAAAAAAAAGAAAGAAAACGAGATCAAGAAGGAAACTGTTGCGGGTTCTCTTGAATCTGCTCGACCTTATTGCGTGATCTCTTGATATGATTGGCTGATTCTTGTTCCAAAAATTGCAAACCAATAATTGTCTTGAAAATTATCTTGGAGGACCGTGCTTAAAATTGGATTTCTTGTTGGAATTCTTGAACAGCAACCATTCTTGGAGAAGCCTGGAAATCTTGCAGGCCGAAGCTGTCTTGATTTTCCTGAAACATTGAAACACTCAAACAAACTTCTTGTTGATCCAAAAGAAGTTAACTCCAAATCAACAGCCTTGTGTTGGTGAAAAAAAAAAACCCACATTCCTAAGTTGTTTACCAAGTCCAAATCAAAAACAGAAAGCCGTTTTCCAGTCAAGCTTGGAAGCCGACTACCTATCCTTTTCCAAGAAGGATTCAAAAAAAAAAAAAAACACTTGATTCCTTGTCGACTATAGAACTGAAATATTCTAACCCACTATCCTAATCCAATTGGTACCAGGTCCATCAACCTAAAACCAGAAATCCTTGGACGGCAAAAATTCAGCACTTGCACGTTTCAAATGTCAGCCACGACTTTCCAAACTTGAGGTGATTTGTAAACTGATTTTTTTTTGAAACCTGCCCACCAAACCCAAACTGGTCTTGATAGCTTTATTGAAAACTGAAATTGCTGTTGCTTTGGGAAACCACTGACCATGTGAATTATTCTTGATTTCCCAGCAATAGGATGAGTCTTTGAATTTTTGAGTCATGTAGGTCTGGTCTTGTTTTTCCAATTTAGTTAATAGTTGAAGTCCTAGTTTCCTCTACTGGTTCATTCCAGAGTACGGGTGGTTTAGGAAACTGATTTCCTTTTCCATCTTTTCCATTAAATTTTGAGTCTTTTTTCATTTTATTTATTTCCCAAAAAAAAAATTTGTATTCAACTAACCACAATCTTGGTACAACCTTGGTGATAGGTTCGATTGAACAACTTGAAGGAAAATTCTGATTTCTTCAAGAAAGGTGATCAAGTGATTTGAGAAGTGATTGGTAAGATCATTAGAGTATTTAAACACTTGAGTGATACAAGAGAGTGAGGGAAACATGTGAGGGAGCGTGTAAGACCTTTCTTTCTACTAACATTCTTGTTGAGTTTTGCAGGTTAATTGTCAATATGTCTCAAAACCAAGAGACAAATGTTGCCTTTGATCTAAAGCTTATCCTTGAAGCTTTAAAAGGGGAAATCAACCGTATGAACAAACGGTTTGATGCATTAGAGGACAAAATGGAGAAAACAAGTGCAATCAAAGGCATCTCCAAAAAGCAACAATCTTTTGAACAACAAATTGACTCAAACCAAGAGGATGAATTTGAAGAAGCTGAAAACCAAGACAAGGGGATGAGAAGAAACCCTAATCGAGGAGAGGATGACACCATCAAAGGGGTGAAACTGAAAATTCCTCTTTTCAAGGCAAATCGGATCCCGAAACTTACTTGGAATGGGAGAGAAAAATTGAAAAAACTTTTGACTGCCACAACTACTCTGAGTTACAAAAGGTGAAACTAGCTGTAGTAAAATTCACCGACTATGCTGCAATTTGGTGGGATCAACTAAGGAGTTGGCAAAGAAGGAATGAAGAACCATCCATCCAAACTTGGGATGCATTAAAAGGAATCATTTGGAAAAGGTTCATACCAGCTTACTACCATCGAGAATTGCATAACAAATTGCAAACTCTCTCACAAGGTAGTATGAGGTAGAAGACTACTATAAAGAAATGGAAATGGCAATGATGAGGGTTGATAAGACAATTTCTCAAGTGTACACAAAGATATGTCAAATTAAGCACAGTAAAGATGCCACAATTGAGCAATAAAGAAAAGAGCTGGAAAAAGAAATGCAAACCAAATTTTCAAGTTGCACCGAACTTGGATACACTCCACTAGTAGCTTCTTCAATTGAACGCAAAGCTAACCAACTTGTACAAGCGAAGGTTCACTCCTTCCTCACCCTAAAGGCCTTTAGTTGAGCCAAGGAGTTTTATAACTATCCTAGTTAACCCTCAACAAGTTACAATTGAAAGCTCACTCAACCAATTAAGAACTACTATTACAAGTGAGGCAACCTTCACCAAGGTTTTACTCCTCTTATTGAGTAATCTCACAAACCCCACTTTTTCCACACCTATACAATAAACAAAGAATATTTCTACCCAAATATTTCACTTGTAAGCTTCTATTTCATGTTGGCAAAAGTCTATTATCTTCTTGAACTTGTGGGTATTTATAGAGTGTGAGAAATGGCCTCAAGAAACTCTCCAACGGTCAAAAATATGGCTGTTAAAAAATAGCCGTTGGAGCTATCGGACATCTGACACAATGTTGTGCGTCCGATGCAAGCGTTTGACAGGTTGTTCTCAACGTCTATTGGACGGCCGATGGGTTTTGTTCGTCCGATGAAACTTGCGTTCGATGCTGGTCAGAGAGTTTGGATTTTATCTTTAATTCTATCGGACGTCCGATGATGATGATATGCGTCTGATAGGAGTGTTCGATACTTCCCCTGTCTATCGGACATTCGGTACTTCAAGTTGAGTGTCTGATAGAGTGTTCTCGACTTTTATCGAACATCCGGTACTAGTTTTCAAGTGTCCGATAAGTTAAAACCTTCTCAATTCATCTTGAATTGATTTTTTTTCTTTTCCAATGAATCAAGGACCTGTTCTAACATAATTCTCACATAAAAATATTAGTCCAAATCATTTTGTTTTGTTATCATCAAAACTTAGGATCAATTCCAACAACATTCGTGAAGACTTGGAGGCAATGATGGCCCGATTTTTGAAGGGCCTAAGAGCTAAAATTGCTGACATTGTGGAGCTTCACCACTACCTTGATATTGACGAATTGGTAGACAAAGCTAGCAAGGTGGAAAAAAGGCTCAAGAGGAGGGGTACACCTCGTCAAACTTCCAACCTCCAATCTCGAAATTGGAAGAATCAGCCATTTGAAAGAGAAGTCAGCACCTCAAATGCTCAAAACTCGACCAAAGGAGGAGGAGCAACAAGTGGAAGCAACCGGCCAACATTTCCATCATCAAAACCGAGGCCAAGAGAGGAGTTTAAGGGTAACCAAGAAGCAACAAAACCTAGAACGCGAGACACTAAATGTTTTAAGTGTCAAGGTTTTGGTCACATTGCTTCCCAATGTCCAAATCGAAGGACCATGCTCATGCTACCAAATAGAGAACTCTTGACTGATGATGAAAATGAGTACAAAGATATGCCTCCATTGACTGCGGAAAATGAAGATGATGAGGAAATTGAAGAGAAACCCGTTAGTGGTAAAGTTGGATTGGTTGCAAGAAGAGCACTAGCTACTCAAGCCAGTAAGGATGACCTCCAACGAGAAAACCTCTTTTATTCAAGATGCCAAGTGTCTAGCAAACTTTGCAGCTTGGTCATCGACCCAGGAAGTTGCACTAATGTTGCTAGTGCATTGATGGTGGAACGACTAAACTTGCCAACTAGTGAGCACCCTCGACCTTACAAACTTTAATGGTTGAACAACAGTGGTGAGGTACGTGTTCATAAGCAAGTCTTGATTTCTTTTAGCATTGGTAGGTATATAGATGATGTTTTATGTGATGTCGTACCAATGCAAGCCACACACATCATTTTGGGTCGTCCTTGGCAATTTGACAAAACGGTCAATTTTGATGTTTTCTTGAATAAGTACTCTTTTATGTACAATGGTAAGAAAATCACACTTGCACCTCTTACACCTCAACAAGTGCATGAGGATCAAGTCAATTTGCAAAAAGAGTATGATTTGCATGTTGCTAACCAAAAGAAAAATGTGAAGGAAAAGAATGGTCCTAAGGCCGACACTAACCCTCAACCAAGTGATCATGTTAATTCAGCCATAGAGCCTAGGAAGGAAAGAAAGACAAGCATGCTAGCTAGGACTAAAGATGTGAAAGAAGCTTTTCATTGTAACCAGATTGTGCCTATCTTATTTTGCAAAGGACCTTTAGTCACTAATGAGTTTAAAGCTTCCCTGTCTAGTGTTTGTCTTAAGCTTTTCCAGGATCCATGGCATAATTCCATGCACCGATATGGCTCTCAAGGTGACGTGATTCAAGCTATTTGTGACATGATTGGAGCTCAAATTGAACCATCTAACTCGTGGATGTATAAATCCCTTCCTAGCCACAGTGTTCCTGGTTTGCATGGTGAAATTGCTTTTCAACAACCCATGATTGAGAAGGGAAGTTTCATAAATCACTCTTATTCTTTTGGTGATGAAAAGTTCATTTTGCATTGCATACGCCTAAAGTAAATATTGTTGTATGTAGTTCTTGTGTTATCCTACATTCTAGTCCTTTAGTTAGGTCTTTTGAGTCGCATATTTTTGCATGTTTTTCATCTATTTTCCATGCTAAATTCGTACTTTCACATGCTATTTTTCATCAATTCCATTCAGCTTTCCATGTTCTACAAGCTGTTCTTTTGCATGTGTCTAGATATGAATGTCTACTCATCTTGCATACATGCTGTCATAGAGATCTTCAAGGGTCCAATGCATCTTTTGATTGTCATCTGCATGTGTTAGATGCGTCCAAATCATTAAGTCCATCAACACCTGAATTTTTGTCTTCATTTGATAATCTGCCTCTTATATGTCATTGTGATCATGCATTATCATTTTGTATGCTATCTTTTGAGTCGAATTTCCATCTAGTACCTACAAGTAATCAATATTTTGGGTATTTTGTTTTTGATCCAGGCATTCACATGGGCTCAACTAGTTCGCATGGTAGATCTTTTGCTATGGATATGCTTGTGCCATCTGCACACAGCGTTGATTCGAGGTCGAATCCACTCAAGAGGAGGGGAATGACGCAAGCTCAGATCACTATATATCAACATTGTGTCGAGTCCCATGTGTTCAACAATTTCCATACCAAGTTCATTGGAGACCAATGAACAAAGTGAAGAATAAGAGTTGTCGTTTGTTGACATTGAAGAATAAGGGCACAATTGTCCATTTTCCCTTGTTTTCCCTAGTCATTTTCTTGTAGGAATAATCGGACCAGCCCATTAAGGAATGCTGGCTGAATTTCCCTTGGTTTCTTAGTCCATGTTTATTATTTAGTAGTCTCCTAAAAGGTTAAGCTATGCTGGCCAAATTTAGATAGGTTAAGTTTAGTTGTTTGAGTCCAAGTTAAATTAGGATTTTGAGTCTTTTGTAAGGCTATAAATAGCCTAAGGGTTACACGATTTTATTCATCAAGTTTTATCAAATATTTTGTGAGTTTATCACTTTCTCTTTCCAAGAGAGCCTTTCTTGAATACTTGAGAGTTTTTCTCAAGTTATTCAACTTGAACTTATCAATCAAGTAATCACCTTGGTTGTGGTGTTCTTCTACCAAGAACATTGATTCGCTAAATCATTAGTTCGTGGGTCAAGATTAATTTCAAGGTTCACAAGTTCGGGGTTTAGAGGGGTCAATTGTTTCGCCCTCCAATTTAAATTTTCATCTAGATCCATAGTTGACAAATACGAGTTCATACCTTTGGAAGGGTTCGTATTAGGTACCCTCAAACAAACTTCAACATCACATCCATTGATACCAAATGAATGAGATTTTATTCTTGAAACCCCTCCTACATAATCAATTCCACAATTGTTACATCGGAAATGGCCATTTAGAGGTTCGTTATGCTCCCAAAATGGATCTTTCTTTCTAACCATACTTTTCCCAATTTATTTGCATGTAAAGGATGAAAGAAAATAAATCATATTCTATAAAAAAATGGAATCATATTCTATATATATTTTGTAAAATTTAAACACATATCATGAATGGCTATATAGGTATATAATTGTGAATTAAATTTCTGATTGTCAATAAATTAGTTTAAAAAACAATAATACTTCATTTGTTTCTCCAAATAACTACTTTCATTCTTCCAAAGTCTTTATTTTCTTTTACTCAGTTTGTTTTAGGTGCTTAATTTAATAGAAAACAATTTTCTGCACCCTAATAGAGATAAAGCTATATTCACTATAATACACAAGTTCCCAGCACATTTGAAAAAATATGAATCTTCATGCATAAGGGAAGATACACATTTATAAGCATGCTTCTGTTAGACTTCATGGTGCATACTATACCTATTTCTTTTTTATCTCTTTAATTAAAAAAACCCGTGTTTTACTCAAAATATGCTTTTGTGGCTTGCTTATGCATCAAAGTTGGCCATTTAAATTGTTGACTCTTCACGGATGGCCAAGTAACATTCTAGAAAATATTCATGTTCAAATAACTAAACAGTGAACAAAGACAAAACATAGCAAAATTCAATTGAGCCAACATAAGTTACAATAATAAGCCAATAAAAGTTATAAGAATGAATTTAAATACTTGAGAAATCAATTTGTTATAATTAACAATCAATATTCATTTCATAATTAAAGACAAAATATAATATTTTTTTTTTGTATTTTATGCTACACTAAACCAAAAATCAATTCATGATGTGACTGAAACTTTTGTATTTATTTCTAATTATTGATTACCTGTTAAATTATCATGGCCCATGGTCATCGATTTATTCAAAAGCATGATCACCATGTCAATCATGAAGACATGTAATATTTTATAATATAACAAAAAGTAGTACTTAAAAAGGCATACCTAGACAAGAACACTTGCTTCAATTGGTGTATACCCCACACTGCACTTGTCAGATCCTTCAAGAGAAGTAGAATTCAATTCAATTCGTTTTACTCTACATCAAAACTCAATATCTAGGCTGTAGGCAGTATTGTAATTTACTCCACTACACTCCATCGTATGGCCCCCACAGCTTTTGGAGTGTTTCATTAGGCTCTGCCTCTCCAATTTTTAAGCTAGACTTTATAATATATAAACGTAAGTTTCGTTGAAGTACGGAACGCCGTTTAGCACTTCCTAATCCAAAATTACATGTTTTCCGGTACGTTTGACAATGGTATGGAAAACTGAAGTTCAAGTGATTATAATATACGGATGTAAATCATTTGCATATCGAACACGAACTTACAGTGCAAGGAGCAACAAATCCCTCATATATCGACCATTCAAAATTTGTACAATCATAGTTCTTCCTCTAGTTCAGAGAGACGAAGGAATGTTCATCTCTCATGCCTGTTTAGAAGACTCTTAAGACCTATCCTAGGAGATTAACATGGCTGTAAATATTTCTGTTCAAGAAGTGGTTGACAATCCCATTAACCAGAAAATGTAGAGACTTCTGAATCTTATCATATACCATCAAAGAGCAAAGTTGGCATACAAGTTTTCACAAGTGACATTCCTTCTACAAAGTGGACAAATAATTCCAAGAATTCCAAGCATGAATGTCTGTTTAAAAACTTGTTGAAGAATGTAACTTTGAAATTGTCTCAGTATTTATTGTTAGATTTACTAGTACCCTGAAAGATTGGGGGATGATTCTTGGGGAGCATAATCATCTTTATTACTAACTCCGCAACAATTTTCTTAAGCACTTACCATTGTGCATATAATTTTTTTTGTAGACATTGTGGCTGACAGAGCTCAAAAGAAAGGTATTTTTTGAAGATGAAATTCTATTCATGTGATTGATGTAATCTTGAGAAGTATTCAAGAAGAATGATCCAACCATGTTATATCCTTGAAGCAGAAATCTAGATTCACAATAAATATAAATCTATATTAGGGCTCTCCATAAGACAAGTTAGATAAATAGTTTCTCTTGCTTGTGAGCATATATGTCATAAATGACAAATCATGAGCTAATATCTTAATGGATATTACTATTTAGATCAAACATATAAGAAATCAAAACCGAAGGCCAAAGAGAAGTGCTATTCTTGTAAAGCTTTCAAAAGAAAATTTAAGAAGATAAAGGTGTTCTTTTCCCATTCTCTACTTTCTAAAAAGAGATGGAGGTAATTCAAAAAGAAAAGGTCTTACCACAGAGGATCTAAACACAAATCAAACAGACGTTTTGTTTGGCATCAAAAAGGCCATTATGCTAAAATGTGTCCTCAAAATGACAAAAAGTATTAATCTCATATCTGAAATATAGCAGCAATCTACAATTCTAGTAGATGATAGTGATGAACTGAATCTACATTCTCTGAAAAAATGGGCCTACTGATTAGACTGTTATCCCTACAAGTCCCTAACTGTGAGAATGATTCATTAGCCAACTATTAAATTTCTCACTCTCAAGAGCATTCTTTCGAGGAAAATGTAGTCCATTTGACTGCTTCTCAACCTCAGACATTGATACATATGCTTCATTCCAAATATGGCAAACCAATATGAGTCATTGCTTTCTTCGACACAGGAGTTGCCATATCAATGATAAACCAATCCATACTCCCTAAAGATTTTTGGGAATATGAGCGACAACAATTTAGGAGTGGTGATGGTAATATAATCAAAATAAATTCGTCACTATGCAACCGACTATTGACCAGATTTCTTTGAATTGTAGAGTTCAAACTGAGATAATTGTTTCAGATTTGATTGGAAAGATATTTTTATTGAATTTGAAATTCATCATCAATCCAAGAAGTTCCACGTCCTGCTTGAAGGAATAGGATCGGATTGCATTTGAAATGGTTCTTCAAGCCTTTCAATGAAACTTATAAGATTTATCATTATTAGTCTAATAACAATATTGAAAATCTTTAGAAATTCATAACTGAACATTCTTGTGCAAATTCACATAGTGAGTTCCTGCAGCTATGTTCCAAACCATTGTGGCAAAATCAGGAATTTTTCATCCAATTATCTTTTAAGAAAAATAGAAAAATGAGGACATCAATCCAATGAAGTATAATCATTCAAGAATGAATCTTAAGCAAATCTAAATTGTTGAATCAAAATGCCAAGAGCTCTTGAGCTCTAATTGGATTGAATTCAAATTTTCAATGGGCAAGGGAAACATTTTATGTGAATACGAGATTAAACATATTCGTGGCAAAATTTAATTTGTAATCAATTACCAGCCCCTTAATCATTTTCTGTAGAATAACAAGTTTCCTTTACTTAATAAAAATGTCCTTTTTCTTTCATCTCACTAATGCCAAATAGTTTGCAAAGTTTGATCTTAAATTTGTTTGTTGGCAACTAAGCATTCATCCTGAAGATGGGCCTAAAACTAGGTTCTATATTCCTAACCTCCGTTTCAAATGTGAATTCATGCCTTTTGGATTAAAGATAGCTCGATATTTATTGCACAAAGCAAAGATAAAAATCTTCCAACCTATGCTTGTGACGCCCCCACCTCTCCCAAGAGCGAACCCAAGGGTATCAGCGGGACGCCTACCCAACTCTCGTCAGAACTCACTACAAAATCCCAAAATAATAATACAAGCATTCATTCTTAAAACTATAATTGAGGTCCAATAAAACTACCAGCTAACTCACAAGAGTAAATCCTTAATAATTTTTTTTATCAAAATTACAATTATAATAATTTCAAATACAATAGACCATCAACTTCACAGTAATTATCAATTCTATACAAAAGTGTGGAATCCTACAGAAGAAACTAAATTCTCGATCTATGATCCCCACTTCAAGACCTGTTAAGGAAAACAAATATATTGGGGTGAACTAACGCTCAGTAAGGCCAAGAAAGCATGCATGCAAGCAAGATAGAGCAATATTTTAACAATTAAGACAATTTAAACTAAAATAAGCAATATTTCACGTAAAGCAATTTGATAACACCATAAAAAGGATACAGGTGGACACGAGTGGTAGAGATGTCTACCGTCCTCAGGGACGGAGCACGTACCCCCGATCCAAAATTTTTGCATTTTCCACAATCACATCCGGTCCATTTCATGAGCTCCGACTTTCAAATAAAAAATGTTGACACTCCATCAACCACACTCTCACATCCTATAGACACCACTTGAAACCCTCACCAGTCTACTTACACCCCCTGTACCGGACCCGCTCGTTAAAACATGTAAAGTTGGTAATACTCGAGCATACCTTGGTCGGTGAGTGCACTCCAACCGACATAAACATTTTTAAGACCCATGGTTCACCAATCTCTCGACCAAGCCCCTGTTGCCGATCTAAGTGAAAGGTTTCCCGATGGGGTTTGGGCGTCCCCACAAGTTTCAATAGCAGTAACAATCATTCAAACAATTGTAATTCAAGTAACAATTGTTCAAGCGGTCAAACAATTGACAATACAAGCAGTCGAACTCATTTAGAGACAAATCAAATAAGGTGAGCGCGGTAAAGTACACGCTCACCGAGACATACAAGCATGCTTCTCATATCATTAACATTAAATAAATCTTTAAATAATCATGCACTTGAACACTCACCGAAATCCAGTAAAACAAGCGAACGAGCAAGAAAGTTAAACTTTAGGTAGTCGGGCCAACTTCCGCAACCTCTCGGTCACCTGAGCCAAAATGGAACTATCACTTTCAATTCAAACTGTTAAACTCAAGATTTAACCTAACTTTCTCCAGGTTCACCCAAAATTACTCAACTAAAGCTTCTTTCTCAGGCCATAACTCACTCAATATACGTCAGAATTGGACAAGGCTTAAAGCTACGGAAACTAGGTTCAACATACTAAAAATCACTAGAAGACTTCGCTCAAAGATTCATGAAGTAGGATGAGTTAAAACGAACCAGAAAATCCAGCAACAACAATAAAACAGAAAAATCAGGCTGGAGAATCAGCCATCTTTGTGACTTTGCTGGTATTGATAGGAAAAGAACTAGCGTGCGAGCCTTATACCGTTAGAAAGGTTGTGAAGTCTAGTTTTAAAATCCACTGATGGCGCTCAATTTTGATTCCCGAACAAAGAGTTACAGCTGATAGAAGTACAGGGGCTGCCATGACTGACGGCCAAATTTTTCAGATTTGAAAAGCTGTGTTTGGAACAACATTTGGACATTGAGATGCCATTAAAAAATTACCAAATTTTTTACACTCAAACTTCACTAGATAGACTATGTGTGTACCAAATTTGAGCCAAAATATCACACAGGAAGATAACTTTTTAGATGGCCAAACTTTGCAAAAAATCTAAACTCTAAGCTGCCAGATTTTACCTTCTTTAATTTGCAAACCTTTTGTTCAACTAAAACAGCCCCAAATTACTCAAACATTGACACAAAAGCTCTAGCAGTATTCCTTTATCAAATGGAAGCAAAATTTTGAATCAAAATGTTTCAAAAATAGGGCAATAGTTCGGTAAAGTACAAAAGGGATAAAATTCCAGATTTTTAACTCAACATTCAAGGGCCTTTGTTACACCAAATGAACTCACATTTGCAAAGCATTTCACCAACACATAGTGTAACATTTAAGCTTTCAAAACAACCAAGGAATCCACAAAAATAGAAATCTGAACTAAGCTTGAAAAATGGCAAAGTGAACCAACAGCTTTTCAATAAAAATTTCTAGGTTTGATTCTTCACTTTTCTTAAGCTTTTGCCAAACGTTTTTATACACAAAAAATGCTCATTTTTGCAAGGGGTCTAACCCTCATCTAAACCATCATCTTAGTAGTGAATAACCATGGGAAGACCAAGAAATAATGGGATTAAAATAGGGAAAAATGATCTCAACAACAACTGGTAGTTTTGAGCATTCAAATTTCCTGATTTTAAACTTTCTTAGAAGAAGTTTCGGTTTTGAACAGTATTCTTTGGAAAATCATAATTTGAGTTCTGTAAGTCCAAAAATTATGAATCTTATACAGTTGGAAAATAAACTTATACAAGATTCAAATCGAAAACCAATCAAATTTCAGTTTAAAGCTGCTGTTACAGTGAAAATGGAATATAACAGTCTTGGTTTTCAGTCAATTTTGAAAATTCACCAAAATTCATAGAATTCGAACTAGCCCTTGAAATTTATACCTCTAAAATAAATTGTATTCTAGTTTCAAATGCAACAAACAGAACTCAATTTTGATACCCAAGTAAGAAAATATAGTCATTTGAACATGAGGCAGTAAGCTGTCCTGACAGCATGGTTTTCCAGTTTTGAAGAGTAATTTTGGAGCATTATTTGGGTAACGAAATGATACTGGAAGAACACCAAATTTTGCAGGCATAAACCTAAGTATGTGAACTACATTTTCACCAAATTTCATCTAAAAACTCACACAGAGAGGCAGCGATCAAAGCAGCCAAAAATAGGGCAGCATGCATTTCCTTTCCTCTCGGTTTTCTCCTCTTCTTCTCTCTTTCATTTTCGACAACAAGTCACCATATAAACACCTCACACACATACAATAGATCATCAACAGCCCCAAATTCATATATGGAGGGATTTCATAGAGCCCACATTCAACTAATCAACAATAAAATCTAATACAAAGAGCTACAAGCTCTCTTATTCTAGGAAATGAAACAAATGAGCCAAGTTCTAGGTAGTTAGCAAGTTTTACCTGAACTCAATCAAGAATCTTAGTGAATGGAAGATGGAATAGCTCACACAAGACCCCAATCCTCAAGCTCAACAACCGGATTCTCCTCTTCCTAGCTGGACCGAAGCTTTCACCAAGAAACTATCACAATCCTCAAGCTTTTTTTTTTTTTTTTTTGTTGGCTTCAATGGTGGGTTTTGTGTTGATTATTGAAGAGGAAATGGAGGGGAAAAGGGAAGGGAAGTGGCTGGCCAAGGAAAGAGAGAGGAAGAAGAGAATGAATTGTTTTGCTTGACTTTTGAGGCTTAATGGAAAAATGAAAGACATAGTGTGATTTGATATAAAGCCACCTTTTGTCGTGTCAAGGTGGAAACACACGACGCGACACTACGATCCCGGTTTCCTTCACTTATATATCACAAATACTTATTCTAACATTCGAAACTTATGTCTAGTGATCGACCCTAGACCCGAGTACGAAATTTAAACATTCAAATAGTTTAATTCAAGACGTAATTTAAACGTGTACAATGCATTTTGAAACTTTTTGTGCCGTTACAATTGATATACGACAATCAAATATTTCAAACTAAATTAATAAAATAATTTTATGAAAATGTGAAATTTTGCAAATTTATAATTTAAATTGATGGTTAAACAAGATTGTTAAAATAAAAGGAAGTAACGTACGGTGTAATTGCAATTAAAATGATCCAAATCAATTATTCAGAGAAAATAAATAAATAATTAAATAAATAAGTCGAATAAAATAAATTTTAGGGTCCTCACAATTCTCCATTAACTTTTATTTGTATTGATGATATCCTTTTTTATAGCACAATCTTAAAAACCCACATCCAACTTCTTGACCAATTTGCTAATTTTTACTAAAAACTTATGGAGTTAAGATTTTGGAAAAAAAGATGACTTTGGCCCAAAACCAAAATCTTTTCATTGAATAGAGTTCTCTAATGGATCTTACTACCTAGAGTCCCATATTAGTAATGAACTGTGTGACAGCCCCACCTCTCCCTAAGGCGAACTAAAGGGTTGGCGGATTGTCTGCCCAACTCTCGTCAGGACTCGATAGTTAAAGAAAAGCCAACAACCCAAGACTGCTAAACTAGATCCTCCAAATTCAGATTTCAACCCAACATAAATACATAAACTTCCAACCATATTTCAAATTTAGAATTTAACAAGGGTTTAAGGTTACAAAACCAAAAGATAAACTTATAAATCAAGGTAAGGTTTTGTAGTACAACAGCCCTTTAAACAAAAGTAATACAAAAGTCTATACTACTTGTGCGCTCTTCCAACCCCATACTCAAGAAATTTCCTTGTTAAGGAAAACAAAGGAAAATGGGTGAGCTAATAGTTCAATGAGGTTCCAAAACATGCAGCCAGGTAAATAATTAGAATTCATTCAATAAACAAATATCACAATAAGCAACTCCAAATAAATGGAACATATTCAATCAAAGGATACGGATGGCTTTCAAAAGCCAAATTTCCCCATAGCTTGATCACGACACAACCC
Source organism: Gardenia jasminoides (assembly GCA_013103745.1). Lineage (NCBI taxonomy): Eukaryota > Viridiplantae > Streptophyta > Magnoliopsida > Gentianales > Rubiaceae > Gardenia > Gardenia jasminoides. The sequence continues at coordinate 26,496,192 of CM023096.1, forward strand.
GTTGACTATCCGTCAACGTTTAAAGTTCAGAACCAAAGATAGTAGATCCCCACTTTACACCAATTACCGTCCTCCGTTTCACCCCCTTATTGGGCCCGAACACCTCAACAAATCAGATTTTAGATAATACTCGAGTATGCCATTTTCCGGATTCACATATCATACCCTAAGACTCGTCAACTTTCTCGACCAAACCCATGCTGGCTCAAATCAATTAACTCACTAAATAGGTTTTGGAACTCCAAACAAATCAGATTAGTGGATGGAATACCACCCAAGCGACTCACAAATCAAGTGCAGGCCAAAGGCCAATTCACACATATTTAAATGTCAAAATGCAGAATTTCAAGCAGAAAAGATCGAGTGTGATAAAGTACGCACTAGTCTCAATCACATTAACTTAAGATGGTATTCTTTGCCCACAAATCATAAGAGATCGAATAATCACATAATTCAAGTATTCAAGTAACTCAACTAATCAAGTTGGTCAAGTAAACAGGCATGGAACACTCACCGAGTTAAACAAAGTTTCTTCAGGTGCTCACACCCAAATCCCTTTTATTTCCTCCTTCCAAGTCTTATAGGAAGTAAAATGAAAAGCATTTAGGTTTGGCTACCCCAAACATAAAAGACCAAATGCATGTGCTAGTAGTTTCTTTGCTTGATAACTAATCGCAAATTTGATGCACAATAGCCGTAAGATGTTTAATCCAAATCATAAGTGCAAAACAAATGAAGAATCTCATAAACATAGTAGAATCACGAGTTAAGTAGGTTGTGTCACGACAAGGGTGCATACGAGTTAAGAGAAGTGAAAGAAACGATTGTAGAAAGAAAAAACAATAAGTGACAGGTTTGCCACCCTTCGGTGTTTTAATTATAACTGTGGCTATGTTTATTAGATTGAGGCAAATTTTTTGGCGTTTTGAAACTAAGACATAGACCTACAATTTTCATGAGATGTCAAACCCTAGATCATACTTAATTAGGGTCAAAATTGGCAAAATCAGAGACACAAGAAACCTATTGGATAAAAATCAGGGTAACTGAACAGTCTCGAAAGAGTGGCTATAACTCGGTGTAGAAAAATCAAAATTGAGCATCGTCAGCAGCATTTAAAACTAACGCTATAATGCTCAGGGTCTAGTTCCTTTCCTATAACCACTAGCTAGTTCGGGAAGTTGACTGATTTTCATTTCTGATTTCATATCAAAGTTCATCTCCTACATGATTTCTACAAGCAAACTTTCAAGGTTATTTCTAACTTTTAGTAGGGTGTTTAAAAGGCCAAAACATCAAATAAAACCATCAATAAAACATCATAAATCCTTAGGTATTTCATCAAATACTTGGAGGTTATAAACAAAGCCCTAAGTTCAAGTTTCCAACCACAAGGAATTCTTCCACAACTTTTCCTCCTAAAACACTTCAAACTTATCTAACATGCACCTTCTTTGAATTTAAAGATCACTAAAGTATAGATAAGTGGTTAAATACGTTGAGAGTTGAGAGAAAAAATCACCCCAAAAGCTCCAATTTTCCAATCAAATTTGATGATCAAGTAACAATCTAACCTAGGGTTTGCTCTTGGAAAAGTTTTTCTTACTAAAATTGCAAGATTCAAAGCTTAGGGTTTGGTAATTTTCCTTATGTGTAGTTCGGCCAAGAGAGAGAGAATAGGAGGGAATTTTGGTTCAAATTGTTGAAGACAAGAAGTTAAATAAGAAGGCTTAAGTCAAGGTGCTTGTAGATGGTTGATAAGTGGTGCAATTTAAGCCATGAATTGGATAAAATCTATGCATTTAGCCTCTAATCCCTCAATTAAAATATAACCCACTTAATACCATATAAATTTTATGTATTTGGAAACATGAAACATATAAAATGCAACTCTAAATTAATGCCATACAATGTTTACAAAATAAAGTACTTAAAGGAAAATAATGCAATTAATGATTTCATATTGCAATAAATTCATTTTTTTCTAGGGTTCTCACACTCTCTCCCCCTTAAAAGAATTTCGTCCTCAACATTCTCACCTTAATTGATAAATAGTTATGGATATTTCTTTTGTATTTCTTCCTCCCTTTCCCAAGTTGCCTCAACTATTTCATGATTTCTCCACAGGACTTTCGCTAAGGGAATTCTCTTATTTCTTAATTCCTTCACTTTTCAATCCAAGAGTTGCACAGGTTTCTCTTCATAGGTTAGTGACTCATCGATATCAATCTCTTTTGGATTCAAAACATGTGTTGGATCCGGATGATATTTCTTCAACATTGAGACATGGAAAAAATTGTGAAAATCCGGGATAAACTTGATGGTAGCTTATATGACAGCCGCACCTCTTCCTAGGGCGTCGTACCCTAAGATATCAGTGAACCACCTACCCAGTTTTCATCAGGACTCACTCACACATACAATAACTATTTCTCCAAAAATAAAATTTAAGTACCAATTCCAAACTTATAAATAACTCATAATCAGACTACTTCAATCTGACAAACCAAAGTTTCAATAACAAATTTAAACCCAACGATAACTCACAAATTCGTTAATCAAACCATAAAATTCCAAAATACATAGAGTACTTAATTACATATTCAAAGTTTCACAATATGATACTCCAAATTCATAGTTCAAGTCTCTCAAGCCAGATACAAAAGTAAGCCCTAATTCTAATGGTTGGCGCCTTCGCTTGGGTTTTCAATCCCTGTTAAGGAAAACAAATTTAATAGAATGAGTTAAAGCGCAGTGAGTTTCAAAAGACATGCAATTCACATATAGCATATAACATTTCACGACAAGTTCACATTTAGGAGCTCAAATCTCGTAGTTAAGTAAAACAGATAACAACACAAGGGTAGGATACGGTTAGCTCTCAGGAGCTAAGATCCTCGAAACTGGAGCACGTCCTAAAACTGGAGCTCAAATCTCGTAGTTGACACTCCGTCAACTTTCACATAACAAATCCAAGTAGATAACCACTTTCTCCTTACTCCACCAAAACCCCCAATCGAGCCCGCCCACCTAACTGGGAATTTATATATTTGTGTATTGCTTTTCCAAAAGGGACAAGTCCATACGCCAAGTCCAGAGCACACAACACGTCACGTTGCCCAAGGTTGTTAAATCTTATTGACCTGGCCTTCCCAGCGGCTCGATTCGATAACTTACCAATGGGATTTATGTATTCTCAAGAATAACAAATACAAGACATATCACGTCGAATCATGTAATCAAAACAGGATTCATATCAAGTTACAAGATTCAAGCTCATATCACAAGTCAAGAGGTTCAAAGCATACTTGTATTTGAAGTCAAGAAACACGCATGAAACTCACCAAAGTAGCAAGGTTTTCATTCCAAATTTGGTTCAGTTTCAAACTCTTCCCCACTTCCTATAAACAAGTAAAGAGAAGAAATAAGTTTCGCTCCACTAATAGCGAAACTAAACTCAAATAAATTTAGCCATTTGTTTGATCAAAATTCTTCCCAAATTTCTCCAACTTTGCTCGAGTGAGATCTTTCATCTCGAAAATCACCCATTCGAGTTTAAAGTCAACACTAAACTTAAATCAAGGTTTTAACACATGTTTAGAACAATTTTCACCAAATCTTAATGTACAAAATTCATGAAAAATAGATAAAACACTTCAAAACCCTCAAATCTGTCCAAATAGCACATTTACCCAAAAATTAGTGAAGACTCAACTTTTCACCATTAAAATTCAAGATTTTAACTCCATTCAATCATATACTCATAAATGAATATAATACATGTAACAACCAGGACTCAAGACCTGGCCCAAGCAACTTTTGGACCGAAATCACTGGCCCAAAATGGTTAACCCAAGTCACTTGATAGGCCTTGGCTCCAAGCTTATATACCTTCCTTTCCTCATGTACTTTTCCAATGTGGGATATCACATTCTCCCCTTCTTTTAGAACTTTGCGTCCTCACAAAGTCCGTTATAGATACAGTCACAATCTGAACTATCCACTTGGTCGTGCTTGGACTCTAGAGGTGCCCTCGTCTGACGTGGCACTTAGCTCCTTGCACTTCCTTGTGCTTGGACTCTAGAGATGGTTCCTGTCTGATGTGGCACTTAGCTCCTTGCACTTCCTTGCGTAGTCAGAACCATAACGCACTTATCCAGGCTCACCCCGCACAGAGACTGCGTGAGGTTCGCTCTGATACCACTTGTAACGATCCGGACTAAAGGCCTGGCCCAAGCAACTTTTGGACAGAAATCATTGGCCCAAATACCAACTGTGATGACCCCACCTCCCCCTAAGGGTAACCAAAGGGTTCGGCGGACCGCCTGCCCAACTCTCACCGGGACTCACTACAATACTCTTAAGAAAAAACAATCATGAAACCCAAAATATCAATTTAAAGAACACCAAGTTATTAAGATCAACCTCTAGTACAAACCAAAAGATTGACAACTCTAAAAGGTAAACTTGACCACGATAGGTTAGTAACCGATAATTTACCTTAGATATAGCTCGAACTATAAACTATTACAATTTCTCCCTCAGTCCAGTTAATTACACCATAAGTACAAGCATTTTCTCATATAGCTCTTTCCTATCTTCACTCATTTTGCACTCAGACCCTGTTAAGGAAAACAAATGAAGGGGTGAGCTAAAAACCCAGTGAGGTTCCGAAGTATCACATGTAACATGAGTTACTAAATAATAAACAATTTATCAAGTCAATAAGCAAGTTGATATATTGCAAGTATCATTTCGTGGAACAAATAACATAATCACATGCTCGCTAAAAGAACAGAGCTCTCTAGGAGAATGTTACTCGAGCCTCTCGACTAGGAGATCAATGCTTACCAGGAGGACATGCACCCGAGCCTCTCAACTAGGAAAGCCGTGCTCCCTAGGAGTTGTTCCATTGGCACGTTACATCAAATAATAAGGAATAGATCAAAGGTAAAAGGATATAAATGGCTCTCAGGGGCCAAATTCCACAGCAGATTTTCCAACAGCTTGATCGTATCTGACCCGTTGACACTCCGTCAACGTTTGAAATTCAATAATCATTAAAGTCCTTAGAACACCACTTCACGCCATTCTCCGTCCACCTTACAACCCCCTGCCGGGCCCGCACTCCAATAACAGTGAGATGGTATTACTTGAGTATACCCAGTGTGGCCAATTCAGTAGCAGTATCAATACTCAAGGTTCCCTGGCCGACTTCAAGAAAGGAAAAGAGAGAGAGAAACTTCAAAACTTTAGCTTTGATTTCATGCTTAGCTAATGAGAAAACAAAAGAGAGATCACCTAGGTAATCATCAACCATACTTCAAGCTTGGTAGAAGGAATTTTAGCCAACTTGGGAGGACTTCTTTTCTAACTTTGATGCAAGGTAAATTCTTTTAAACTCGAGCTTAACAATGTTGGAATGACGGTTAATGAATGCTTAATTCATGTTTGAGGTTTTTAGAAGCTTAAAAGAAAGATTGCTTGGAAAGGTTTCTAGTAGTAGCATCTTTAGAGGTAGGTTTGTTAGGTTGCACACATAGTGTTTGATATATTGCTTCATATTTTGTTAAATTGAGCTTCAAATTCCTCTATGATAAAGGCTAAATTGGCTCTTGCACAAAACATGAAAGTTGTAGTGGATTGAGTGAAATTTCTACTCACAAATTTTCAGATCAATCGGAGTATTGTAGCACGTGAAATGACCAAAATACCCCTACCTCCCCCTAAGGCGAACCAAAGGGTTCGGCGAACCGCCTGCCCAACTCTCGCCGGGACTCACTACAATACTCTAAAGAAAACAATCACGAAACCCAAAATATCAATTTAAAGAACACCAAGTTATTAAGATCAACCTCTAGTACAAACCAAAAGATTGATTACCCTAGAAAGATATACTTGACCACAATAGGTCAGTCACCCATAATTTACCTTAACAATTTCTCCCTCAGTACAGTTAATTACACTACAAGTACAAGCATTTTCTCATACAGCTCTTTCCTAGCTTCACTCATTTTGCACTCAGACCCTGTTAAGGAAAACAAATGAAGGAGTGAGCTAAAAGCCCAGTGAGATTCCAAAGATCACATGCAACATGAGTCACTAAATAATAAACAATTTATCAAGTTAATATACTACAAGTATCATTTCATGAAACAAATAATATAATCATATGCTTGCTAGAAGAATAGAGCTCTCTAGGAGAATGTTACTCGGGCCTCTCGACTGGGAGATCAATGCTCACCAGGAGGACATGCACCCGAGCCTCTCAACTAGGAAAGCCGTGCTCCCTAGGAGTTATTCCATTGACACGTTACATCAAATAATAAGGAATAGATCAAAGGTAAAGGATATAAATGGCTCTCAGAAGCCAAATTCCACAGCAAATTTTCCAGTAGCTTGATCGTATCTGACCCATTGGCACTCCGTCAACGTTTGAAATTCAATAATCATTAAAGTCCCTAGAACGCCACTTCACTCCATTCTCCGTCCACCTTACAACCCCTTGTCGGGCCCGCACTCCAATAACAGTGAGGTGGTAATACTCGACTATACCCAGTGTGGCCAATTCAGTAGCAGTATCAATACCCAAGATTCTCTGGTCGACTTGACCACGCCCCTGCGGGCTCAACTCGACCAGTTTCTCCGGGGGTTGGGCCCAAACAGTTAAGATAGTCGATGGATTAACAATCCCAATCGACATATAATTCACACACAAGAATAGCACTTCAATCATTCACTGGCAATTCATGACAATTTGGGTGCAATACGATAAAGTACGTACCCGCTCAGGCAATCGCATCTCAATCACTTATTCACAAGTCAATCATGAAAAATTGAGTCGAGCACGATAAAGTACGTACCCGCTCATGCAATCACATCTCAATCACTTATTCACAAGTCAATCACATAGTTTCACAGCATTTCATTTGCATAACACTTAAAACATGCATTGGAACACTCACAATAATATACCAAGCAGGAACCTATAATCATGTACAGTCAACAATAGCAACCAATTGTACAGTTGAGGACGAGTGTGATAAAGTACACACTCGTCTCATCACATTAGTTTATGAGAACATTTAATGTTCACAATTCACAAGTAATTCAAATAATCAAGTAACCCACATATTCAAGTAATCCAACTCATTAAGTTAATCAAGTAAACAAGCAATGGAACACTCACCAACCGCAGCTTACTTCACTTGTTCGTAACAGATATCTCCATTTCAAGCCAAGTTCTAGAATCACAAGTTTCATGCCAAACATTTCATCAAACACTTGATGTGCATAACCACTAGTTTCATACAAACATTTTATCAAACACTTGGTAGGCATCAAACTATCAAGTTCCTGTCAACTTCTAGTGTTTTGGTCATAACCGGAGATTCACTCATCGGATTGAGATGAATTTTATACCGTTTCGAAGCTAAGACACAGACCTACCTTTATTATGAAGACATTGAGATCCAATTCATGCATTTTCATGGCCAAAAATCGAAATCTCAGATGTTCAGAAAACTGTCGGGTAAAACAGGATTTTTGGACAGTCAGGGGTATTTTGGTCATTTAATGTGCTACAGTACTCCGATTGATCTGAAAATTTGTGAGTAGAAAGCTCACTCAATCCACTACAACTTTCATGTTTTGTGCAAGAGCCAATTTAGCCTTTATCATAGAGGAATTTGTAGCTCAATTTAACAAAATATGAAGCAACATATCAAACACTTGATATGCAACCTAACAAACCTACCTCTAAAGATGCTACTACTAGAAACCTTTCCAAGCAATCTTTCTTTTAAGCTTCTAAAAACCTCAAACACCAATTAAACATTCATTAACCTTCATTCCAACATCATCAAGTTAGGGTTTAAAAGAGTTTACCTTGCACCGAAGCTAGCAAAGAAGTCCTCCCAAGTTGGCTAAAATTCCTTCTACCAAGCTTGAAGTATGGTTGATGATTAACTAGGTGATCTCTCTTTTGTTTTCTCATTAACTAAGCATGAAATCAAAGCTAAAGTTTTGGAGTTTCTCTCTCTCTTTTTCCTCTCTTGAAGTCGGCCAAAGTGAAGACATGAAGATGAGGATTTTGTGATAGAAATGAAGCTTTAAAAGTTGGAAGAAATTGGTCAAGTTTTGCTATTGGAACAAGTGGCCATTTTTCATTCCATTTCATCTCCTGACTCACTACTTGAGTCACCACCTATTCATCTAGGTTTCATGAATCATCTCTACTAGATTTTTCTCCTAAAATCTATTTTACATAAAGCTCTCTTTTTGTTCTATCAAAATGCTCTACAACCCCACAACTTATTAAAATTATGGTAAGCTACTAGGAAATTTTAACCTATCAACTTGTAGAGAATTACTTGTGAAAGAAATAAACCAACAGTGCATGCAAGTTAATTTGGATGGTAGAAAACAATTAAAAGTTTGGTGTGCTACAATACATATTTAAAAAGGGAAAATCTAGCCAAAAAACACCATAAAATTTTGAAATCAAATGTCAATAATTTCAAGCATAGGTTCAGCCATCTTTCATGAATTTTCTTCAAAATTTTCAACACATTCCTACTTTCTAACCACAAAGTAAATCCATCTCATCAATCACAACCAAAATCATAACCAGGTCCTCAAGTCAGTTACCTAAGAAGTCACCTCAAGTCAGCTACCTAAATTGGAAATTCTAGAGCCCAACTCAAATGTTCCAAGCATAAGCATTTCTAGCAAATAATCCATGGATCTAAAATATTTAGCACTAATAAAGTTAAAACTAAGAGATTTTAAGTGCTATATCTCAAGATCTAACTAGATCTAGCAAGAACAAGTAAGATCTAGTGTTGACCCACTAAAGGATGAACTCCCAAGCTTTGAAATCTCAAAAACCTCCAAATCTAGCCAAGAACTAGTTTGATCTTTGGTGTTTTCCTCTTCAAATATCAAGAAAAAGAGGATGACAAGCAAGATGAAACTTCCTTCTTCTTTCTTTCTCTCTCTCACTCTCGAACCTTCTCCCTCTCTCTCATGGCAGCAACAAGGAGAAGAAGGAACAAACTTGAAACTTCAAGAAATTGAGGAAAAAGATGAAGTTGAAGCAAACTTGGTTTCTGTCTCTATTTCTCTCTCTCTCAAGCTCGTCCCTCTCTCTCTCTTCCAGCTTCAAGGTTGGCTGAAAATGCAGAGGCAAGGAAGCAAGAAACAAGGCTTTATATGGAGAAGGTACTTGGTTGCCCTTAAATTAGGGAAAAGTGGTCAAACTTCCACTTTTTGTCGCATCGACGTGTGACACTCTAACTTTTACTGGTTTTTTTCCTTCCGACATTATCCTACCTTAATTATATCTCTATAACATCTCTACATATGCTCGGTTTCATCTTAGAGTTATTATTCATGTGTCGGAACAAAAATCCGCACTTAAATTAGGCGAAACCAAACACCGGTAAATAATTCTCAAAAAATTTTCTAAATTAGAAAATAATAACTGAAAGTATAAATTCACTAATATTTTAGTGAATAAACATAATATAAATTTTATTATACATTTTTAAATAAAAATAGAATTTTGAGACCCTCACATCCTTCCCCCCTTAAAAGAATTTTGTCCTCAAAATTTCTTACCTTTCTAGGCAAATAGCTCTGGATACTTCTTCTACATTTCCTCCTCTACTTCCCAAGTCGCTCCTCAATATCATGATTTCTCCAAAGGACTGTAACTAGAGGAATCTTTTTATTTCTCAAATCCTTCACTTCTTTATCGAGAATCTTCACAGGGCGTTCTTCATAGGTTAGCGATTCATCCACATCAATCTCTCCTAGTTGAAGCACATGACTTGGGTCTGGATAATATTTCTTGAGTATAGAAATATGGAAGACGTTATGAATCTTAAGACATACTGGGGGTAAATCCAGCTGGTAAGCCACTTTTCCAACTCGCATGAGAATTTCAAAAGGTCCATTGTACCTTGGTTCCAGTTTCTTCCCTCTCTTGGATACAACTTCTCCTTTCACAGGTTTAACTCTCAAAAATACCTTGTCTCCTGCTTCAAACTCCAAGTTTTTTCTTCGGTTATCGGTGTAGCTCTTCTACCGATTTTGAGCGGTCTGGAGTCTTTCTCGGACTAATCTTACTTTCTCATAAGCCTCATTTACCCAAGGAATAGTGGTCAAATCCAAACTTTTCCGTTCTCCTACTTCATCCCAATGAATTGGCGACCTACATCTCCTTCCATAGAGTGCTTCATACGGGGCCATTTGGATTGAAGTGTGATAACTATTATTATAGGCACACTTTACTAATGTCATATGCTGGCTCCAATTTCCTCCAAAATCCAATATACACGATCTCAACATATCCTCCAAAGTCTGAATTGTCCTCTCAGATCGCCCATCTATTTGGAGATGATACGCGGTGCTTAGATTCACCTTAGTCCCCAAAGTTTCTTGTAATTTCTACTAAAATCGAGAGACAAACCTCGGATCCTTGTCAGAGACAATACTTATAGGAATCCCATGCAACCTCACAATTTCATCCAAATGGAACAAATTTAGCCACATTCTTCTTTAAACCATCCCACCAATACAACCCTATCAAATCTTGATACATCTTGTTGCTCCTAAGGTGGATTGTATACCTAGATCGGTGTGCTTCTTCTAAAATTTCCTTTCTTAACCCTTCATCATTTGGCATCACTAATCGATCTCGAAATTTCAGCACTCCTTCAGACCCTAACTTGAAATCTAGAGTTTCTCCCTTATTCACCTTATCCAACCATTTTTGCACCATAGGGTCTTTCCTTTGAGCCTCTTTGATACGCTTTAATATTGGAGATCTCAACATTAAATTCCCAAGTATAACCTTCTATTTCTCCAAGCGAGGATTCCACTCGCTAATCTTTTCCAACATGTCCCACTCTCTAACCATCAATCCCGCCACTTGAGCCTTTTAACTTAGTGCATCCGCTACTTTATAAGCTTTCCCAGGGTGATAATTTATAGTGTAATCATAATCCTCAAGAAATTCCACCCGTTTTCTTTGCCTCAAATTTAACTCCTTTTGAGAGAACAAATATTTAAGGCTCTTATGGTCGGTAAAAACCTCAAATGTCACCCCATATGGATAATGTCTCCACTTTTTCAATGCAAAGATGACTGCTGCCAATTCCAAATCATGTGTTGGGTAATTCTAGTCATGAGGTTTTAATTTTTTAGAGGCATAAGCAATAACTTTCCCGTTTTACATCAAAACACAACCTAACCCCTCTTTGGAAGCATCTGAATAAACCGCAAATCCATTCTTCCCATTAGGCAATGTCAAAATTGGGGCCGTCGTTAGACGCTTCGTTAACTCTTGGAAACTAATCTCACACTAATTCCAAACAAATTTACCATGCTTTTTGCTCAAATCAGTCAACGGCCTAGCAATCCTCGAGAAATCTTTAATGAACTGTCGATAATATCCCACCAATCCCAAGAAACTTCTAACCTCGGTAGGGTTCTCCAATTGTTTCCATTGAGTAACAGCCTCTACTTTCACCGGATCTACTGAAATTTCATCCTTAGAAATCTTATGCCCCAAAAATGCCACCTTCTCTAGCCAAAACTCACACTTGTTGAACTTAGCATACAATTGATGCTCTCTTAGAGTTTGTAACACTATCTTCAAGTGTTGAGCATGATCCTCTCGGGTCTTGGAATACACTAATATGTCATCTATAAACACAACCACAAATTGATCCAAGTAAGGCTTGAAGACTCACCGCATTAAATCCATAAACACAGCAGGAGAATTTGTCAATCTAAAAGGCATTACCACAAACTCAAAATACTAGTACCTTGAATTAAAAGTAGTTTTCGGCACATCCTCCTTTCTAATCCTCAATTGGTAGTACCCTTGCCTAAGATCCAACTTAGAGAAGACTACTGACCCTTGTAACTGGTCAAATAGTTCATCAATGAGCAGCAAAGGATACTTATTCTTTATCGTCACATCATTAAGCCCTTGGTATTCTATACACAATCTCAAACTCCCATCCTTCTTCTTGACAAATAACACAGGTGCTTCCCAAGGTGAATCACTTTTCCTAATGAAATCTCATTCCAACAAATCTTGTAATTGAATCTTTAACTCCTTAAACTCAGCTAGCGCCATTCGATATGGGATTTTAGAAATTGGAGCTGTTCCCGGTACTAAATCAATCTTAAATTCCACCATTCGCTCAGGGGGGTAGGTTTTCTAATTCTTTAGGGAAAACATCTGGAAAATCCTTCACAACTGACACCTCTTCTAACTTCGTCTTATCACTTTATGGGTTTATAAGGAAAGTCAAATAACCTTGAGCCCCCTTACTTAATAATTTTCTAGCCTTAATTCCCGAAATAAGAGCAGACGAAACTAACCTCCCTTTTACATTTAGTCTCAATGTAGCTTCCCCTGGAATAGAAAATTCTACAATTTTTGCCCTACAATCCAATTTGGCATGATATTGGGCTAGACAATCCATCCCTATAATAACATCGGACCCCTTAATATCCAAACTTATTAGGTCTACCACCAACTTTCTTTCTCCTACCCAAAATTCGTAATTCTTGTATACCCAACTTATAATTAAACTTTGATCTCCCATGGGTGTTCTAATTTCAAAATCATAAGATAATCTAATAGGCTTTATATCTACCCCACACACAAAAGCAGGATTTACAAACGAATGGGATGCACCAGGATCAACTAAAACTTTAGCTAAATGGTGAAAGACAGGCATAGTACCTTCAACAACTTTAGTTGGGTCAGGGAATTATTGTTGGTCAATGGCATAGACCCTAGTCGGGACCCTTGGTCGACTTCCTGATGCACTAGGCTGACTGGAGTTAGGTCTACTCACTTGTCGGGTCACAGCTTCCCCTTGAAACCTCGGGCATGTAGCTAATTGGTGTTCGGTACTGCTACACCTGAAACACTTTCCTGCCTTCCTCCAGCATTCATCCTCAGTATGATTCGATTTTCCACAGAAGCTACATGCTACACTAGGAGTAGATGCTTGATTTCCTTGAGAGACACTCCTTGGTTGACCCCTTCCACTTGGAGTTCCCCTTGACACCGCTCTTCTTGGGTATGCTCCCCTTGATATAAACCCTCTAGATGCCCCAGAGGTGTTTATTCTACCTATTCCTCTTCCAAACTTAGGAGCTGAAGCACCCACATCCGTTGGTCCATGCCTACTATTGGGTGCATTCCTTTTTCTTGTATTAAAAGTTCTTACTTGAGCCTTGACCCCCTCAATCCTCTGGGACTTTTCAACAGTTTCGCTAAAACTATTAACTTGGGCAGCCGCCAAGTTTTCTTGTAATTCCACATTCAATCCCTGTACAAATCTCTTTATTCTCCTTTGCTTAGTTGCCACCAATTCAGGAGAAAATCTCAACAACTTAGTGAATAGTGCCTCGTATTCCGTGACACTTAGCAATCCCTGCCTACACTTGATAAAGTCATCCTCTCTTCTCTCCTGAACTAGTATCTCTCCTGAACTAGTAGAGGGAGAAACTTAGTATTAAATTTCCTAGTGAAATTCACCCAAATCCTAGGGGTTTGATCTCTATCCCATTTAGCCCTTATCATGTTCAACCATGATCGGGCAGCTCCCTCAAATTGAAACACAGTGAATGCTACTTGCCTTTCCTTCGTATAATCCAAGGCAGCAAAAATATCAGAAATTCTTTCTAACCAATCCTCAGCAGCATCAGGGTCGGGTCCCTCAAAGAATTTAGGTGGAAAAAACCTTTGGAATCGCTCAAGGGCTCTATCCTCACCACCCCCAAGGTTAACAGGTTGTTGTTCAGATCCAGGGCCTTGTTGGCCAGCCATACGGTCTAGTATTTCAGTCATTCGGTTAATGGCTGTAGCCATTTGTTCCCCAATATCGATCCTAGCCCCTTGATTTTGATCGGCGGTCAACTCACGGTCACCTCCAATGTTTTGAAGTAGTCTAGTTCCTAACCCTCGACCTCGACCTCTTCTACCCTCCATGGTTCTTTAGAGGGCAGTCATTTAATATAAATACAAAAATAAAATATACTCTTAAAAAATCAACTCAAAAAGAAAGCAAAGCACTTTATATACATAACTCATAAATAAGAAGTGTCAGGAGTACATCGAAGGAGCATGCCTTTAACAAAAATTATACAAAAGCCATATCAAATTCACAAGTACAATCAAACAAAAGTACAGTACTTGAAAAATTAGCAAGCATGCAATTATAGGGATTGAGAACCAGTCTAATGGTTTCCCTCACAAAAGTTACACAAAATCCTTCTTCACGCTTGACTAGCCTATCTAGATTCAAAAGCAGAAGTCTCGGAGCTAGCACTCTCCGACGGGTCAGACTCCAAGTATTGGGGATCTGTCTCGGCCATAGCAGCATCCCCTACAGACTCACCCCTCGAATCTCCTCCCGTATCTGCATCACTAGGGACTGATTGGCTGAATCCTCCTTATCTCGATTAGCCTCGAGCACTCCCTCTACCAAAGTCTCACACTTAACCACAATACCGTCAGCTCGCTCTCGAGCAACTCTCACAACTCTAGCCACTCGCTCGTTAGCCAAGCGAACCTCCTCCTCAAGCTCTCGGATCCTTGCGGCCTGAGTCTGCTCTACAACCTTAAGTCTTTCCACCTCCTCTTGCCGTTCCTGACTAATCCTAGTCAATCTCTTTCTCTCATTATAGATTGCCAGAACTACCTCGTCAGGATATGCATGTGTCTTCCAACACTCATAGTCACGCCTAGTCCTGGTCCTAGGGTTGTAAGCCATGCAAGCACCTCCTGGACTCAATCGGTAAGAAATTGTAGGCTGCATGTGTCCAGACAAGTTACCATCACCACCAAACTCCATAACCTACAAAATGAACTCCATTAGAACTTACTCGAACTTCTGTAGTATTGACACTTAAACATAAGCAATAACTATCATCTAACATTTCTTTCTAACCTACTAAACTTTCAAATAACTTAATAACTCTCATTTTACTCAGATTATTCAAACCTAGACTCTGATACCACCTGTGACAGCCCCACCTCTCCCTAGAGCGTACCCTAAGGTATCAGTGGACTGCTTGTCCACCTCTCGCTAGGACTCACTCACACATACGATAACTATTTCTACAATAATACAATTTTAGTACCAATTCCAAACTTATAAATAACTCATAATTAGACTACTTCAATCTCACAAACCAAAGTTTCAATAACAAATTTAAACCCCATGATAACTCACAAATTCGTTAATCAAATCTTAAAATCCCAAAATACATAGAGTACTTAATTACACATTCAAAGTTTCACAATACAATACTCCAAATTCATAGTTCAAGTCTCTCAAACCAGATACAAAAGTAAGCCCTAGTTCTAATGGTTGGCGCCTTCGCTTGGGTCCTCAATCCCTACAAAGGAAAACAAATTTAATAGAATGAGCTAAAACTCAGTGAGTTCCAAAAGACATGCAATTCACATATAGCATATAACATTTCATGACAAGTTCACAATTAGGAGAAATAAGTAAAACAGATAACAACGCAAGGGTAGGATACGGTTAGCTTTCAAGGGCTAAGGTCCTTGAAACTAGAGCACGTCCTCGGACCTGGAGCTCAAATCCCATAATTGACACTTCGTCAAACAAATCCAAGTAGACAACCACTTTCTCTTTACTTCACCAAAATCCCCAACCGGTCTTGCCCACCTAACTAGGAATTTATATATTTGTGTATTGCTCTTCCGAAAGGGACAAGTCCATACGCTAAGTCCAAAGCACACAACACGTCACTTAGCCCAAGGTTGTTCAATCTCATCGACCTGGGCCTTTCCAATGGCTTGGTTCGATAACTTACCAAGGGGATTTATGTATTCTCCAGAATAACAAATACAAGACACATCACGTCGCGTCATGTAATCAAAACAGGAATCATATCAAGTTACAGGATTCAAGCTCATATCACAAGTCAAGCGGTTCAAATCGTACTTGTATTTCAAGTCAAAAAACACGCATGAAACTCACCAAAGTAGCAAGGTTCTGATTCCAAATTTGGATCGGTTTCAAACTCTTCCCCACTTCCTATAAACAAGTAAAGAGAAGAAATAAGTTTTGCTCCACTAATAGCGAAACTAAATTCAAATAAACTTAGCCATTTGTTTGATCAAAATTCTTCCCAAAATTTCTCCAACTTTGCTCGAGTGAAAAAGTAGTCACTCGAGTCGAAAACCATCATAAAAGATTCCATTTTCAAATCAATACATCATTTAAACAAAGTACTCTATCGATGTACTCTATACTCGCAACTTCTAAATATTTAGAACAAGGAAATAAAGTGAGGTCTTTCACCTCAAAAATCACCCATTCGAATTTAAACTCAACACTAAACTTTAATCAAGATTTTAACACATGTTTAGAACAATTTTCACCAAATCTTAATGTACAAAATTCATGAAAAATAGATAAAACACTTCAAAACCCTCAAATCTGTCCAAATAGCACATTTACCCAAAAATTTGTGTAGACTCAACTTTTCACCATTAAAATTCAAGATTTTAACTCCATTCAATCATATACTTATAAAAGAACATAATACATATTTATTTAGGCAAAATTTAGGTAAGAAACACCATAAAATTTTGAAATCAAATGTCAAAACTTTCAAGCATAGGTTCGGCCATCCTTCATGAATTTTCTTCAAAATTTTCAACACATTCCTACTTTCTAACCACAAAGTAAATCCATCTCATCAACCACAACCAAAATCACAACCAAGTCCTCAAGTCAGGTACCTAAGAGGTCACCTCAAGTCAGCTACCTAAGTTGGAAATTCAAGAGCCCAACTCAAATGTTCCAAACATAAGCATTTCTAGCAAAATAATCCATGGATCTAAAAGATTTAGCACTAATAAAGTTAAAGTTAAGAGATTTAAGTGCTATATCTCAAGATCTAGCTAGATGTAGCAAGATCCAGTAAGATCTAGTGTTGACCCACTCAAGGATGAACTCCCAAGTTTTGAAATCTCAAAAACCTCCAAATCTAGCCAAGAACTAGTTTGATCTTTGGTGTTTTCCTCCTCAAATCTCAAGAACAAGAGGATGACAAGCAAGATGAAGCTTCCTTCTCTCTTTCTTTCTCTTTCTCACTCTCGAACCTCTCTCCCTCTCTCTCACGGCAGCAACAAGGAAGAGAAGGAACAAGAGAAATTCCTTCCAATGGTGTTTTGAAACTTCAAGAAATTGAGGAAGAAGATGAAGTTGAAGCAAACTTGGTTTCTCTCTCTATTCCTCTCTCTATCAAGCTCGGCCCTCTCTCTCTCTCTCTCTTCAAGATTCAAGGTTGGCTGAAAATGAAGAGGCAATGAAGCAAGAAACAAGGCTTTATATGGAGAAGATATTTGGTTGCCCTTAAATTAGGGAAAAGTGGTCAAACTTTCACTTTTTGTCGCGTCAACGCGCGACACTCTAACTTTTACTAGTTTTTCTCCTTCCGGCACTATCCTACCTTAAATATATCCCTTTAATATCTCTACATATGCTCTGTTTCATCTTAGAGTTACTATTCATGTTTCGGAACAAAAATCGACGCTTAAACTGGGCAAAACCAAACACTGGTAAATAATTCTCAAAAAATTCTCTAAATTAGAAAATAATAACTCAAAGTATAAATTCACTAATATTTTAGTGAATAAACATAATATACATATTATTATACATTTTTAAATAAAAATAGAATTTTAAGACCCTCACAATTTAAGTCGGTATGCCACACTACCCACTTTTCAGAGAATTTCAAAAGGTCCTATGTATCTCGATTGAAGTTTCTTTCCTTTTCCCCCTGTGACACTTTGTAGTGGTGTGACCTTAAGGAACACTTTGTCGCCAACTTCAAATTTCAAGTCTTTTCTTCGACTATCCGCATAACTCTTTTGCCGACTTTGCACGATTTGAAGCTTTTGACGTATTGTCTTGACCTTCTCTTGTGCATCCTCCATCCAAGGTACCGTGGTCAGATCTAATGTCTTTTTCTCCCCTACTTTGTCCCAATAAATTGGTGATCGGCACTTTCTTCCATATAAAGCTTCATACGGTGCCATTTGAATAGACGAATAGTAGCTATTGTTATAAACAAACTTCACCAATGCCATGTACTGTCCACCACTACCTCCAAAATCCATAACACACGTTCTCAACATGTCTTCAAGTGTTTGAATGGTTCTTTCCGATTATCCATCAGTTTAAGGGTGATAGGTTGTGCTAAAGTTCAACTTAGTCCCTAAGGCTTCCTATAGTTTTTGCCAAAATTGAGACACAAACCGAGGATCTCTGTCAGAAACTATACTAACTGGTATCCCATGTAGCCTTAGAATTTCATCCATGTACAGTTGAGCCAATTTTTTCATAAAGTACTTCATGTTCTTGGGCAAGAAATGAGCTTGGTTAACCGATAGACTACTACCCAAATGGCATCATGACCTCTTTGTGTTTGTGGCAAATTAGAAATAAAATCCATCGTAATGTGCTACCATTTCCATTCAGGTATCTCAAGTGGTTGTAACAAATCAGAGAATTTTTTATGTTTAACTTTTACTTGTTGGCAAGTGAGGCATGTTTGAACATATTGTGCAATTTCTTTCTTTATGTTGTCCCACCAATATAATTCTTTTAGATCCTGATACATCTTGCTACTATCGGAGTGTACCATGTATTTAGAACGATAAGCCTCCTCTAAAATTTCCTTTTTCAATGTTTCGTCCTTGGGCACAACCACTTGATCTCGGAATCTTGAAATTCCTTCGGGACTCAAATTAAAGTCGGGAAATTCTCCCTTTTCTACCTTTTCCTTCCACTTTTGTACTGCAGGATCACCTTTCTGAACCTCTTTGATACGATCTATTAAGGCGGACTTTACTGTAATATTTCCAAACACCACCTTTTGACGTTCATGTGAGGGTCTCAAAATTTGAATTTTATTTTAAAATGAAAAATATTGTTTATATTGTATTTATTCATTTAAATATGAGTAAATTTATGTTTAAAGTGAATATTTTCTAATTTAGAGAATTTTCCAAGAATTATTTGCCGGTGTGCGTTTTCGGCCCGTTTAAGTGCTAATTATTGTTCCGAAGTGTGATTAGCAACTTTAAGAGGAAATCGAGCATATGTAGGGATATTACGGTGATATATTTAAGATTGGACAGTGTTGGAATGAAATAAAACAGTGTAAGTTAGAGTGTCGCGCTCGACGCGACATAAAGTGGTCTTTTGACCACTTTTCCTTAAAATAGGGGGATGGCACCTTTTTGTCTCCTTAAAGCCCCTTTTCTTGTTTCTTGTTCCTTCATTATTTTCAGCCACACTTGGGCTTAGAGAGAGAGAGGGCAGCCGGCCATAGAGAGAGAAAAGAGAGAGAGTTGTAAGGTTTCTTCTACTTCATCTTCATCCTCAAGTTCGAAAACTCCATGGAAGGCTGCTTCATGCTCTTCCTTGGGCTGTTGTGAGAGAGAGGGAGAGAGAGAGGCTGATCTGAGAGCCTTGAAGAGCAAAGAGAGAGAAAGCTCTTAACTTATTTCTTCCATCTTCATCTTCCTCAATTTTCTTGAAGCTGTGAGACTTTATTGGAGGGTTTTGGCTTGTTTCTCCTCCATCCTTGGCTGTTGTGTGAGAGGGAGAGAGAGAGAGAGAGGGAGGTCCGAATTGGAGAGAAAGAAAAGAAAGAGGAAGAAAGCTTCTCTTTGGTTGGCTACTTCTTGTTCTTGAGCTTCTTGTTGGAAATCACTATCAGGTAGAAGGATCTCGGGCAAAAGTCGAAGCTTTTGGTGTCTTTAAGCTTGGAAGAATCTTTCTCGAAAAAAGGTTTACAAAATCGTGTTAGATCTTGATAGATCTAAAGGTATATCACTTGAATCTCTTAGATTTAGCTCTAATAGTGGTAAATCTTGTAGATCTGTGGTTCATTTTGTTAAGAATGCTTATATATGGAACAATGAAGTTGGGCTCTTGAGATCTCAACCTAGGTAGCGGACTTGAGGTGAATTTTAGGTAACGGACTTGAGGACTTGATTGTGGACATGATTGATATTCATGAAATTAGTTCATTTTATGGTTAGAAAGTAGATCTTGATGTTGAAAAATGTGAAGGAAAATAGGTGAGATGGCTGAACCTATGCTTGGCATTTTTGACATTTGACTTCGAAATTTTATGATATTCTTGAAAAGGTTTCTGCTTAAAAATATATATGTGATATGTTCATTTGTGAGTATGTGTTTGAATAGAGTAAAGTCGTGAATTTCGAATGTCAAAGTGAAGCTTTTCATAGGCTTTTGGAATAAAAGCGATGTTGTGAAAGACTCGAGGGTTTTACAATATTTTGGTTAAATTCTATGAATTTCAAAAATAAAGAGTTGATAAGAATTGTTCTAATTTTGTGTTAAAGTTTTGACTAAGAGCAAGTGTTGAGTTAATTGTGAAAAGAATGATTTTGAGGTAAGAAACCTCACTTAAATTCCACATGAAAGAGAATTTGAAAGTAGTGTTTGGGAAGTACATCAATGGAGTGTTATTTTGGAATGAAATAGTGATTTTTATAAAAGATCCGATTGAGTCATTGTACCGTGTGAAATGAATGCTTTTTCCTTAAGGGAATTTTAGGAAAATATTGATTGAATATAAGAAATGAAAGTGATTTGTTTAGTTAACGAGTGGGAATGTGAAACTCAACTATTGTTTTATTTGTTTAGGGGGTGTGGAAGGAAGTGAAATCTACCCTAACTTAGAAGCCGAACTTTACTACCTCGGTGAGTTTCAATATATGTTATGTGTTTTATGAATATGATTCGAAGTGTATTGGTCAAGTGGTTTGAAGTGATTTTGGATTTTTAAATTGTTAAGTGGGGTAGTGTGTACTTTATCACACTTACCTTTATTTGAAATAAAAGAAATCGTGAAAGTGTTTTGCAGTAGCCTATATGTGTGAGTATTCCAATCCGTTTATAAATCTAATAATTTACTATTATGTGAAAATGACTTGTGAAACAATGGGCTCAACTCATATTTGCAAAGAAATGATTTGTTGAAATGAATTTAGATTATTTGAGAGACTTGAATTTCATGAGAAATGTATTTGAACTGCTTTATGATTTGAACTACTATGTGAGTGTGTACTCCTTTTCGTGTGATTTCGAGAATTAAAAGAATAGTGTGTTATCTTGTGACAAATGTGACGTCGATGGGCGAAGACCCTCGACTAGTTTCAATGAAATAGTGTGACGTCGTTGGGCTAAACACCCTCGACTAGTTTGTGACGTCGTTGGGCAAAATCTCTCGACTAGTTTCAGTGAAGTATTGTGACGTCATTGGGCGAAATCCCTCGACTAGTATGTGACGTCGTAGGGTGAATACCTTCGACTAGTTTCAATGAAATAAAGTGACGTCGTAGGGTGAATACCCTCTACTAGTTTGTGATGTCTTAGGCGAAATCCCTCGACTAGTCTACTTTGATGGGCAATGTCCCTCGAATAGTTCATACGAGCAATATCTATTTAAATGTCTATCTACTTGATTTGAGTTGTATACTTGAAATATGATTTGAACTGTTTTACGTGAATTGCAAGCTTTTTGGAACTCATTGGGCTTTTTGGCTCACTCTTTCCAATTTGTTTTCTTTAACAGGGATTGAGAACCCAGATGGAGGAGCTGACCTTTAAAGTTAGGGTTTGCTTTTGTATTGGTGTGACAAACTTAGATTGTGATTTTGAGAGCTTTTGGTGTTATGAGAATTTGAACGTTCGATAAGTATTTTATGTAATTTGGGGATTGTAAGAATGGTGTAATATATTTGAAAATTTATTGTTGGGTTTAGATTTGTGTTTGGATTGTTAGTTTGGTATTTTAGCGATATTTATGTGAATGAGTCCTGGCGAGAGCTAAGTAGGCGGTCCATGGATACCCTAGGGTTCGCCTTAGGGAGAAGTGGGGCTGTCACAGTTCAAGGCGAGGGCTCCATTCACAAACCTTTTCTAACATATCCCATTCTTTAATCATCAATCTTACTATTTGAGTCTTTCGACTTAAAGTGCCTGCTACTACATTGGCCTTTCCGGGATGGTAATTAATCGTGCAGTTATAATCCTCTAAAAGCTCCATCCATCAATGCTGTCTTAAATTTAACTCATTTTGAGAAAACAGGTACTTAAGACTTTTATGGTCTGTATAAACTTCTAAAACCACCTCATACAAACAATGTCTCCACTTCTTTAAGGCAAAAACAACGGCTACTAATTCCAAATCATGGGTTGGGTAGTTTAATTCATGGGATTTTAACTTTCTAGAGGTATAGGCAATCACACTTCCATTTTGCATTAGCACACACCCCAAACTTCCCTTGAAGCATCGGTATATATGGTGAAACTATTCTTCCCATTGGGTAAAGTTAAAATTGGTGCCGAGATCAATCTCTTCTTCAATTCTTGAAAACTAGTTTCACACTTATGGTTCCAAACAAAGTTGCCATGCTTCTTTGTCAAATCAGTTAAAGGTCCTGCAAGTTTCTAGAAATCCTTAATGAATTGACGATAATATCCTGTCAAACCTAAGAAACTACGAACCTCCGTTAGATTTTCTGGTTGCTTCTATTCAATGACGGCCTCCACATTTGTCGGATCTATGGAGATTCCCTCCTCAGAAATCACATGCCCTAGAAAAGATACTTGCTCCAACCAAAACTTACATTTGCTAAATTTGGCATACAATTGATGGTCTCTTAGGGTCTGCAAAACTATCTTTAAATGCTGCTCGTATTCCTCTCGAGTCTTAGAATATACCAAAATATCATCAATGAACACAGCCACAAATTGGTCCAATAAGGTTTAAAGACTCGGTTCATCAAGTCTATAAATGCAGTTGGGGCATTAATTAAACCAAAAAACATCACTGCAAACTCAAAATACCAGTATCTAGAGTTAAAGGCAGTTTTTGGTATATGCTCCTTCTTGATTCACAGTTGACGCTACCCCTGTCTAAGATCCAATTTAGAAAATACTACGGCCCCTTGCAACTGGTCAAAGAACCCATCTATATGTGGCAAAGGACGGTCACATCATTCAAGCCATGATAATCAATGCATAATCTCAAACTGTCGTCTTTCTTTTTCACAAATAAAACTGGAGCTTCCCACGGAGATTTGCTCTCTCGAATAAACCCTCGCTCTAATAAATCTTTCAATTGCAACTTTAATTCTTTGAGTTCAGCAGGTGCCATCCGATACCGGGTTTTTGATATAGGAGTTGTCCTAGGTACCAGATCAATCTTAAATTCTATTTTCCTCTCTGGCGGTAATGACACTAGCTCATTAGGGAACACTTCCGGAAATTCATTGACTACTAGGACATCTTCTAATTTTACCTTATCCCCAGGAGTGTTAATTAGAAAAGCTAAGTAACCTTGCACCCCTTAACTTAATAATTTTCTAACCCGGTTTTCAGAAATAAGTCCAGATGAGGCTAATCTATACGCACATCTAACTTTAAAGTCGCCTCTCCCGGTATACAAAACTCCATCACTTTTGTCTTACAATCTAGCCGAGCATGGTAGTGAGCAGGGATTCAAGATCTATTTCCACCTACAGTTGACTGGTTATGGTTTGGGTTTGGTCTACCCGACTGTGGAGTTTGACTCCTATCACCAGGCATATTAGGACATGATGAATTTGATGCTCGGCACTCCCACAGTGCAAACATTTTTTCTTTTTCCTCCAACAGTTATCCTCTGTATAGTTTGGTTTCCCGCAATATCCACAATTTACATGAGGAGTTGATGTAGAACTTCCATATGAGGCACCTCTCTATGATCCTCTCCAGCCTTGAGCTCCCCTCGACGGGGCCCCTCTCGGTGTCCTCAGAAGTCGCACTCCACCTGCCCCTTGACCAAATTTAGGAGGTGGCACATTTTTATCAACTTGCCCTTGAGTACCATCTAGCGCACCTCGTTTCCTAGCCTAAAATGCCCTAACTTGGAGTCTAGCACTCTCAACTCATTGAGTTTTCTCAGAAGCTTCACCAAAAGTATTGATTTGAGCTACCACCAAGTCCTTTTGAATCTCGACATTTAACTCTTGAATGAAATGCCTTATCCGCTTCTGCTCAATCACCACTGGCTCAGGCGCAAACTTAGAAAGTTTAGTGGATTGGGTCTCGTACTCGATCACACACTGAGTACCCTAACGAAGTTTAATAAACTTATCTTCTCTCCTTTCCTGAATCAGAGGTGGAAAGTACTTAGTATTAAACTCTCTCATAAAATTAGCCCAAGTTCTTGGGGTCTGCTCCCGTTCTTACTTTAGTCGTATTATATTCCACCAAGCATGAGCTGCCCTTTCTAACTTAAATACAGCAAAAGTAACTTGTCTCTCTTCCGTATAGTTTAAAGCAGCAAAAGTGTCAACCATTTTCTCTATCAACCTCTCGGCTATATCAGGGTCTGGTCCTCCAAGAAACTTTGGTGGAGAAAATTTCTAAAATCTCTCTAATGCCTTATCTTCTCCTTCCACTTGATTCCCAGGGTTTCCTTATTGATTCCCAGGGTTTCCTTGTTGATTTCCAGGGTTTTGAATAGCCATTTGTGCTAATAAGTCAGTCATATGTTAGATGGCTGTGGCCACTTGTTCATTAGCATTCGCCCTTTGTTCACGATTATCTCCTGCGATCGATTCATGATCACCCCCTTAATCTTGGGGTTGTTTGAGTCGTCCCTGACGTCTAGCCTCTATTTGGTTTTTACTAAATTTAGGGTTGAAATGGACATATAAAAATTAAAATGCATGCTTAAAAGGGAATTGTAACAATATGTAAGTAAACACAAAATTATAACAAATGGAAATGTCACATATATTTACACACAATCTAGTCATATATATCACATTGCAAAATATATTACATAACAAAATAACTTACAAACAAAAGAAATCCCATTAGGAAAGTAGCAGGATTATAACAAAAGTACATTAGGAAAACCATACCCAAAGTATACAAAAGTTGGCTAAGATTTTTTTCTAACTTCCCTTCTCACGGGTCAAAATATAGCTGGCCGCTCACGGCCTCCTATCTTAATTCCCAACAGAGTCAGCAGACGTCACAATCCTAGGGATGTTATTGGGACGATTCATGTCCTCCAAATTGACATCCACCACCTCGCCAAGGACTGATACTCAAGTAAGATGCCCTTAGTTCGGTCACCCACTTCCCTTAAGATCCTAGTTGTGAGGACCCGAAAATTTATTTTATTCGACCTGTTATTTAATTAATTAATTATTTTCCCTGAATAAATAATTTAGATCGTTTTAATTGCAAATACGCCATACGTTACTCCCTTTTATTTTAAAACCTTGTTTAAGCCTCAATTTAATTTATAAAATTGCAAAATTTCAAATTTCCATAAATTTATTTCATTAAATTAGTTCGAATTATTTGAATGTCGTTTATCAATTGTAACAGCACGAAAAGTTTTAAAATGCATTTTTGTACATTTAAACTATGTTTTTCAATTTAAATTGTTTGAATGTTTAAATTTCGTACTCGGGTCTAGGATCAACTATTAGACGTAAGTTTCGAATGTTAGAACATGTGCTCGGGATTGTAGTGTCATGTCGTGCGAATTGATCCAATACGACAAAATTGATTTTCCGTCAAATTATTTATTTTCCCCTCATTTCTTCCATTTTCCACAAAAGCCCCAAAAGTCAAACTAACCACCACCACACATTTTTCTTTCTTTCTTCCCTCTTGGCCGGTTCATCCTCTTCATTTTTCTTCCCCAAATTTCATCCAAAAAGAGCTGCCCTCTCTCTCTCTTCCTCTTCTTGATTTTTCAAAAAAAAAATCACCAACACAAAACCCCCCCCATTGTTGCAATCAAAAGCTTGAGGATTTGCTAGTTTCTTGGGGCAAGCTTTGGTCCAACTAGGAGGAGGAGCAGCCCGTTTTTGGAGCTTGGAATTTGAGGGCTTTGTGAGCTTGACCATCCACCATAAGCTAAGCTTCTTGTTGGAAGAGAGGTAGTAATGCTCAACACCATCAACTTTGATCATTGTTTCATTCTTTAGCTAGGAAAACTTATGGTTCTTTGTAGTAGATTTTATTGTTGAATTTGGTTGGATGTGGGCTCTATGAACTCCCACCATATATGAATTGGGGCTGTTGATGATGCTTTGTGTGTGTGTGAGGTGTTTATGTGTTGAGTTGTTGCTAAAATGAAAGAGGGAAAAGAAGAGCAGAAACCAAGAGGCAGAAATGCTTGCTGCCCTGTTTTTTTGGGTTGCCTGGATTACAGCCTTCCCCTATGCATTTTTGGATGAAATTTGGTGCAAATGTAGCTTACATATTGAGGTTTGTGCCTGAAAAATTTGGTATTTTTCTAGTATCAATTCGTTGCTCAAATAATGTCTCAAAGTTGTTCTTCAAATCTGGAATTTTCGGAAATCAGGATTGGTTTTGCAGCTTACTTGCAACTGTTGTAACTTGGTGTAGGAAGGTCCAAATTAAGTTCCGTTTGTTGCGTTTGAAACTAGAATACAATTTCTTTTTGCAGTATAAATTTCAAAGGCTAGTTCAATTTCTGTGAATTTTGGTGAATTTCCAAAATGGACTGAAAATCAAAACTGATATGCTTTGGTTTCACTGTAACAGCAGCTTTATGCTGGAATTTGATTGGTCCTCAATTTAAATCTGGTACAAGTGTCTACTTGAGAATTTTAGTTCATCGAGTTTATTTTCCAACGGTATAAGATTTGTAATTTTTGGACTTATAGAACTCAAGTTATGATTTTCCAAAGAACACTGCTCGAAACTGAAAATTCTTCCATGAAAGCTTAAAATCTAGAATTTGAGTGTTCAAAAATGCCACTTGTCTTATGGGGTTATTTTGCCCTGTTTTAACACTATTATTTTGTGATTATTCACTGCTAAGATGATGGTCTAGATGAGGGCTAGAGGAAGATGAAGTTGGGGGTGAATTTTCTGATTTTTGGGTCTAATTTCGTGGCTGTATTTTTGGCTAGTTTAAGGGCTGAATTTGATGTTTAAATGATGAATGTTAAGCTGTTATTTTTCCCCACAAAAAGCCCTTCAAGAGTTGATGTTATGAGGGTTGCTAATTTGGAAGTGAAAGCTGAAAAAAAGAGGGGTTATGCTGTCCGAATTTTGAGGATTATTTTGTGATATTCTTGCCAAAAGATGTGACCATTTTTGATCATCATTAGGCTTAGGAAGTTCAATACTAGCTTGGTTTCGGAAATTAGGCAAATTGGTAGTGATTTGAGGCATAATCTAAGTATAGGAAATGAGGGAATTGAACTTTGGTGGTTTGGACAGTTTTGATGGATGAACTTGAGGCACGTAGAAAACTGCCTTCCCGTTTGTATTTTAAGTTGAAATTTGGTATGAATCTAGTGGTATATGGAAGTGTTAGTGTGCCAAATTTGACAATTTTTGGACTTGAATTCATCACTCAAATAACCACTTGAAAGCTGCCCTGTATTTTCGAAATCCTAGAACTGCAGAATTTCGAGTGACCTCTGTTTGTACTGTTGTCATTTCATGCTCGGATGTCGGAATTGAGTTCCGTCAGTGGCTGTTGAAACTTCATATGTAGGACTATATTCTGTATAAATTTCAGAGGTTAATTAATTTTCTGTAATTTTTGGCGGATTTTCAAAATGTGCTGGATAACCAGCCTGACGGACACTGTCGTCTTACTGTAGCTGAATGTTCAACGGAAATCTGGGTTAATTTCGTCCATAATTTTAATTTGATGTCTTCTGAAAAGTTTTAGAGCTTTTAAAGAGGTTTCCAACGGTACCTAATGAGCAGAATTCCGACTTGTAAAACTTGAGTTATGATTTTTCAAAGTTTTCAGCTCAACTAGGAAAATTGTCGAACTTTCGACTTTTT
Organism: Gardenia jasminoides; assembly: GCA_013103745.1. Lineage (NCBI taxonomy): Eukaryota > Viridiplantae > Streptophyta > Magnoliopsida > Gentianales > Rubiaceae > Gardenia > Gardenia jasminoides. Next base: position 26,524,157 of record CM023096.1, read on the forward strand.
GCATTAAACTTCACCATTGATTAGAAAAACTCATTTTTGTTCTCTTTTAATTATTTTTAGGTCAAAGTGCTGATTTTGCGACTGATCAAAACTTGGACTCCGACCCCTATTTTGTCGGTGAGTTTTCAATGCATGTTAAAAGCAGCTTTCATTGAGCTACTTGATGTATATACGTGCTTCTTGACTTGTTATTTGCTTGGAATATGAAACTGAGAATTTAATGGACCGCTCACTCAAAGGAGAGTATACTTTATTGCTCCCTTTTTGTAGAGTCGGAAACTTGACTTTTGCATGTATTGGCCTCGGGGAAATGAAAAACGTGAAATGTACTTACTCTTGGCCGTGTGCCTTGAGTAATTCCTGTTTACTGTATATTATTGAGTTATGTATGGGCCGGTGGGGGAGGTAAGGTGGTTGGGTTAGGCGTGAAGAGTCGTCTACTTGGTTTGAAAGTCGACGGAGTGTCGACTTCGATAATTGCTCGTGAAAAGTGGAAATTGGCTCACGAGAGCCCTCAGATCCCTCTGTATGTTAATTGTATTTATTTATGTGCTTTAATTATTTACTTGCAATTTCACGCTTTAAGTGCCTGTGCATGAATTTTGAAAACTCACGAGCTTTTAGCTCACCCCCGTTCCCGTTTGTTTTTTCCTTAACAGGTGACGAGAATCCCGAGGCGTAGATAGGGCTAGTTCTTGTCCTTCTGACTTTTGTCTCGAATTTGGAGAAATGTTTTGTATATTCTTTTGGTGATGTATATTTTAGAATTATGGGAATGTACTAAAATTTGACTCGAGGATTTTAAGTATTTTGAGTGGGAAACTGTAATTCTAAGATTTGACTGTATTGTACAATTTTAATATTTAATGTTGCTATGATTGGAGGTTTACTCGTTTAAGTTAGTATTTTTTTTTCATGCGTGAGTCCTGGCGAGAGCTGGGCAGGCAGCCCGCTAACCCCTTTGGTTAGCCTTAGGGGGGGTGGGGCTGTTACACTAGTGAGGCGCTCGTTCATAACTTGCACCTGTTGGCACATAGCATCGGTATGCTCCTGCTCTTCTAAGATAGCCTGCTGAAGTTTCTGAATTCTATCCATTTGCATCATCATAATTCCCCTCATCCTTTCCATCTCATCTTGGTCCCTAAAACTCACATTAGTTAATCTTCACCTCTCATCCAAGACTGCTAGAACCACATGATCAGGATAGGAGTAGTTCTAGCAACAATCACATAGCCTAGTCCGACTAACAGGGCTCCAAAATCGAACCGGTCCTCCTACTTCTCATAGTCAACAGTCGGAAGACATCTCCGAGACTGCTCACTTCCACCCTCTCCACCGTTTCCTTCCATGACCTACAAGGACAAACACAATTCTCAACTTAAATGACTTAAGATCAAGATTTATATAAACTTAGGTCAAAACTTCTAATCCACCTAAGTTATTTCTAACCTAGGCTCTGATATCAACTGTGATAGCCTCACTTCCCCTTAAGGCAAACCAACAGTTTGGCGGACTGCCTGCCCAGTTCTCGCTAGGATTCGATAGCTAAAGAAAAGCCAACAACCCAAGACTGCTAAACTGGTTCCTCCAAATTCAGATTTCAACCCAACATAAATACATAAACTTCCAACCATATTTCAAACTTATAATTTAACAAGGGTTTAAGATTACAAAACCAAAAGATAAGCTTATAAATCAAGGTAGGGTTTTCTAGTAAAACAACCCTTTAAACAAAAGTAATACAAAAGTCTATACTAATTGTGCGTTCTTCCAACCCCATACTCAAGAAATTTCCCTGTTAAGGAAAATAAAGGAAAAGGGGTGAGCTAATAGCTCAATGAGGTCCTAAAACATGCAGCCAAGTAAACAATTAGAATTCATTCAATAAACAAATATCACAATAAGCAACTCCAAATAAATGGAACATATTCAATTAAAGGATACGGATGGCTTTCAAAAGCCAAATTTTGTCGTAGCTTGATCACGACACAACCCTTTGACTCTCCGTCAACGTTTAAAGTTCAGAACCAAAAACAGTAGATCCCCACTTCACACCAATTACCGTCCACCGTTTCACCCCCTTACCTGGACCGAACACCTCAACAAATCAGATTTTAGGTAATATTCGAGTATACCAATTTCCGGATTCACATATCATACCCTAAGGCTCGTTAACTTTTAGATGATGGGATACCACTCAAGCAACTCACAAATCAAGTGCAAGCCAAAGGCCAATTCACACGTATCCAAATGTCAAAATGCAGAATTTCAATTAGAAGAGATCAAGTGTGATAAAGTACACCCTCGTCTCAATCACATTAACTTAGATGGCATTCTTTGCCCACAAATTACAAGAGATCGAATAATCACATAATTCAAGTATTCAAGTAACTCAACTAATCAAGTTGGTCAAGTAAACAGGCATGGAACACTCACCGAGTTAAACAAAGTATCTTCAGGTGCTAGCACTCAAATCCCTTTTTATTTCCTCCTTCCAAGTCTAATAGTAAGTAAAATGAAAAGCATTTAGGTTTGGCTATCCCAAACATGAAAGACCAAATGCATGTGCTAGTAGTTTCTTTGTTTGATAACTAATTGCAAATTTAATGCACAAAAACCATAAGATGTTTAATCCAAATCATAAGTGTAAAACAAATGAAGAATCTCATAAACACAGTAGAATCACGAGTTAAGTAGGTTGTGTCATGACAAGGGTACATATGGGTTAAGAGAAGTGAAAGAAACAATTGTAGAAAGAAAAAACAATAAGTGACAGGTTTGCCACCCTTCGGTGTTTTAATCGTAACTGTGACTATGTTTATCGGATTGAGGGAATTTTTATGGCGTTTCGAAACTAAGACATACACCTACAATTTCATGAACATGTTGAACCCTAGATCATACTTAATCGGGGTCGAAATTGGCAAAATTAGAGACACAAGAAACCTGTTGGATAAAAATCAAGCTAACTAAACAATCTTGAAAGAATGGCTATTACTCAGTGTAGAAAAATCAAAATCGAGCACCGTCAGTGGCATTTAAAACTAGATTCATAGATATTTCCAATGCTATAAAACTCAAGCTCTAGTTCCTTTCCTATAACCAATAGCTAGTTTGGGAAACTGACTAAATTTCATTTCTGATTTCATATCAAAGTTCATCTCCTACATGATTTCTATAAGCAACCTTTCAAGGTTATTTCTAACTTTTAGTAGGGTGTTTAACATGCCAAAACATCAAAGAAAACCATCAATAAAATATCATAAATCCTTAGGCATTTCATCAAACACTTGGAGGTTATAAACAAAGCACTAAGTTCAAGTGTCCAACCACAAGGAATTCTTTCACAACTTTTCCTTCTAAAACACTTCAAACACTTTAAACTCATCTAACATGCACCTTCTTTGAATTTAAAGATCACCAAAACGTAGATAAGTGGTTAAGTACCTTGAGAGTTGAGAGAAAAAAATCACCCCAAAAGCTCCAATTTTCCAACCAAGCTTGATAATCAAGTAACAATCTAACCTAGGGTTTGCTCTTGGAAAAGTTTTTCTCACTAAAATTGCAACATTCAAAGCTTAGGGTATGGTAATTTTCCATGTGTGTAGTTCGGCCAAGAGAGAGAGAATAGAGGGGAATTTTGGTTCAAATTTTTGAAGACAAGAAGTTAAATGAGAAGACTTAATTCAATGTGCTTGTAGATGGTTGACAAGTGGTGCAATTTGAGCCATGAATTGGGATAAACTTTGTACATTTTGCCTCTAATCCCTCAATTTGAAATATAACCCACTTACTACCATATAAGTTTTATGTATTTGGCTACATGAAACATATAAAATGCAACTCTAAATTAATGCCATACAATGCATACAAAATAAAGTACTTAAAGGAAAATAATGTAATTAATGATTTCATATTGCAATAAATTCATTTTTTTTCTAGGAGGGTTCTCACAAGCTGCTTAAGCTCCCAGATTCTAATTACACTATAAAGTGAAATCAACAATTCCTTAGAATTATAAATTACGTCTGAAACTTTCTTCTTTAAGTTGCCAAGCTCATCAATGTATTTGACTAAAATGCTAAAGAAAAACCCTCCCTTTTGCGGATCATCCCAAATAAAGGCAATTCAAAAGCTAAAACTCTGCTTACAAAATCTTCCTGACAAAAAGGAAAGGATTTTTAGACAAATGCCAATGATACATATTGGGGAACAACTCCATTTCAAGAAATTGATACCGACGAGAAACTATATGGATATAGAAATAGGAAATTTAGAGATTTTAAACAACATTATCACTCCTCCTTAGTTGAATTGGATATGAGCTATTTTTCATAGACGATCCATCTCAGAAAAAAAGTCAATCCTGAATCCTTCTTTAATAGGCAACATGGTTTTACCTAATATGCCTTTGATGTTAAACACATAAAAGGGAAAAATAATGTGGTTGCCAATTTTTTCTCTAGACCTGGTCCTCTTTTATTATGTTCTCAAACTCTAATGATTCCACCTCAAATTCTCCATATTATTCTTGATAAGTCAATATTTTGCATGTTTTTAGTAAGATTAATTATGTAGTTTTTGTGTGTTTTTGTTAGTTTAATGGCTAATGAACTAGGGTTTCTATTGAAATTCTACATTTTGTGGTTTAAATAGAAAAATGCATTTTTATGGATTAATGTGGTGAAAATTTCATGTTTTTGTAGGATTGCTTGTTCAATTATCAAATGAGATGAAAATGTGGATATTTGCCAAGAAGCTTGGAAGAAAAATTGGAAAATGCAAACTGCAATTCAATCAACGAGGAATCAAAGGGATAAAAGTCGGAGCAATTAACGCGCCGATTTCATGACAAAAAGCTCAGAATTTGCAAGTTTCAAGTGGAGTCGCGAGGCAAAACGCAAACCAACAAGTGAAAATTTCAAATAGCTCGCGAATCCCTCTCACGGGAGACAGGGGAAGCGGATCCGCGATGTGATCGGTGAGACTCTGCCTCGCAAATCCGCATCGCGGATCCTCATAAAATGACGGCTGCAACTTGCAGCCGAATTCTAGTTTTTCCAGCTCACTTCCAGCTCAATTTTCAGAAGAATTTCAATGAAGGCTGCGTGAAGAGTCTTGTGAAGTTGAAGAAACAACTCATAGCAAATTCAAAACACAATTTGCTTCAACATTACAACTCATTTGAGATTGAAATTCAAAGGATTCAATACATGAAGACAAGAGATTCATGAAGCCAATTTCTTTGACTTTTCAAGGCCAAACTTTTCTTATATTCACATGATAAAGTCTTGGAAATTTATGGATGAATTCATCTATAAATAGGACCTCTTGTAAAGATTTGAAAAAATTAGAGAGAGAGAGGTAGAGATGTAGAGAAGAGGCATGTAGTCTTCACTAGTTCATTAGTTTAGTAGTATAGTTAGTAGTAGTAGTATGTTTAGTTAAGCCTCTCAAATCCTCGAGTGAGGATGAACTTGTTGTAGCTGTGATTGTGAAGTGGTTGAGTTATTTATGTCCTCCATGATTTTGTTAGTTTAAGACTTGTGCTTATGCTTTATGGTTGATTAGCTACCAACTATAAATGATTTGATGTTGATGAGCAATGAAAAACTTGCCTTCAATAAGATCTAAGTTCTTAAACACTAACTTATATTCTCACGAAAGTAGTGAATATAGTTGGTTGGTTTTGGTTTTAAACTATAACTTCATTGAGCTTATTTATCTTGTTTCTCTTTTTTCTCTATGAAAATAGGTCAAGGAAGATTCCAAGGAGTTAAGGAATTGGCGAAAGCGATTCCGAGTGACTAGCTTATCTTAAATGAGAGCTTGCACTACACATGACCATTGACGAAAGTGATGGCATAAAAAAGGAAGTTATACCTTAGCACATCATTGGAGAAAGGACATAATAAACTTGACTAACTTCTAATCTAACTTAACAAGGGATTCTAAAGCTCTAGGATCTTAACTCTTTACTTGCTTTCTTGTTATTTCCTTTCTACCGCCAATTGGATGTCTTCGACACCTAGAGGTCGGTTCTACTTGCTTATTCCTTTTTCCTTAGGTCGGTTCACCACCTTCTCCCTTTATATTTTACTTGTGACAGTCTAAATAATAGAGGAGTTTGAAAATCACCGGTACTTGACACTCTTCCTCGTGGGATCGACACCTTATTTCCCTATACTCAATAAACGATCCGTATACTTGTGGTAATATAGGGTTATAAAGGTTATTTAAAATTTGTGGAGTAAAGAAAAACCCTATCAAGTTTTTGGCGCCGTTACCGGGAAAAAAGTGTTCAATATCGGTGTTAAGAATAACTCTATTACTTTAGACATTTTTATGTGTTTGTTTATATATTATTAACTATTCTTCTTCACTAATCTTACTTTTAAGCATTTTTAGGTTTCAAGGAAGGATAGCAAGGAAGTGGATCAAAGCTTGAGAGAAGGAAGCTTGGCAATGGACCCCTATAATTTTCAAGGCTACATCTATGGAGGTAATCAAAGAATGTCCGAAGGTATGTCATTTGATGATTGCATAAGGACTATTAAAGCTAATCTTGATTATATTGCATTCAATGTGCAAAAGGATACCATGATGAATTTGCTGGAACAAAAGAGGAATACTAATGCTTTTAATTCTAATTATGTGGTTTGTGACTTGTGTGGAAGAAATCATGCTACACATACATGTATGCAAGCACAACATGTGGATTATGGTGAATTTGAGCATTACAATTCTTGTTTTGATCAAAATGGTGTTAATTGTGATAATTCTTATACTTATGGTTGGAATAATCCATGTGTTTATGATGATTCTTCACATTTTCATGATTACCAGTCTAATGGTGTTCAATATGAATCCAAACCATCTTGGGAAATAGCTATTGATAAATTAGCTACTACAACCTCCGATTATTTTGATAGGATTGAGAAAAGATTAGATGAAGGACTTGATAGATTACAACAACAATTGCAAACTTTGAGTGAAGTTATGTCATGTGGTGAAATGCAAATTGACCCTAACATTAATGATGGGAGTGTTGCATGTGAAAGGGGATTACATTTGGATGACAATGATCAATCTTATTTGCATTTTAATGATGAAATGTCCATTTCACATGATGATAACTTTGGAATGGATTTTGAGTCTCAAGAGGTAAGCATGCATGATGCGTATATAACCCCTTTTGAGGAATGTGGTGAAAGTATAGATTCCAAGATCATCCTACCCCAAGAAGGCCATATGGACATTCCTTTGATAAGTTCTCAAGTGGTGGAACAAGGCAATATCTATGAAACACTTGAGATAGGTAAACCTCTTCCTTCTTTCATATCATTTGATAAGGCTCACATGATTGAGTCATCTTTTAATGCTCCACCTCGCCCTCAAATGGTGGATTATGCATTGACAAAACCTCCTTGATGAAAGGGGGATATAGTCAAGCTAATGACTATAAAAGAGCGCTTGTTGGGAGGCAACCCAATTTTGTTTAAAATTGTGTTAGTTTGGTGTGATTTTATGTTTAAGCATGTTTGTTTTATGTTTTTAAGTGTGTTTGTTTTGTTTGTCTTGTAGGAAAATCAAGCATTGCAAAATTGACCTTTTTTGGTGCACAATGAATAGTGAAAATGCAAACATCTTCATACCTCAATTTGTGTTTTACTTGTTTTTGATTCAAGAAAAGAGGTTAATTATGTTGTTTTGATCATATTACATGTGTTAGAGAAGGTGTATTGCATAATTAACATGCAGGATTTTTATTCTGGAAATAGTAGAAATTGTGAAACCAATGAAACAGTTGCAGAAAAACTGCAGAACTGAATTTCCAGAAGGATCCGCGAGTCGATACGCGAGGTCTTCCTCGCGGATCTGAGGCTCGCGGATCAGGATCAGAGAAGTTTTCTGAGCATCCGCGGACCGATACGCAATGTATGAATCGCGGATCCATGGGTCGCGGATCTGGTTCTGAGACCTACCTAGCCGAATTCGCGAGCTGAAACGCGAACTGTGCTTCGCAGATCTTGGAATTTAACATTTTCCTGCAGTTTCTTGTCAAATTTTTCAGGTATTAAAGGTTATTCAATGGCAAATGGCAAAGCGGACCAATTCAATCTCATTAAAAGGGGAGTATTTCTTTCTTTCCTTTCTTATCTTTTTATTCCTTCTTATACATTGAGGACAATGTGCATTTTAAGTGTGGGGGGAGGAAATTGTGCTTATATGTTTAATTATGTGATTGAATTGAGATATGGTAAAAATTTGCTAAAATTTTTCGACAATCCTGTACCAAATTCTTTCAAATTCTCAAATAACTTGGAGATGACTATTTTGTGATTAAAATTTTTACAATTTAAGGAAAGTATATCTTGTAAAATGGAGGAAATTATGCCTAATTTTGTATGTTTAAGGAGATGTCTTTTCTTTATTTGATTTTTCCATAGTAGAGTGATAAATGTAGTTGATAAATGTAGTACTTTTCGCATGATTATTCTTTTGAGGGAATATTTATTTATGCTCCTTTATCCTTAAAAAAAAGGAAAAAAAAAGAAAAAGAAAGAAGAAAAAGAAAAGTGAAAGCTCTATTTCAATGTGCTTAGTAACCGGGAGTCTTCATCTAAAAATGTCGACTTTCGCGTCAAACGGTACTTGAATAAAGAGTAGGCAAATAAAGTGAAATGTTGAGTAATAGGGGATCTTCATCTAAAAATATCGATCTTCTCGTCAAAAGATATTTTCACAGTTTAAATATATGTTTGATATGTTATATAAATAAATCCCTCTCTTGAAAATGATTATGGGTTTAGGAAGCATTATTGACTATATGATTCACTTTGCGGGTGAAATTGGGTGAGGAATGAGAAATTGAATTGAGCTACTTGAATTTATGGTATGATTACTCTCTTTTACTTGATATTATGAGTACTTGTGGTTTAATGGGTAATTGCAAAATGGTTTTCTACCTTGTTTTGAGAAATTGAATTAAAAGGTGCACAAACACTTAAATCATTGTTGGTTTGTATTTCTTATTGCTTGAGGACAAGCAATGGTTCAAGTGTGGGAGAGTTTGATAAGTCAATATTTTGCATGTTTTTAGTAAGATTAATTATGTAGTTTTTGTGTGTTTTTGTTAGTTTAATGGCTAATGAACTAGGGTTTCTATTGAAATTCTACATTTTGTGGTTTAAATAGAAAAATGCATTTTTATGGATTAATGTGGTGAAAATTTATGGATTAAATAGAAAAAAGGAAGTTATACCTTAGCACATCGTTGGAGAAAGGACATAATAAACTTGACTAACTTCTAATCTAACTTAACAAGGGATTCTAAAGCTCTAGGATCTTAACTCTTTACTTGCTTTCTTGTTATTTCCTTTCTACCGCCAATTGGATGTCTTCGACACCTAGAGGTCGGTTCTACTTGCTTATTCCTTTTTCCTTAGGTCGGTTCACCACCTTCTCCCTTTATATTTTACTTGTGACAGTCTAAATAATAGAGGAGTTTGAAAATCACCGGTACTTGACACTCTTCCTCGTGGGATCGACACCTTATTTCCCTATACTCAATAAACGATCTGTATACTTGCGGTAATATAGGGTTATAAAGGTTATTTAAAATTTCCGCATCAAATTCTCCCAATTAGTCTCCTAAATTCTTCTCCTTACCAATCCCTTAGAAGCATAATGATTTTAATGGTCAAAGGATTCTTCATGAAGTTGAAGTTTTTAGAAATTATAAAGGATCAATTCTCAATAGTTTTTGTGACAGCCCAGCTCCCATCACGTGGGTTGCACCCGCCTGCCAGGACTCACTACAAAATCCACAATATAATTGCAAGAAATCATTCCTAAAACCCTATTTAGCATTTAACCAAATACTAGTTAACCTACAAGAGTAAATCCTCAAAATTACAATTATATAAACTTCAAATAAGATTGTCCAACAACTTTACGATACATTTCAATTCCAGATGGAAGTATAGAACCCTATAGAAGTAACTAATTCCTCGATCTACGAACCCCACTTCAAGACCTTAAGGAAAACAAGGTGAGCTAACGCCAATGAGGCCAAGGGAAAGGCATGCAAGCACGTAAACAAGCAAGTAGGAAAGCCAGTAAATTCAAATATAAAAGCGTGTAAATCAATCAATCACTTGCACTATTGCAATTTTCACCAGGAGACCGTATTCCCAAGGAATCACTACTCGAGGGCTCACATTAGACAAGAGTCTTGGAGCTGGGTTCGGAGAACCCTCTTCGAGCCTCTCTATCTACAGTGAATATGCGCAAGTACAGTGAACAGTGCTCATATAGGAAAAAAAATACATAGAAACAGGTAAGGATACGGGGCTCTCAGGAGCCAATTTCCACGGTCAAGCAGTTGAGTCCATTCCATTCCAAATGTTGACTCTCCCCACAACTTAGCAAAGGTAAAGTCCAGAGAATCTCCACTTGCATAACCTCCCACCAACAGCCACCCTCTCGGATCCCAGAACCAAACACGCACTTAAAATGGCAATACTAACAAGTATGCCTAGCAAGACCCCAATTCTGGATCAAGCTATAACACTTCCCACGGTTCACCAAACTTCTCGACCAATCCCTTGCTGGCTCGAGTTACAAGGCTAGCCAATGGGTTGGGGCGTCCCCCCACTATGGTCGATGAGACAGAGCTCCAATCGACATACTCGGTCATAGCATTGGGACGGGAGGGTGGTACCCGCCTCAATGCTCACGAAACACTTTCATTTACATGCACAAGCAACACTTATCATTTATCAAGCAAGCAAGTATAAAGTACACCCTAACCTCAAGAACTAGTAAGTAATGAGAAACATTTTATTTAAACATTTAACATGCACTTGGCACTCACCAAGTCAAGAGCCAAAGCAAAAGCACGATGATCAATCGAAGTTCTGGGATCTTCTCGATCACCTGAGACAAGTACGAGTACAAATTACTTAATTATACAACCAAGGTTTAGTAGTTTTCTCACTACCCTTATTTAAAAGATAACATTTTCAAGTCATGGGAAATGATCAAATACTTTAATTCAAATCACTAGGGTAATATTTGATAAATGTCTTTAAAAATGTCTCAATTAGACTCAAGTCAAGTTCAAAATTTTCCGATTTGAGAATCAAGTGAAACACTAAGTTGGCACGAAAATCAAGAAAGAGGGTCAACCATTTTCATGTCAAATTTACTAAGTTTTACGCCCTAAAATAGTTAAAAGATAATGGAAATAAGTTTTCCTAGTTCACCGACCAAATTTATCTCAAAAGAAAACAAGTTCGATAATTTCCTAATTTGAGCTGAAATCTTTGAAAAATCCCAACTGGAGTTGTACAAGTCCAAATTTTTTGGTACTTGGTACCGTTAGAAACCTCTTGAAAATTTATAAATCTTTGTAGAAGACACCCAGTAAAGATTCTGGATGGAATTTTCCCATATTTTCAAGAAAGAAACGGCTACAGTAACAAAACAGGGCAAAACAAGTTGATCGACCAGCCCACTTTGAAAATTCACCAAAAATTACAGAAAACGAATTGGCCTCTCAATTTTATACAGTTTAAATTACTATGTGAAAAGTTTCTAACACCACTGATGGAACTCAATTCTGACACTCGATCAAGAAATTAAAACAGTTCAAACAGAGGGGGTTTAAAATTCTGAAAATTCTGTTTCCCAGTTTCGCAGGTCAGATTTCAAGGCTTCATTTGAGTGACTAATTCTTGGTCAAAAATCACCAAATTTGGTACAATAATACTCCCATATATAGGATAGGGTCATACCAAAATTCAACCACAAATTCGAATGGGAAGGCAGTTTTCTATGCGCCTAAATTGAACCGGTCAACACTTGTTCATTCCTGTAAATTTTCTTCCCCTTTCTTACCATTGCCTTTTACATATCTAAACCACTTCCGATTGGCCTATTCGAACCTAAACTGTTATTAACCTTCCTAAGCCTAATGGTGGTCAAAAAGGATAGAGGATTATATCAATTTTTAGCATTAAAAACAGTCTAAAATTCGGCCAGCATGACTTCCTCAAATTTCCAGATTTTGGCTTCAACTAACTCTCATTCTTGCTATGACTTTTAAAGGGCTTTTGTAGGGAAAATTTAACCACTTAACCTTCAAAATTTAATGCTCATATTAACCCTTCAAATTGGCCAAAATCTCAGCCACGAGAATCAAGATAAAATCATCCATCAAGACCCTCATTTTCTTCTTCCTTCCACCCGATTTTCCCTTAAAGGTTTTTATCCTAAAATCAGCCCATAAATCATTTATATAACCACACATTGCATCATTTTCAAGCTAAGCAACAACCATACATGCTAGTGGGAATCCAAGAGCCCACACAACAATTTAAACCAACAAAAATCAACTCAAGGAAGCTTAGCAAATACAATTGCATAAACAACACAAGTCTAGGTTCTATCAACCTTTCAACAACCCAAATCCTATCATCATGCTTGGAATTTAAAGAATGGGCAAAGATTAAGCTTCTAGGGTTTTACCTCTTCCAAGAACTTAGCAAGAAAACCTCCAAAGAACTTAGCTTCCACCACCCAATAGCTTTCTCCTCCAAGTTCTACACCAAGCTTCAAGATTAAGGCTTGATTGTGGTTGGTTTTGGGAAGGAAAATGGAAGAAGAAATTGATGAAACAACAAGGGGAAGAGGGGAGGGGTGGTTCGGCTGAGAGAGAGAAGAAAGAGGGATGTGTTTGGTGTTAATTTTGAGTGATTTAATGGAGAAGAGAAAGACAAGACATAAAGCCTATCTTATGTCCAAAAGTCAACAAATGAATAGTAATCTTGGTTAGCAATTTTGGAGGGAAAAATAATTATCTCACTTAGCTAAAGATTAAAGGGTTAATCTCGATTAGGAGGAAGAAATGAAAAGGAACAAAATTGAAGTGAATTAGGGTGAATTAATGTAGAAGAGACAATGGCTAGTTAAAATTCTAATTCAAGGAGGTTAATCCAACTTAAACTATGATTTCAAAGTCCTAATGATATTCACTCTTAATAACTCACCTCTAGTCACTGGATAACATTTCTAACCTATGGGTGATCATCCTTACATTCCAATACTACTTATCTCATTGCCAGAATTTCTACCTTGAAAAACGTGTTTTTCTCATTTTCTGTCTAATCGATATAAAAGAGCAAATTTTAAATACTAAACGAATTATTGATAAACTACAAGAAATTAAGGGTGAAATAAAATCAATTCACCTCAAGACGAAATAAATTAAATTAATAAATAAATAAATGAATAAATTGAATTTTCATCTAAATTTTCTAAAAAATTCGTTTAAATATAATTTTAAAATAATTGAATGAATTAATAATAATAATAACATTATTTAAAAATAATAAGTTGTAATAATATAAAAATAAATTTTTGAGACCCTCACAGTTTTGGAGTTCATCCAAACTATCCCTTCTTCCAAAATTTTATTTATCGACCTAAAGATTTTCTTCTATATCTTCTTTTGGTACTTATGCCATTAGTATCATATTTTGTGAAATTTCATTGTCCAAAATTCCATAAAAATCTCTATCCAAATTAAATTAAGTCCTTCACTTGGTTTAAACAACTTTTCCATTGAATTAACATTTTCTCTAAGCACTCTAATCCCATGATTGTGTATTTGCATAGATATATAACATTTGCAAGCATCCGAAATCCAAACTTCATCATTGTTTACCATTTATGAACATTCCTCCCACCATTCTAGATTTCAACCTGGAGTATTATGAAACATAAATGATTATTTTTCAAGAGAGCAAAATTATTTCTCTAGAAATATGGCCAAGTAATTTAGGAAACTATTTTTCTAATCATCCACATTGGAAGAAGTCAGAAAAGCTTAAGAAGATTATTGTGAACAGTTATATTTTACTGCTTCAAGGTCCCCAGGATCCATTTGACTTTGAAGCATATTATTTGAACGCAATAAATTAGTCTTCCCAAGATTCTAGTAATATTCCCTCTGGAAGAAAAAGAAAAACTAGATAAAAAGATAAGAGTAAATATAAAGATAAGAACACGAGAAGACTTGAAAATACTATCGTTGATCCAAATTTTACACTATCCGCTACACTAGATTTACAATAAATGATGTATATATGATGGCACATAGTTATTAGACCTGATCTGAAGAGGAACCTGATGAAGGAGATGGGTCAATGGGTCATTAGTTCAACCAGTGAGTGAGTGGCTAAACCAGTGGATTACTTAATATATTTAAATATTATGTCTCATTATTTTTTTTATATAAGGGATATGGTTCAAACTATAACAAACTATACCATAGCAAATGCTCATTTAATATAATTCACTGTAGAATGAATAATTCTTATCAGAATCAATAAAACCAAAATTTAATTAGTAATCCACCAAACTTCAAGTCCAAAATTTTACCTATATTTGGTGTAATTATTCGATTTATTTATGAATTTTAAGTACAAAAGATTATTAGGAACAATATTTGTCTTTAAAATAAATTATATAATATGCTATTTTTGAAATCCATTTCATAACTTAGAGAGTTTAGGGAGTAATAAGTTTTATTAAAAGATTCCAAATAAATTTTGTTTTAGAAAAATTAAAAAAGAATAAAAACAATTGACTAATATATATTTCCTCCGCCCCATTTTATATGTCATGGTCAATTTTACACATAGTTTAAGAAAAGTAAAATTTGACCAAGACACATAAGCTACTGAAGAATGTCTTTCCATTATTACCCCTCAATTAAACTTCAATATTTTATTGGTTGGATTTGAAATTTTGAAGAAGATACAACTAACCAAAAAACAAAGATAATTTGCAGTATGATTTGTTAGAAGAAGATGACTTAAATTCTTTTCCTTGAAAATTGTATTAAGGGTATAATAGGAAAGTTGGATTTCATTTATTTCTATTTAAACAATGACAAATATTTTAGAACAAACCAAAATTGAAACCAAAACATATAAAATCGGATAAAGGGAGTAATATAAGATAGGCCTATAGATAGCAAGTAAGTCAGTGGCCTAACAATAAGCACACCTTGCTCATGCAAATGAGATCTTGAGCTTAAACCACTATAGCATCATGTCAAAATTTTTCCCATAACTACTAACATTCTATTTGGTTCAACCGGTCAGGTTTCTAATTTAATCCAATTGAACTACCAGTTTGTTGATTGGTTCCCACAACTACTAATGTTCCACTTGGTCCAACCGGTCGGGTTTTCGGTTTAATGCAGTTGAACTGTTGGTTTGTTGACTTGTCAATGAGTATTGTGCACATCTGATCTAATTAGAGAACAAGTCCAGTCTATTGGCCAGCTCACCGGATTGATTGATTGAACTGTCAGTCAAAACTTTTCCCACAAATATTAATGCTCTAGCCCATTGCTAATGTTCTACCCAGTTCAACTAGTTGGATTTCTAGTTTAATCCAGTTGAACTGCTAGTTTGCTGACTAGTCAACGAGTTTTATGCATATCCAATCTAATTAGAGAATTAGCCTAATCTATTGGCCAATTCACCTAGTTAACCGGTTGAATCGCAGCCAAAATTTTTTCCCACAACTACTAATGTTCTACCTGGTCCAACCGGATAGGTTTGCGAAATAATTTAGTTGAACTGTCGATTTGTTGACCAATCAACGAGTCTTGTTCACATTCAATCTAATAAGAGAACCAACCAGATCTATTGGCCGGTTCACTAGATTGACTGATTGAACTGCAGGGCCAGATTGGGTTTAATAACCATGTGATGACATGGATTACATCATCATCCACCTTGTTCAACCAACTAGGTTTCGATTTGATCCAATTGAATTGCTAGTTCATTGACAAGTCAATAATTTTTGTACACATCTGATCTAATTAGAGAACCAGCCAGGTCTATTGGCCAACTCAGTTCACCAGGTTGACTAGTTGAACTGCCAGGGCGAACTGGATTTAATAACATCGACTATATCATACCCACAAGCATTGTAAGATGTCTAGTAATATCTATTTTATTCACTGATCCGCAATATCTATTTTATTCACTAGTGTGCAATATCTTCTTTGTCCACTAATGTCTAAAATATCTACTAAGTATGATGTGATGGCTTACCTCATAAGCCAACAATGTAAGTGTAGAATCTATTATTGTAATATCCACTTTATATAGTAAAGATTAGGAGTTCGCTATATATTCTTATATTACTGGCTTATGAGTTCAAAAGCCAGAAGCTTCCAATTAAATGATTGGTGGATTCAATTTTGCAATCGATTTCATCACCTTTAGTACATGGTTGGATTTGGAAATTGCGCTGGATTCTAGAGGGCATTTCAATCATTCCAGAGATTGTTTGCTTGACATGGGATGGTTGTGTGTTGGAGGGAGTGACAACTGCTGGTGAGGAGTCGGTTGTGGCTACTGTGAAATGACAGAAATGGTTGCATATTCCTTTTTACCCTTCAAGTGTGGATGACATTCAATTCTTGGACATGGCTTTTATTGTCCTTTTACACTAAAATAGGCTATGCTATTTGCATCAAGTGGTGGACACTCAAGTCACGTCCGATTGTTATTTTCCTTTCAAAAAAAAAAGGAAGGCCACTATTTTTACTAGTTTGAAGTAGTAGGCAATGATTCATGAGCTCATGTCTGATTGTGTTTTTGGTTTCCAATAAAAGGAGGGTGGCTATTTTGTTTCGTTTTGAAGCAGTGGATGGTAATTCTATGCAGTGGAGACTCAAGACTACCGATGCAACAAGAGGTGTCTATTTTTTTCCACCTTCTCTAGTGGTGATTCATCAGGGGTGCTTTATATTCTGACTCTGTCATGATGTAGTAGTGGAGTAAAGGAAATGTGACCAAGCTAATTTGCTGAAGTGGAAGGGAAGACATAGGTGAAGGCTACAACCACCAGCTCATTTCACGAAGTACACGTGTCATAGCATAGTTGTTATTTTGAGAGATAGTTTGTATTATGTATTGAGCCTGTGAACTCCACTGAAGACACATTTCTACTTTACTCATTTTCTCAAATTTGGATTTGCTCTCATAGCTTGTTCAATCTTTCTTCCTCTCAAGTTCTTTCATTATTTTCTTCACCTTCCGTTCTTCCGTGTTATTCTCATTTTCTGTATCACAAATAGTTTATGAAATTGAATATTTCCAGCTACTTCATTTCATCAGTTAACTGAGTTGTTGAATTAATTTTCCTAATTTCTTTGCTATTTGCTTAACACCATTACAAGTGGTATCAGAGCAGCTACAATCCATCTGGGTTTAGCTGCTGGAAGCAATGTATAAGGTTGTTGAGGATTCGATGAGTGATCAAGATAGGATTCACGACTCTGATAGTAGGAGTTGATATCTAGATGGCCACTAGTGGGAAATTAACCTTAATAGTCAACCATGTTAGGTTAATTGAAGAATGTCTTTAAGTTAACCTAATCTAGGGTTAATTCTGAGAACTAGTAAATTTAATGAGTCATTAGGGAATTGGCACTTATTCCTTATTCCCTAACTAATAGGATATCGGAGGTGAAAGGATAACAATTACACGGTAATTTTTCAAGGAAAGGTTAGGTCAAAATTCCCTTGACTAATTTCGGGTACTTGGGTGATTGTGATGTGTTGTTAGACACAACTCATGATCTATAATTATGAATTAATTAATTATTGTAATTAATTATAAAATAAAGTTGTTTATTTTATCTAATTCTTTTCAAAATTATAAATCATAATTATTACCAATGTATTTGGAACCTATTGGATCACACGCATTAGAGATTGGATTCTAATTAAAATTATGTGTCCAAATAAAGACTTGAAAATAAAATATAAGATCTTTTGGGGTTTAATTACAAAGAAAAATAAATCCCCAGGGGTTATCTGGCAGATAGGATAAAATAGTTATCTCTTATTTGTCAGATAACTGAAAGATAGAGTTGGTATTAGATTTTTTGTTGTTTGCTTTTGAATTAAACAACAAGATCCTATCTCTTAATCTTTCTCTCTCTATCCTATCACTCTACTTCGGACTTCAGGATATGTCTGTTCATTATATAAGTACAGAAGGTTGAGAATAGAGTGTGTGTGTGAGACATATGTAGAGAGAAAATTAGAAAAAGAAAAAGTGAAAAGAAAAGCTAGTAGCTTTCATCACTTTTACACACAAATCGTAGAGACGATCCAGAGGTCACTCTCGCGTGGATTACGATAGAGGTAGGATGTCTGGACTGCTCAAGGGATCTTTCAACTTCTCCAAAGGGTCAGAGAAACTACACACGGGTTAAGGTAATCCTGTTTATCCCTTCTTCTAAATCGTACGTAAAACTTAGAGTGATCTGTGGATGGTGTTGGGAAATTATTTTTTTATTTTTCCGCTGCCTTGTTGTCCCAGAACCTAACACATTCAAATGAGCCCATTCGAAGCACTATATGGGGTAAAGCAACCCCAATTGGCTCTAGGGCCTTATTTGCAAAATAATATAGAGGCTGTGGGGAAGTTTTTGCAAGAGAGACAGAAGATGGAGACATTACTTAAACAGAATTTGGAGCAGGCTCAGCAAAGAATGAAATTGTATGCAGATAGGAAAAGAAGTGAGAAGGAGTTTAACATAAGAGACTGGGTATAGTTGAGATTGCAGCCGTATAAACAAAATTCAATAGCTGTGAAGGGAACACATAAGCTGTGTGCTAAATATTATGGGCCGTATCAGATTCTAAGCAGAGTAGGGAAGATCGCTTATAGGCTGAGATTACCAGCTCAACCACATATACATCCAGTCTTTCATGTTTCATTGTTGAGAAGGAAGGTGAGCAGGAAGACAGTACCCATCAGTCAACTAACAGTGTCTGATGAAGAAGAAAGGATTCGTGTGGAACCTGTGGCAATACTAGATAGAAGGTTCGTCAAAAGGAACAATGGAGCAGTAGTACAAGGGCTAGTGCAATGGTGGAATTCCACACCAGAAGAGGCTACCTGGGAAGATGCTGAGTATATCAAGACCGTTTTTCCAAATTGCCAATCTTGAGGACAATTTTAAACTGAAGGAGGGGCTGTCATGATGTAGCAGTGGAGTAAAAGAAATGTGACCAAGCTAATTTGCTGAAGTGGAAGGAAAGATGCACGTAAATGCTAGGACTACCAGCTCATTTCATGAAGTACACGTGTCATAGCACAGTTGTTAGTTCGATAGATAGTATTATATATCGAACCTGTGAGCTCCACTGAAGACATGATTTTGCTTTGCTCACTTTCTCAAATCTGGATTTGCCCTCAGAGCTTGTTCAATCTTTCTTGCTCTCAAGTTCCTTCATTATTTTCTTTACCCTCTTTTCTTCCGTGTTATTCCCATTTTCTATATCACAAATAGTTAATAAAATTGAATATTTCCAGTTACTTCATTTCATCAGTTAACTGAGTTGCTGGATTAATTTTCCTAATTTTCTTTGCTGTTTGCTCAATACCATTACAGACTCTTGACACTTTCCAACTTCTTTGAGCTTATCCTGAGGTGGACTTCAAAATCATACGGTTAACTGTGGAGCTTTAAATTATAATACTTGGGACATTTGATCTCGATTCAGCTTTGGTTTTGGTGAATTGCCATTTCTTTAGTATTTCCGCGATGATTCTTGTGTAAGATGTGGCTTGAACCCATTTCAACATCTTTACAAATGTGCCGAGAGTTAAACATTGGGATTTGACGTTTTTCCTTGAATCAAAATTTCAAAACTCTTTGAAGCAATTTTACAAACAGTTTATAGATTATTGAGTGGTTTCTCTTTCCTTTTTTAACCCATTTTGTGCAGCCTTTTTTGGATTATTAAATCCACATGGATTGATGAATTGATAACTTGTTTTTGTAGTTGGGGAATTTCAGAAAACAAATTGATGGATGATGGTAATCAAGGTCAGAATAAGAAGATGAAAAGTGGCTTGCACTGGGTTTTTGAGTATATAGATATTGAGCTCAACAAATTACTCCGAGGTTATTGTTATACTTATGAGCATTACCCAAAGATTGTCAAACTATTGATAATGCTTGTGAGTTTCTGATTTTTAGGTTTCTATTTCTAATATGCTATTTTCTCTTTTCTTACCTGTTATTATTTGTTCTTGCCTAGATAACTACATGTATGCCTTCTTGAGCAGAGGTAACTATTCCTAGTTTTGTTTATAATCTGTGTTCAAATTTATATATATGCTATACTCTTGAATTTTAGATTCAGAATCTGATGGATCACAGGACAACGATGTTTTAATTTGCATTTCTTAGACTTTCCAAAGATGAATGTGCCTATCAACAAGCATTCTGATGAGTTGTAATCCAAATGCTCCTTCCTGCAACTGGAAAATTTTTCACTCATGTCAAGTCATATAAATTGCATGTGTACAGCTATTTCAATTTATGTTGATTTTGTCAATTGCTGTGTATATTGTATTAATGAATGAAGTGATGCCTGATTATTGAGTGGTTTTTCTTTTTTCCTTTTTAACCCATTTCGTGTAGCCTTTTTGGGATTGTTAAATGCAGATTGATTGATAAATTAACAACTTTCTTTTTTAGTCGGGGAATTTCAGCAAACAAATTGATAATTGATAAACAAATTAATTCAAGGTCAGAATAAGAAAGTGAAAAGTGACTTATAATTGGTTTTGAGTATACGGATATTGACCTCGATTCAAAGTTTTTTTTATTCTGCTAAGGCATCCATTTTTTCGTGAGCATGTGTTTGAGGCATGTGATGCCATCATCAATGTTAGTTGCTCCTGCGTATACTGTTAATGTTGCTTCCAGCTTATGTTTCAGTCTTTCCCCTACATCGTTGATAAATTCATAAAAATAATTTTTAAAAAAAAATGGCACGTCGGATTAATGACCGTGGTTGCCTTTCATTGGAGAATTAGGATTCATGATATCTTTGCTGTTGCAATTGCAGCACGGTCTAAAGGTTTGACCATCGGTATGGTTAGATTTCGGCAGAGATTGTTAATTTGCCAAGTTTTTTAATATATTATGGATTTTCTTATCAGGTTAATATATTTGTTCTATTTCATCTTTTGTCTTTTGATAGATGGGCCAATTCATACAAACACCATAATTGAAGTTATACTGTACAAGTTAATGGCTCAAGTTGCTGCTTAAATGGCTTTAGCATAACTAGTTTCATGGTTGTATTTTAGTTTCACTATTTCTTTCTACTAAAATTTTGTCTTTATATAGGGAAGGTAGATTCTTGTGTGTGATAAAACTTTAAAGAGTGGCTTTGAGGTGAGAAGAGGGGCTTGGCAACAGTTGAGATCTGGCTTGTGAATGTCGAAATATGTCTCCACATTACTTGCTTATTTTTACTCTTGGTGATGCAAACTAGAGAAAACATTAGCTTCGCTGTTTCTGGTGTTGTAGCTCTTCAGTTAAATTGAGTTAACTAGCTATGGAGTAGCTTGAATTTGGTCCAATCTTTCTTGAGTTTGAAGACAGAATCCATCATCAAATCAAGGGAATCTTGGGCTAAGGTTGGAACTTTTGGAGTTTCTAAACTTGGGAGTGTCATCCTTGAGAAGAACTCACAAGATCTTGGTTGATCTTGTTAGATCTAGAAAGATCTGAAGGTATAAGACTCAAACCTCCTAGATCTAGCCTGATTAGTGTTAAATATGGTAGATCTACGGTTTATTTTGTTAGAAATATGCATATTTGGAATTGTGAGTTGGACTCTTGAATTCCAAACTTAGGTAGCGGATTTGAGGTGGCTTTTAGGTAGTGGATTTGAGGACCTGATTGTGGATGTGGTTGATATATGCGAAATGAGTTCATTTTATGGTTAGAAAGTAGATTTTATAGTTGAAAATTTTGAACGAAAATGTTAAGGGTTAGCCGAACCATGCTTGACAATTTTGATGTGTGATTTTGAAATTTTATGATGTTTCTTGATGAGATTTTGCTTAAGTGTATATGTATTATGATCGTTTATGAGTATATGTTTTAAAAGAGTTAAAATCTTGAACTATTATGGTGAAAAATCAAATTTCACTAAACTTTGGGGGAAAAAGTGCCATTTTGGACAAATTTGTGGATTTGAAATACCTTAGCTAATTTTCATGAAATTTGTGCATTGAAATCTAGTGAAAATCATTTGAAAAATGTGTTAGAACTTTGGTTAAAAGAGTGGTGTTGAGTTTGAACTCAAATGAGTGATTAGGAGGTGAAATACCTCACTTTATTTCAATGTGCTAGAGATTAGAAAGCACCTGAATGGAATGCATCGATAGAGTTGTTGTTTATGTGAAATTTTGATTTGAAATTGGAATTTTATAAAATGAGTTTCTACTTGAGTGATTGCTTTTCTCTTGAGTAGAGTTAATGGAATTTTGTAAAGAACTTTGATAAGACAAGTGAATGAGTTATTTGAGTTTAGTTTCGTTATTTGTGAGTCGAAACTTATTTCTTCCTTTTTCGTGCTAATAGGAGGTGAGAAAGGACTTGAACCAGATCCCACCTTGCAAAATGAACTTTACTACTGTGGTGAGTTTCAGTGTTTGTTATGTGCTTATGTGAATATGATTCGAAATGTGTTAGACAAGTGATTTGATGTGAAATTGGGTTTTCAAACCATTATGTGGGGTGGTGTATACTTCATCGCACTTACCTCTATTTGAAATAAAAGAAAAATGAAAGTGTTTTGCAGTGACTTGTATGTGTATGTGAAAGGTGAGGAAATTCCTGAGACCTATCGGTGAGCCATTCGACTCGACCCGGAGGCTAGGCCTAGGCCAAGGAGAAGGGGACGAGCCATAGGGTTAATTAAGTGAAGTGAAGTGTAGTGATATATGCTCAAGACTTGGCTTATGGACTTGTCTCGGAAAAGAGCAATAAACCAGTGATATACAGTGAAGTGCAGTGATATATGCTCGAGACTTGGCATATCGACTTGTCTTCAATGAAGAGCAATAAACCAGTGATATAAAGTGCAGTGATAAACCAGTGATATATAGTGTTTGGAGTCGGACCCGATGGGGGTTTGGAGGAGTAAGGAGTAAGTGAAGGTCTATATGGTTTATATGAATGAAAGTTGACGAAGTGTCAACTACCTAGTTCGAGATCGAGTGTTGTGGATCCTAACTCCTGGGAGCCCCTGTATCCTCCCTTTTTAATGTTATCTGCTTTCCTTATGTGTTTATTACTAAATCTAAATTTGAGGTAAAATGTCATATGTGTTATGTGCTTTGCATGCTTTTGGAACTTACTGGACTTTTAACTCATTCTTTCCAATTTATTTTCCTTAACAGGGACTGAGAACCCAAGTGAAGGTGCCGACCTTTAGAATTCAGATTCGCTTTTGTAGATGTTTTGAAAAACTTGAATTGTGAATTTGAGGATTTTTGTAATATGAGAATTTGAATGTTTGTTTAAGTACTTTATGTAATTTGGGATTGTAAGTTTGGAACAAGGTATTTGTGAGTTATCATTTGGTTTGGTTTAAGAATGATATTTTAGTTTGATATGTTAGTGATTGTTATGAGAGTGAGTCCTGGCGAGAACTAGGTAGGCGATCCACGGATACCTTAGGGTACGCTCTAGGGAGAAGTGGGGCTGTTAGAGGTAGTATCAGAGCCTAGGTTTGAATAATCTGGGTGTAGTAAGAGTTATTAAGTTATTTGAGAGTTTAGTAGGTTAAGAAGAAATGTTAAGTGATGGTTATCGTTTATGATTAAGTGTTAATGAGATTTAAGTGCGAATAAGCCCTCATAGGATTCATTTTGTAGGTTATGGTTTTTGGTGGTGGTGATGACGACATTCCGAGAGACCAACAGCCTGTGGTGACTTATTGACCCGGGCCAACGGGTGGTCGCAGGGCCTATAACCCTAGGACCAGACCTAGACGTGACTGCGATTGTTGGAGGACTCGTGCCTATCCTGATATGGTAGTTTTGACGATCTACCATGAGAGGAAGGTCCTGACTAGGGTCACTAAGGAGCTGCGAGAGGAGGTGGACCAGCTATTGATGGAGACACAGGATCAGGCTGAGCGGATCCATGAGCTTGGGGAAAAGGTTCGCTTGCCCAATGAGCGAGCAGCTAGAGTGGTGAGAGTGGCACGAGAGCGAGGTGAGGGCATAACAGCTGAGTGCGAGGCCCTGATGGGGGGGTGCACGAGGCTAATTGGGTTGAGGAGACTTCTGTTGATCAGCCACCTACCGATGCAGACATGGGAGGTGATCATTGGAGTGAGTCTGAGGGGGAGGCTGTTATGGCTGAGGGAGATCCCCAGTATCTGGAGTCTGACCCGTCGGAGAGTGCTTCCACGGAAACTTCCTCTTCTGGGGCTTGATGGACTAGTAGAGCTTGAAGTTAGGGTTTTGTGTAATCTTTTGTGAGAAAACCCATTAGAGTGGATTCTTAATCCCTGTAATGTCATACTTACTAAACTTTTCAAGTATTGTACTTTTGTATAGAAGTGCTTGTGGGCTTGATGTGATCTATGTGTATCGTTGTTAAAAGCATGCTCTTGTGATGTACTCCTGGCACTTATTTATTATGAGATGTGATTATAAAGTGTTTTGCCTACTTTTCGAAGTGATTTCTCTAATAGTGTATTTTATGTTGTGTCTATATTAAATTACACTCTCTAAAGAACTATGGAGGGTAGAAGAGGCCGAGGTCGAGGGTGAGGGACTAGGCTACTTCAAAACATTGGAGGTGACCGTGAATCGGCCGCCGATCAGAATCAAGGGGCTGGAGTTGATTGTAGAGAGCAAATGGCTACGGCCATCAACCGAATGACTAAAATACTAGACCGTATGGCTGGCCAACACGGCCCTGGTCCCAAACAACAACCTATTAACCTTGGGGTTGGTGAGGATAGAGCCCTTGAGCGATTCCAAAGGTTTAATCCACCTAAATTTTTTAGGGAACCCAACCTTGAAGCTGCTGAGGGTTGGTTGGAAAGAATTTCAGCCATTTTTGGTGCCTTGGACTATGCATAGGAAAGGCAAATAACATTCGCCGTGTTTCAATTTGAGAGAGCTACCCGATAATGGTGGAACATGATAAGGGCTAAATAGGAAAGAGAGCAAACCCCTAGAACTTGGGTGAACTTTACTAGGGAATTTAATGCCAAGTTTCTCCTTCCACTAGTTCAAGAGAGAAGGGAGGATGACTTTATCAGGTGTAGGTAAGGACTGCAAAGTGTTGTGAAATATAAGGCACAATTCACTAAGCTATCGAGGTTCGCCCCTGAGTTAGTAATAACTGAGCAAAGGAGAATACGGAGATTTGTCCAGGGATTGAATGTGGAGCTGCAAGAGAGCTTGACGGCTGTCCAAGTCAATAGTTTTAGTGAGGTTGTGGAAAAGGCTCAGAGGATTGAAGGGGCCAAGACCCAAGTGAGGACTTTCAATTCAAGAAAAAGGAATGCACCTAGCAGTAGTCATGGGCTGGTGGATGTGGGTGCTTCAGCCCCTAAATTGGGAAGAGGAGTGGGTAGAGCAAACACTTCTGGAGTGTCACGAGGGTCTATAGTTAGGGAAGCATACCCTAGAGGTGCAAGATCGAGAGGAACAGCAAGTGGAAGGGGGCTATCGAGGAGTGTCCCTCAGGGAAGTCAAGCTTCTGCTCCTAGTGTCTCCTGTGGTTTCTATGGAAAGTCCAATCATACTGAGGACGATTGTTGAAGGAAGACTGGAAAATGTCTCAAGTGCGGAAGTACCGAACATCAATTAACTGCATGTCCAATGATCCAAGGGGAAAATGGAACTAGGCAAGCGAGTAGACCACTTCCCAGTCAAGCAAGTATAGCGGGGAATCGGCCCAGGGTTCCAGCTAGGGTTTATGTCGTTGATCATCAGCAAGTCCCTGACCCCACTGAGGTGGTTGAAGGTACTATACCCCTCTTTCATCGCTTAGCTAAAATTCTAGTTGATCCTGGTGTATCGTATTCATTTGTAAATCCTTCCTTTTTGAATGGAGTAAATATAAAACCTGTTAGATTACATTATGATCTGGAAGTTAGAACACCCATAGGAGAACAAAGTTTAATTACGAGTTGGGTATACAAGAATTGTGACATTTGGGTAGGAGAGAGAAAGCTAGTGGTGGATTTAATAAATTTGGATATAAAGGGGTATGATGTTATTATAGGGATGAATTGCCTCGCCCATCATCATGCTAAATTGGATTGTAGGGCAAAAGTTGTGAAATTTTCTATTCCTGGGGAGGCTACCTTGAGATTAGATGTAAAAGGAAGGTTAGCTTCGTCTGCTCTTATTTCGGGGATTAAGGTTAGGAAATTGTTAAGTAAGGGAGCTCAAGGTTACTTGGCTTTTCTTATAAACCCTCTAAGTGATAAAACAAAGTTAGAAGAGGTGCCAGTTGTGAAGGATTTTTCAGATGTTTTCCCTGGAGAATTAGAAAACCTACCTCCTGAGCGAATGGTAGAGTTTAAGATTGATTTAGTACCGGGAACAGTTTCAATCTCTAAAACCCCGTACCGAATGGCCCCGGCGGAACTTAAGGAGTTGAAAATTCAATTGCAAGTTTTGCTAGAGTGGGGTTTCATTAGGGCAAGTGACTCACTTTGGGGAGCACCTGTGCTATTTGTCAAGAAAAAAGATGGGAGTTTGAGGTTATGTATAGATTATCGAGGGTTCAATGATGTAACGATAAAGAATAAATACCCTTTGCCGCTTATTAATGAATTATTTGATCAGTTACAAGGATCAGTGGTCTTTTCTAAATTAGACCTTAGGCAAGGGTATTACCAGTTGAGGATTAGAAAGGAGGATGTACCAAAAACTGCTTTTAATTCAAGGTATGGGCATTTTGAATTTGTGGTAATGCCTTTCGGATTGACGAATGCCCCTGCTACGTTTATGGATTTAATGCAACTAGTTTTCAAACCCTATTTGGATCAATTTGTGGTTGTATTTATAGATGATATCTTGGCATATTCTAAGACCCGAGAAGATCATACTCAACACTTGAAAATAGTGCTTCAAATTTTAAGAGAACATCAATTATATGTTAAGTTCAACAAGTGTGAGTTCTGGCTTGAGGAAGTGTCCTTCTTAGGACATAAAATTTCTAAGGATGGAATTTCTGTGGATCCTACCAAAGTAGAGGCTGTGACTCAATGGAAACAACCGAGAAACCCTACTGAGGTTAGAAGTTTCTTGGGTTTAGCAGGGTATTACCGGTGATTTATTCAAGATTTTTCTAGAATTGCTGGACCATTATCTGATTTGACCAAGAAACATGGCAAGTTTGCTTGGAATCCTAAGTGTGAATCTAATTTTCAGGAATTAAAGAAATGTCTGACAATGGCTCCTGTTTTGACATTGCCAAATGGAAAGGATGGTTTTGTAGTTTACTCTGATGCCTCGAAGAAAGGGTTAGGATGTATTCTGATACAAAATAGGAAAGTTATTGCTTATGCCTCTAGGAAATTAAAACCTCATAAGCAGAATTACCCCATACATGATTTGGAACTAGCCGCGGTTATTTTTGCACTGAAAAAGTGGAGACATTATTTGTATGGAGTGACATTTGAGGTTTTCACAGATCATAAGAGTCTAAAGTATTTGTTTTCCTAGAAGGAGCTAAACTTGAGATAGAGGCGTTGGGTGGAATTTCGTGAGGATTATGATTGTACCATAAACTACCACCCTGGGAAGGCTAATAAGGTAACAGATGCGTTAAGTCAAAAGGCTCAAATGGCGGGGTTGATGGTTAAAGAATGGAATATGTTAGAAAGGGTGAGTGAATGGAATCCTCGTTTGGAGAAACAGAAAGTCATATTTGGGAATCTAATATTGAGATCTCCAATAGTGGAACGTATCAAAGAGGCACAAAAGGAAGATCCTATAGTGCAAAAATGGTTGGAAAAGGCGAGCAAGGGAGAAACCCTAGATTTTAAGTTAGGATCTGAAAGAGTGTTGAAATTTCAAGATCGATTAGTTGTGCCAAAAGATGAAGGTTTAAGAAAGGAAATTCTAGAGGAAGCACATCGATCAAGGTATACCATCCATCCTGGGAGCAATAAGATGTATCAAGATTTGAAGGAGTTATATTGGTGGGATGGTTTAAAGAAGGATGTGGCCAAATTTGTTCAAACTTGTCTCGTGTGCCAGCAAGTTAAGACTGAGTATCAGAGACCTTCTGGATTTTTGCAACCCCTAGAGATACCTGAATGGAAATATGATCTTATCACTATGGATTTTGTGACTGGATTGCCGAGAAGCCAAAAAGGACATGACGTAGTTTGGGTGATAGTAGACCAACTTACTAAGACTACACATTTTCTACCAATAAGTATGAAATGTTCTATGGAGAAATTAGCTCGGCTGTATTTGGATGAAATCGTGAGATTACATGGTGTTCGGGCGAGTATTGTCTCCGATAGGGATCCAAGATTCGTTTCTTGTTTCTGGCAAGAGTTACAAGAAATTTTGGGACTAAGGTGAATTTAAGTACCGCGTATCATCCTCAAACGGATGGACAGTCTGAGAGGACAATTCAAACTTTGGAGGATATATTGAGGTCATGTATATTGGATTTTGGGGAAAGTTGGAACCAGCACATGCCGTTAGTTGAGTTTGCTTACAATAATAGTTATCATGCTTCAATTCAGATGGCTCCATATGAGGCGCTTTATGGAAGGAAATGTAGGTCTCCAATTCATTGGAATGAAGTGGGTGAAAGGAAGAGTTTGGATCCGGCTACGGTTCCTTGGATAGAAGAAGCTTATGAAAAGGTAAGGATAGTTAGAGAAAGACTCCAAACGGCTCAAAGTAGACAAAAAAGCTACGCCAATAACCGAAGAAAGGATTTGGAATTTGAAGTAGGAGACAAGGTATTCTTGAGAGTTAAACCCATGAAAGGAAGAGTTGTATCCAAGAAAGAGAAGAAATTAAAACCAAGGTACATTGGACCTTTTGAGATCCTCAAATGAGTGGGAAAAGTAGCTTACCAGTTGGCTTTACCCCCTAGTATGTCTTAATCTCTAGGAGACCAAGCTCTGATACCAATTGTAGGTCCCAAAAGCAACCTAAGAGGAGAGTGAATTAGGTTGATGGAAAATTAAAACTTGATGAGTGATAAGCACACATAATTAGAGATGATCAAGTTTCCTTGGTGATACAAGCTTTTCAAGACGAGATATGAGGATCACACCAAGTAAATAATCACAAGTAAAATCACAAAATCAAGTAAGAGAGATGAATCCAAATGGACTACCAAGTTGCACTCAACTTGAAGTCCAATACCTCAATTTCAATTGCTATTTCAATTTGAAGAAGTTACACCAAATTGTACATGGAAGGATCACCACTTGCTTGCATCAATCTGTTCTTGATCAAGCCAAGAGGTTTTACAACAGCCTTGCTAACCCTCACAATGCTACACACTTGAGCCTTACTTTCACAATTGAAAAGCAATGCTTGTTTGCACACACACTACACTACAATAAAGAAGGAAGACACAAATTCTCTCTAGAATTGCTCTTGAAGACTTGTAAGTAATGGTTGCAAAAAAAGTTTTTAACATTTCTGGCCTTTATGGTATTTATAGGGTACAAATTTAACCACCCAAACTACTCCAACGGTCCTGAATTAAATGCAGGAAAATATAGCCGTTGGGTGTGTCAGACGTCCGACACTCAATTCTACATCCGACGCCACCGTCCGATAGTTTGTTAAGTTCCTGTGTTGTAGACTGTCGGACGTCCGAACCAAGGACTTCACCATCCAACAGAACCAGAAGCTCTTGTGTCCATCCTCTCAACCTGTCGGACGTCCGAAACTTGGATGACCGTCCGAAAGTATTGTCCGAAGCTTTGTCGTAAAATGTCGGACGTCCGAAAGTATTGTCCGACAGAACCAGTGGCGTATCCTTCTTTGACTGCATCCTGTCGGACGTCCGAACCTCAGCCTTGCATCCGACAGCATCGTCCGATAGATTACTGACTGGAATTTTGAGATTAAACCTGTTTTGCTACACTCAGACTTAAAAGGGGATTAGTAAAAATCATCATGGTGGTTTGTTAATCATCAAAATAGCCAACATTTCGTCATTGCATTGTTATTTGCACTTCATGTCCACTTGAAATGCACTTCAAATCATCAAGTTTCATCCATATATCTTCTCATTTCATTCAAATTGATGATTGAATCATTAAAACCTACAAACATGAAGTTGCAGCACATAAGTCCATAAAAATGCAATATTCGTCACTCGAACCACAAAATATAAAATTCAACTAAAATCTTAGTTTTTCAACTTAAATTTGGATAAAAACATACTAAAACACACATAAATGATCAATACAAAAATATGCAAATCAAGCATTTATCACTCATCCAAGTGTTGAGGCTGAAGCTTTTTCTAAGCATAGTTTGGATATACATTATAAAATTTGATGCCGGATTACCATCAACAATGAAAAGTATAAGGCACATGTAGATATGAAGAAGAAATTTGCAGAATTTGAAGAAAGGGATAAAATTATGGTTTGTATTCAGTCAGAGATGTATCCTAAAGGTGTCTACAAAAAGCTACATTCAAGAAGTGTAGGTCCTTTCAAAATTCTCATGAAAATTAGCTCAAATGTTTATGTTCTTGAGTTACTCGAAGATATGGGGAGTAGCAATGTGTTTAATATTGAAGATTTGACTGCTTGTGATAGCATTTAGTTGATTTTGCTGATGGGACTTCTAAAGCAACTCTTTGACCTATTACACGCTTGCGTGAAGCAATTCAAGATGTTCTTGACCACCGAATTGTGTCAACTAGAGGTAGCAGCTACCAAAAGTATCTTGTTCAGTGGAGGAGATGAGCACATACAAATTGCACTGGATTACAGAATCTAAATTTTAGAAGTTTGATCCAAATTTCTATAAAAGGTATCAGGCTATTAACTTTCCAGGATCGAGTCTTCTCAAGCCGGGGAAAGATGATAGAGATAAGTGGGCCTAAGGTATATAGGAAGCATGGCAAGGGTTTATTGTATGCACAAGCTTTAATTTTCCATGCTCTTGATGACAAGGAACCAACTTGAGAGTTGGTTTGAGTCATATTGAGTCTATTTTATAATTTTCTTTGATAGGGGTATTTTATTAATTTTGGGGTTTGCAGGAATTTCATATTTATGATAATTTTATGTGTAGTAATTATTTTTTATAATTAAGATTTTAGTTGTTTTGGGGAATAAGAAAGCTTAGCTTTATACTAGAATCTATACTAGTTTGGAGTCTTAACTAGGGTTGGAGTTGGCTTCATTCTAGTATCTATCAGTAACGACTTCTCCACAAAGGGAAGTCAGATTTGTCATAATAAAATTTCCTATAGACTTAATGTCTTTCTCGTAGGATTGTGTGATACATCCTAACTTTAGGTGTGATGCTTAAAGATTCCTAGGAGTAATATCTAGAATTGTCAATCCAACTTTCATCTTCTTAGTATATTTTCTCAACCTATTTCAAGTTGGCTATTCAAATTTCCGATGAAATTCAATATCTGAGCCTTTCTACAAAGCTGTTGTGCTTACCAAATCTTTGTGCTACATCAACTACTTTTCCCATATCTTTGTTTATCAACTTAAAAAATTTTCACTATCTCGATTATGATTCTTTCGATACCTATGCTATCAGTACCATATTCTTATAGAATTTGGTTGTCCAAAATTCCACGAATATCTTTGTCCAAATTTGGTCTAGTTCCTCGGTTTAAACCATTATCCTATTGGGTAGACAGTCTTTCTCAACACTCTATTTACATAATCGTGCATTAGCATATGTTTCTTCATCTGCGGGCATCTAAAATCCAACCCTCACCGTTATCCATTGTTTATGGACAATTGTCTCACAACATCCTAATTATACTAGGAGCGTTATGAAGGCCAAAGTATTATATTTCAAGAGAACAAAATCACTCCACTAAAAATATGATCAGGTAGTAATAGCTCATGAACTTTATTTGTTTAATCATTTACATTGGGAAAAAGTCAAGAAAGCTAAAAGTGATTATCATGAATAGTAATATATACCATTAAAGGATCCATTTGACTTTGAAATATTTTAGCTAGATGGAATAAGATTCCAGCAATATTCCCTTCAGAAAAAAGGGAAAATCAAATCAGAAAAGATAGAAGAATGAATAAAGATAGGAACAGAAAGAAAAATAAAGATACTATCATTGAGTACAATATCGCTGATCTAGATCTTACACCAACTATTACACCAAATTCAAAAGATATGATGTATTACTACTAGGGGTAGGCACAGGTCGGGTACCCGCCCCTAATGGAATTTGGCTGACCTGACCCTAACCTATCGGGTCAGCAAATTTTCAACCCTAACCTGCCCCGCATGTTCTCAGGTACCCGATCCTCGGGTACCCGCAAAAAACGGGTCGGAATATAGGGTACTCGCCCCTAAATTTCAATTTTCTATTGATAAATGACCACATTTTATTAAAGATTTAACAGTCTAAAACCAATCCATTTCAACAATCCAAGATCCAACATATTTCGTCAAAGATTTAACAATCCAAAATCAACACATTTCAAAGTCCACACATCAATATTCTATCACACATTTCATCCAACAATCAAACCAGTCTCTCAACTCTCAAGTATCCAATACAAATTATTACAATATGTAATAGACAAAATAAAGTTTCGTTATACTTTTGAATACAATTTAAGTTGAAAAGTTTTGATTGTAGGTGCTTGATTACAGAGAAAAGTCAAACAACCACACCAACCCAATATCTACTACCACTACTACTAGTCTACAAAAATGAATCGCTAATATGATAATTTAAAAAATAAAAATGTCCCTGAAACTAATAGTAATAACAAAATTTTGATCTAACCCCCAACAAATTCCAATCTAAAAATGGCCATTTCAGAGCATTAGGTTGAATCAAAAGTTTGAAAATAAATGAGAGATAGTACAAGATAAATTACCTTAAAACAGTCTTTTCATGTTACACTTGATAAGAAAGTTGAAGAAAGAAGAGGACACTAGGTTGAACTTTTGTTAGAATTTCAATGGTGGTTGTCAGTCATATTTTGGAGAGAAAAAGATGGAGATTTGGAGTTGGAGGCGGAGTGAAGATAAGAATCGAATGTACTATTACTGTTTGGATTTTCAATTAGGGTTAAAACTTAGGGATAATTTTAGAAACCTCCCCTGAGGTTTATAGTAATATCACTTGGTACCCTCAACTTTGAAAAATCTCATCTACCTCCCTTATTTTCAACTTTTTGTAACATTACTAACCCATTTCAAAAAATATTATTAAAAAACTCATATTTGGAGATAGAAAATGTTTTCATGCCAAAATTACCCTTATGTTATCCTATTGTTTTTCTAAGAGTGAATATCTATTTTAAAAACTTGAAAATAAAGACAAACAGAGTGAAAATATAATTATAATAGAATAAATTATATCAGTAAGTATTTTTAAGTTATAAAAGATTATTACTTAAAAGTATGTTTAAGATGCTTCAAGTTGGAAAAAATATTTCATTCCCTGTAAAGTGTTTTCATTAATTTAAGGAGTTTAAAAATTAAGAAATTTAAACTTTCTGCATTTTTTTGTATAGTGATGAATTGAATATTAGAAAACAATGTCTAAATTATGTTTATAAACTCAATTGAGGTATTTTCAAAAACATAAAAGTAATTTTCTTTATTATAGAATATTTTTGGATGAATTTAGAAATTTGTAAATTGTTTAGAATTTTTTTAATGTCCTAACATTTCTAAATTGATGGAGAGAAAAGAGAGAGATAAATTATTAACAATGCATTTAGGAATTTATTTGAGGTATTTTCAAAGTATAAATTGTTCTAATTATAACTTTTTTTCCATTTCTTGAATCATTCAAAATTATAAAGACCTTTCAACCTAACTTGTATTGTAATTTTTAAGGATTTAACTTGGTTTGTTATAAAACTAAAGGTTCACAAGAAAAGGGTACTTTGGGAATAGAAATATTTTATCTCACCCAAAATGAATTTTAAATGATATTTTCTGAAATGGGGTGATAAAGTTACAAAAGTTAAAAATAAGGAGGCATGTGAGATTTTTCAAAGTTTAAGGGAACCAAGTGATATTACTACAAAGCTCAAGGGAGGTTTCTGAAATTATCCCTAAAACTTAAAACATATTAAATTATATATTGACCTCTAATTTTTTTAATATTTATACAATATAACCTGCGGGTCGGGTACCCGCGGGTTTTTATTTTTTGACCCGTATCCGTACCCGATATTTGCGGGTACCC
Source organism: Gardenia jasminoides (assembly GCA_013103745.1). NCBI lineage: Eukaryota > Viridiplantae > Streptophyta > Magnoliopsida > Gentianales > Rubiaceae > Gardenia > Gardenia jasminoides. The sequence continues at coordinate 26,558,475 of CM023096.1, forward strand.
AACTCTAATATGATCCGACGAGATAAATTGGATCGGGTATCCTAAATTTCGAATCGGATCGGTTCGGGTCGAGCGGGTTTTCGGGTCGGCGGGTTTTTTTGCCCACCCCTAATTACTACCCAAAAAAAAAAAACATACATCTAGATTCTACACGTATACAACACCAGATTCAAAAGATATGATGTATGTGTGATTGCATGAATTACATCACAAGCCACAGATATTGTGGAATGCCTAGTAATATCTATTTTGTCCATTACTATGCAATATCTACTTTGTCCACTAGCATGTAGTATTTAATTTGTCTATTAATATGTAAAGTATCTACAAAGTGTGATGTCATGACTTACCTCATATGCCAATAATGTAAGTGTCCAAAATCTACTTTTGTGATATCTATTTTGTCCACTACTACGTAACATCTAATGTGATGTAATAACTTGTTTCGTAAGCCAATAATGCAAAAATATCGAGAGGACTTCCAAATCCTATATATAGAAGGAGTTCTTCTTAGTTGTACCTAGATTGAAATTAAACTTGAAATAAAAGTTCTTGCATGCACTCTTATATATGTCTACTTCAACTCTTCTTTCTCTCTTTTGATCCTTCTCCTCTCTCATCTATCCTATCAAAGATCTTGTAGTTTATTAAAAGCAACTTAATCTCAAGTAAGATGAAATCTCTTGATCATTGAAGCTTTTATTTTTGGCAAGCTTACCTTCAAGAGGCTTATTCTTACTCTTATGAAATAGTTGTACCTATGATATCTATACATGGTATAAGAATTAGATTTCTAGGAGCAATTATATAAGTTCTACTCTAGAAATCTGTCCAGGCACATGAATGCAAGAAACCTATTTTTCTTATCCACTCAGATAAGTAAGGCATATTCTCCACTTGTAAAGTAAGATCTAGAGCATAATTTTGGACTCTATACATTTGATAGTGGAGGCTTGCAACCAAAGCATTAAGAACTTGTTCCACATCATGAAATTAGACCTACCTTTAAAGTATTAGCAAATAAGGGTTAGATGGGGACACCTTAAAATTAAGAAACAGAGTTACAAAAAATATTTGCACATTTTACGTAGTCTCATTAGTGGCAATACATACATGTTGATATTTAACAAATCTAGTATCTAGAAGAGCAATTCTTGCCACCATTGTTAGGCCTTTTCTCCTATGAAACGGAGAGATAAGAGTATAGCCCCAAATTGAGTGTGTCCAAATTGAATGTGTGGATATCCTTGTTGTTTCTACTAGTATGTAAAATCAGGTGAGATATACAAGGCAATAAACTGCTCTTTCTGAGTTGTAGGAGTATGATGTTTGTGAAGTTTGGAAGTTTAGATATATTCCTTGACATTTTTTGGAGTTTCCTTAACAAGATATTTGAATGAGTGAAGGAGTGAGAAAGTGGATTTTGCAAAAGTATAACATGTGTTTATGAAAGGAAAAGAAGTAGGATTAATTTATTCTAATTCAGCTATAACTTATTAAAGATAATCTAATTTATCAGAAATAATACTTTGAAACGAAGGAGAAGGATCGACAGTAGGATACTAAGTTGACAAATTGATATGGAAACCCTCTTTTTCACCATATCTTTCTATCCACCCTATGATTCCGATATCATATAGAGATATTAGAGGTACAGCTATTTCATAAGAATAAGAATAGACCTCTTGAAGGTAGGTAAGGCCAAAAATAGAAACTTCCATGACAATAACTAGGTTCTGCATTTTATTAAGAGATTCCATCTTACTTGAAACTAAACTACCTCTAGTAAAGTATAGGATCATTGCCAGGATGGACAGGAGAGGAAAAGGATTAGAAGAGAGAAAGAAGAGTTTAAATAACCATATATAAGACAGAACAAAAGACCTTTTATTTCAAACTCAATTCCAATATAGGTACAACTAAAAAGAAACTCCTGTATATAGGAATAAGGAGTGCTCTAGATATTTTTATATTATTAGGAGGTAAGCCATTATACCACATTAGCTATTACATGGCAATGAACAAAATAGATATCATAAAAGTAGATTCTACACACTTACATTATTAGCTTATAAAATAAGTTTTGATTTCACACTTAATAGATATTTTATACATTAGTAGATAAAGTAGATATTATTCACTAGTTGACAACGTAGATAGTGCACACTGGTGGACAAAATAGATATTACTAGACATTCTAGGATACTTGTGGTGTAATCAATGATTGAATCTTCATATCTTCTCCTATTTCTTTTTTTTTTTTTACCTGTTCTTATCTTTATTTCTTCTCTTATCTTTTTCTGACTTGGTTTTTCTTTTTTTTTCTAGAGGGAATATTACTAGAATTTTGGAAAGACAAATTTATTCTGTCCAAATGAAACGTTCCAAAGTCAAATAGATCGTGGAAAATTTTGAAGCAATAGATATAACTGTTTATGATAATCATTTTTAGCTTTCTCGACTCCTTCCTAATGTGGATGATTAGATAAATAGTTCCATGATTCACTACTCTATCACCATGTTTCTGGAGGAATAAATTTGTTTGCTTGAAAAATAATCCTTTGGGCTTTATAGTTCTTCTAGCGCAAATCTAGAATGATGTAAAGATAATATCCATAAATAGTAAACAATGGTAGGCCTTGACTTCAGATCCTTGCAATTGTAGCAATTTGTGTAAATGCACAATCATGTAACTAGATTCTTGAGAGAAAATGTCAGTCTAATGTAACAGTGGTTCAAACCAAGTAAGGAACTTGATCAAATTTACACATAGATTTTCACAGTATGTTGGACAATGAAATTCTATGAGAGTATGGTATTGATGGCATAAGTATAAAAAGAACCATAACAGAGGTATTGAAAAATATTTAGATTGACAGATAATGACTTAGGAAAGGAGTAGTCTTGATAAACTCCAAAACTATTGTGAATTGCTTGTTCATATTTTCTAAAAACTTCAAGTTCATGAAGAGTCTTGCAATCAATAAACTCATCCTTCTTCCAAGGGATTGATAAAGAGAAAAAATTAAAAGGATTATCTGGAGAACTTAAGATAGAAGTACTGAAACTTGAGAACATAAAAATAGAGAGCTTCAACTCGTCAAGTCTAAGAAAAAATTGAAAACCACATTATTTTTTTTCTTTAATGTATTTAACATCAAAGGTGTTTTGGGAAAACCACATTATCCATCGAAGAAACTGTGGACGTGGAATTAACTTTTGTTTGAACTGGATCATCTTTAAAACCAACTCATGTCAATTTCTATAAAGCAGTAGTGGCCAATGAAATGAAAAGTTAATTTCCCCATTCCATTTTTTACTGCAAAAATTTCATTGAAAATGGAATAATAATGTTGTTCAAAATCTCAAAATTCCCCACTTGCATATCCACATAGTTTCTTATGTCCATCAATTTCTTCAAGTAGAATTATTCCCCAATATTTATCACTAGGATCTATTTGTAAAATCCTTTTCCTTTTAGAATATGGAGAATAAAAAGACCATGTAAATTGAGTTTTAGCTTTTGAATTGTCTCTGTTTGAGATGATTCCTAGCATGAAGGATTTTTCTTTAACATTTTGATCAAATGGATTGATGAGTTTGGCTACTTGAGGAATAAAGTCTAGTTCACAATTCCATAGTGAGATCAAAATCTAGGAACTTAAGCATCTCTTCACCAATATGGGATCTTAGATAGTAAGATCCATTAGAGAGCTCCTGTCCAAGAAAAGATATTTCATTTTGGATCAAAGTCATCTTTTTTTCCCAAAACATAACTCAATGAGTTTTTATTAAATCAACAAATTGATAAAGAAGCTGGATGTGAGTTTCGAAAGTTGGACTAAAAAGAAGGATATCATCAATGTAAATGAGGGTTGAACGGAGAATAGGTTGAAAGGTTTTTAGCATTACTTTTTGGAATAAAGATGAAGTGTCCTTAAGCCAAAATACGTGACTTTCCATTAGAAATGCCAGTTGGGAATTTAGAATCCTAATGTGGCCCTTCTTCAAAATGATCATCTCATTGCCAAAAATCGAATTTAAGATCAAACTTTATAAACCATTTAGCATTAGTGAGATCAGAAAATAAGTTTTTTTTGGCTATAGGAAACTTGTCGTCTTACAGAAAATGGTTAAAGTGCTGGTAACTGATTACCAAAAACATTTTGTCACATACTTGTTCGAGTCTCTTGTTTACATAAAATGCTTCGCATGCCCGTTAAGAGTCTAAAAGTTCAATCAAATCAAAGTTCAAGAACTCTTGGCATTTTACTTTAACCATTTGGAGTTGCTCAAAATCCATTCCGAAATGACTAACCTTTATCGGATTGATGTCCTTATTTTTTCAAGGTGGCCGCATGAAAAATTCCTAATTTTGCAAAAATGGTTTGGAATATTTATGCTGGAACTCAATATGTGAGTTTGCACAAGAACGCTCGATTATTAACTTCTAGAGATTTTTAATTTGGTTATCAGATTGCCGAAGATAAATCTTGGGAGTTTCAATGGAGGGCTTGAAGAACTTCTTAAATCACGATCGTACTCCTTTAGAGAGGACATGAAACTTCTTGGATGATGATAAATATCAAATCCAATCTTCCAATTAAATCAAAACCACTTATCTTGGTCTAAACTCTGCAATCTGAAAAAAAAATTTTAAAAATAATATGTTGGTTAGTGATGAATTCAGTTTAGAATATCTTACCATCAGCGGCTCTAAATTGATGCCCCTCAGATTTTTACAAATCTTGAGGGAATACGTATTGGCTCATTATGGACATAGTAGCTCCTGCATCACAGAAAGCAATGACTGGTATCGAGTTGTCATATTTGGAAGGGAGCATATGTACCAATGTCTGATACGGAAGTGCAGTCAAATGGATTGCATTTCGCTCAAGAGGATGCTCTTGAGAATGAGAAATTTGAAAGTGGAGTTGTGAATCACTCTCATAGTCAAGGACTTGTAGAACTAACACGATCTGATGAGAAGACTCATCTTCTTCAGATAACATGGATTCAAGTTCATCATTACTATCTACTTGAATTCCAGTTTGTAGCAGTACTTCAGAGATGAGATGAATACTTTTCTACAAAATGATAAGTTATCCTTTACACAAATAAAATGTGAGGTTGATAATCAATTACAGCCCCTCAATCATTTTCTATAAGATGACAAGTTTTATTTACCAAATAAAAATACTTTATTTTCTTATCTCATTAATGCCAAATAATAGTTTTCAACAACTTGACATTCACCTTGAAGACAGGACCAAAACCGGGTTCTGTAAATCCGTTATTTTTGATAGAAAGTTATGCTTTTTGGATTAAACACAACTTCATCTTTATTCAAAAAAAGTAATGATACAAATCTTCCAACCTATCTTCTATTCAGTCGCCATTTACATTGATGATATCCTTCTTCTCAGTCTAACCTTCGAAATCCACATCCAGCCTTTTTACCAATTTACTAATTTAATAAAATCTCATGGAATTATGCTTTCAGAGAAAAAGATGATTTTTAGCCCAAAATCAAATATCTTTTCTTGGAATAGAGTTCTCTAATGAATCTTACCGTCTCATATTAATGAAAAGCTATTTAAGTTCTCAAATTTTGATTTTACTACAAAGTTAATTTAACAATTCCTTAGAATTGTGAATAATGTCCACGACTTTGTTGCTCAAGCATCCAGTCTCATCAATCCACTAATCAAAATGACAAAGAAAAATCCTTCTCCTTTAGAATCATTTCAAACAAAGGCATTCAAAAGCTAAAACCTCATTTATAAAATTTTCCTATCCTTCATATTCCGGACAAAGAAAAAAGGATTTTACAGACAAATGCTAGTGATAAATATTGGGGAGCAATTTTATTTGATAAATTGATGGACATAGGAAATTATGTGGATATATAAGCGAAAAATTTGGAGATTTTGAACATATTATCATTCCACTTTCAAAGAAATTTTGAAAGTAAAATGGGATCAAGAAATATTTTGATAGTAAAAAATGGGATCAAGAAATTTACTTTTCATCTCATTGGCCACTCTTTCTTCGTAGAAATTGACATGATTTGCTTTCCGAAAATGATCCAGTTCAAACAAAAATACATCCCGCATCTACAGCTTCTTTGATGGGCAAATTTTTCCAATACACCTTTGATGTTGAACACATTAAAAGAATAAATGATATGTTTGATGATTTTTTATCTAAACCTAGTGCATTCAAGTCCTTTATTCTTATATTCTCAAGCTCCAATGTTTCCACCTCAAATTCTCCAAATTATTCTCCTAATTTCATCTCCTTACCAATCCCCTAGAAGAAGAATTATTTTACTAGTCAAAAGATTCTTCATGAAGTTGAAGTTTTTAGAAATTATGAAGGATCAGTTCTCAATAATTTTGGAGTTCATCCAAACTATCATTTTCCCCAAATTTTTATCTATCAACCTAAAGATTTTCCACTCCCTCTACTATAGTCCTTTTAGTACTTATGCCATCAATAGCATATTCTCATGAAATTTCATTGTCCAAAATTATGTAAAAATTTCTGTCCAAATTTAATTATGTCTCTCGCTTGGTTTAAACCACTTTTCCATTAAACTGATATTTTCTCTCAATACGCTGATTATATGATTGTGTTTGCATAGATTTTAACATCTCTCAGCATCTAAAATCCAGGCTTTATCATTGTTCATTGTTCATGTACATTCCTCACGCTATACTAGATTTGGACTAGGACTATTATGAAACTCAAAGGATTATTTTTTAAGAGAACAAAATTATAGCTCTAGAAATATGGCCAGGCAGCAATGACTCATGGATCTATTTGTCTAATGATCCACATTGGGAAGAAGTCAAGAAAGCTAAAGATGAAGAAGATTATCATAAACAATTATATCTGCTACTTCAAGGTTCCCAGGATCCACTTGACTTTGAACTATATGACTTGGATAGAATAAATTTGTCTTCCCAAGATTCTAGTAATATTCCCTCGAGAAAAAGAGGAAAATCAAATAAAAGAAAAGGAGCAGAAATAAAGATACGAACAGGAGAAGACATGAAATTATTACCATTAAATACAATATCCCCGATGCAGATTCTACACCATCCGCTACACCAGATTCAAAAGATATGATGTGTGTGTGTGTTGACATGAATTACATCATAACCTATAAGTATTTTAAAATGTTTAGCAACATCTATTTTGTCCACTAATATGCAATATCTACTTTATTGACTAGTGTGCAATATCTACTTTGTCACTAATGTCTAAACTATCCACTAAGTGTGATGTGATGGCTTAGAATCTACTTTTGTAAGATCCATATTGTCCAACACTATGTAGCATTCAGTGTGATGTAATGGCTTACCTCAGAAGCCAATAATGTAAAAATATATAGTGGACTCCCTCGTACCAATATATATATATATCGAATTGCCAATTCCTATATATAGGAGGAATTCTTCTAAATTGTACCCAGATTGGAATTGTTTGAAATAAAAGCTCTTGTGTGTTCTCTTATACATGGCTACTTAAGACCCTTTTTCCTCTTCTAATCCTACTCTCATCCATCCTTATCCTATAGTTTATTAAAGGCAACTTAATCTCAAATAAAATAAAATCTCTTGATAGAATGCAAGACCTATTTATTGCCACGGTATTTTGACCTAACATCAAGAGGCTTTTAATCTTACCTTATAAAATAGTTGTACTTCTACTATCTCTATATGGTACCAAAGCCAGGGTGTGAAACCAAACTGTACTGTGTATTCAAACAATTAGAGAAAAAGTTCAAACAAAGCCATTTTGTGAAAAGAATTTCAGTTGAAGATCTCCCAAATTCCTCCCTTGTCTACAGAGTTTGCCACTTGGTAAAAAACAAAAAACAAAAAGAAGAACACACGAAGAAAGAAAAAAAAAAAAAAAAAAAGAAAGTGAAGTTAACTCTCAAAATCAATGAGAACAATACAAAAAGGATTGGGAAAAAAAAACCACTTAGCTCATGATTTCAACTTCTTATAATACAACTGAGCTCTGGTGAATACAAAAACTCCACCACCTCCAACAGCACGGCCTAAAAGCATATTTCTATCCAGATATGATAGGTAATACAGACCTCCCACAGAGTTCCTGCATATTCCATTACATATAAAAATCAAGGATTAATATTCTATAGACCAACAGTGTGTACACTGTCAGCCTTAGACAACTATACAAAATTTGAAGTACGTCATAAGTCCAATCGCAATGGTGTATGTAAGATTTACTCAAAAATAAACCAAACAAAGATCAACAGTGATTGCAATTAAATGTGCTAGTACATACCTCCGTGGGTTTCTCACAGGAAATTCAGCTTTGAAAGCTCGGATGAACTGCAAGATCTGTGTAATTCATCATGCGACTTTTGAGCAAAAGCATTAGATAATACCGTAAAGAGTTACATACTTAAAGTAATCTGCATATTGAACAGGACATGTAAATATGACCCTGGGCCTAGTCCAAATGTAGCATGCTTTGTTTAACTGTAGCACGCATCAAAACAGGGAAAAAGGAATACCAGCATAAACAAACATATGTTTACATGTTCTTCAGGTCCCTTTGTTCTAACCTTTAACTTAGATAGACCACAAAAATAAACAAACAAAAAATAAATAAAGATATCAGTGTGAAAAAGGAGTTATCTTCTCCTTTTCTTTGTTCATTAATTTGTTTCAAAAATTTTAGCCTCATGAAAAGTTTCAGCATATAGTTAGTTATCAGCTTAAACTAAACAGAATTCAGACCCATATCTTGCCAGAAGATAAAAAACTAGACAATGGAAATCTCCAGTTTAAGGGCATAGGACATACTTGTAAGCTAATAAATGACCTCGGTAGTATTGCTGGAGCTATCAGAGCTTGCATTTCTTCACTGATCTTTATGTTGTTAAGAGCTATCTGTCAAAGAAAGTAGGCATCCCAAAAAAACTCCAATAAGTTAATTGCAATACTTTGTTTAGTACTTGAGATTACCGCACGTGCTCAGCTCAAAGGCTGGTTTTAACCATGAATTCAGTTTTTGATAGAATCCAGTTCATCACCCTGAGAAATGATGTTAACTGAGGGCTGTACTTAAAGACTAGTACGTAAAAGATACTCGTGGTCCTCCAATGAAATAAATAAATAAATGAAAAAAAAGAGTAAGGTCCATCTTACATTTAAGTTTACGAAGGCAAAAAGTTTTACAATACCTTTATCCTTGAAAAAAAGAGTAAATATGCAATTCCAGATTAGTCATCTAAAAAGCAGGCATAAAAATCACAAGCTCTTCAAAGAAGCATGCAACTTATTATCTTTTAAACTCGCTATTCCTTGATATGCATTTCATATTTGACTATCGATTGAGAAACAAACCTCTTCAAACTGAAGACAAATGTTGCGCAATGAAACAACAGAGAATTTGGCAGAGACAAGCAAAGTTGCACCTTCTTGCTCCTGTCAGAAGGCCAAAATCGTATTTGTCTCAACAAAAAACTTGCAGAGGAAAAGATAATAGACCAAGAAAACAATACTCAAGCACACAAGGGTGCCAGCAAAAATACAAGTTTTTCTACCGTTAATTCATAGTTAAAACAGAACAAACAGTTAGTGAGGCAACTCTTAGGCTTCAGATGTACAATGCAGTCATACAAACAACCTAAGTGGCCCCAAAAATACTGTACTCCCATCACACCAGCAGAATCTCATCGTGATATCCTTCATAAATGCCAGCAAAGATTTTGAAGATTCCTTCAGAACTGGAAAGAATCATCCTAAGAGGTTATATCTGATATGTTGCATCTGCTTAAATATTTGATCAATAGTAACTTATCAGCTAAGTCAGGATCACCATGAAAATCCGGATCCATGTAGGAAAATGCTCAAGCAACTAGAAGATGCCTTGACTTGCTTAATTTACCTTTTACTTTGTTCACTATAAATTTGTAATTAAAAACAAACTCTTTCATAAGAAACAGCATTTCAAAGTAGGAAGCAATACTTAGACTGGTATTTTCATAGGATAGTCAAGTGAGCAGTCATACATGAACCGTTATGTTTCCAAAAATGATATCTAGCTGAACACGAGGAGCATCTTCGCAACTTGAAAAAGAATAACATATAGAGAGTCATTTCACTAATAATAACAGAACAGATACTTTACCTCTAACAAACTTGGAATACTCCACTTCACAATATTACGTACTACTCCCCCATTGGATTCATCTCGGCATTCAAATTTTTGAAAAATCTGGCCAACCTGTTGACAACCATGTCATCCACAGATATGATGATGCAGGAAATGAGATTACTTTAGGCCAGAAAGGGATAAAGGGAAAAAAAAAGGGGCTAATGTGCAGTTTCCTCAACGAATATAACCTACCTGAAAGAAGGGAAGCCTTGTGGCTGACTCAAAAAGAATAAGAACATCAGGAGCAGATGTGTACTGCAAACGCCATGTCCCATCCAACTCACCCAAGTCAATGGATTCACCCGCATCAAAAGCTTCCACACTCACCTGGCTCATTTAGGGAACTCATGAAGGATTAGAACCCCATTAAGAGAAGAAGCCTTTAAAAACATATCCATCTCTTAAGAAGAGAAAAGGGAAAGAAAACTGACAAGAGCTTCCTCAATTGAAGAGCGCTGGTCTGCAGTTGTCACAAGTCCGCGTTGAGTGTCCTGGATGACTCTAAGCAGTTCACACTTCTTGTCTTCCAGTTCAGTTCCAGCATACTGAAAAATGACAATTGATAGCTTTTCTAGAGAAAGGGTAGAGAAAGATGGGCTTGAAAAACAGTGTTTCAGAATCAAACAGAAACATACTAATAATATGTTATACATTGTAAGGTGATTCAGGACAGAACACTTCATGGAGACAGCCTTACAGTTGATGAATAACGGACCACTTTGTGACGGTGCACATTGGTAGAAGAGTTTGGAGTTGGTACCAGAGACTTTTTGAATGGTACGGCCCTAATTACCGCTGGAGAACACATGGGAGAAGCAATTACATGCATTTTCTTGGTTCAATCTACTTCTGCTCACATCTGTATAAGAACCACTCCATGTGTCACCTGGCATTTTGGCATGTGAACAAATTGCATTGTCATGCCCAATTTGAGCCCACAGGTGACCAAACTAGCCAACACATTTCTTCTTATTCTGATGGTCAATAGTGCACTTCAAAACAATACATTTAATACCACATACAATTTGACATCTCCTTAACAAGCATATCAAAATTTGCAAGCAACTGCAGAAGAGAAGAAGTTGGGAAAAAAAATGACAACAAATTGCAAGGGGATAATCGAGATGACCTATGTCACGCTCTTGACAAAAAATTGCTTGTAAACCCAAGACAAACCTATAAGTGAAACATGCAATAGCTGTTCGAAGTATGCACTGCTGATTCAACAATGACCTTTAGCTAGAATGACAATTCTAGCTGTAAAAGACTAATATCTGCACAGGTCACTGCCAGAGCCAAACACTACAATGTCAGAAAAGCCTAAAAAGTTCTTCCAAGTGTATGCATCTAAAGAGTCAGTGTTTAGAAGAAAATCCCAAAGTCATATCATGGAAAGAAGAAATAACCACTATAATGGAAATACCAAACTCAGTAACGAAGTATAAAAATGCAAGATAAAATACAAAAATCAGAAAATAGGAGTAAATAACAAGGAAAAAAAAAAGAAAAGCATTATATGTATGAAAGAAAATGACAAAACTAACATGAAAACAGACTGATAAGAGGAAATGCAAGACAAATTGCCAGACCGCAAAAAGCGTAATATAACCAGTCAAAAGTTTTGACAAATGTGGATACAGACATACAAAAATCAAACCAAATCAGAAACCAAATCCCTTGAATCTATCCACCACAAATATAAGCTATCCAAGGCAAAACCATCCTAGAGCTCTATCAGAGGGGTAAGAACTAACTATCTCAAGAGCTAGTGCATATAAATATGACTAATTAGTTACTTTCCCTCCTGAAAATAACTACAAGAGCGTTTGGATTGAAGATTATTTGGAAACACAACCAAGTACTCTTTCTTATAGCACCAATTACATTTTCTAGATTCACCAGTAATACTTTTTTCTGGTGAATCTAGAAAATTGGACTAATTACATATCATCACTACAGCTGGGATTGCATTTCTTTTTTATTAATGAAAACAAAAAGAAAACCAGGAGATACAAATACTGGAAAGAGAAAATAAAGACACTCAAACAATAAGAGGAAATGAAGAAATGCTGTCTTACTAGTAAAGAGAAGCAAATTTGAAGGAAGAAACCAAGAAAGATTGTTAGGACGGGGAGAACAAAAAGATGAGAGAAATTGCCACACTTCCTAGAAACTGAAACAGACAGAAAGTGACTCGAGATAGAATTCCCGCTCCAGAGTTTTCCTGGTCCTCCTCCATTTGCACTGTGTGCTTTTATTTCATTTTTCGGGATAATTTGGGAAGGGAAATTTGTCAAATTAGTCCCTTACATTTTCAAAATATACTTTTTTAGTCCCTCACATTAAAAATATGCCACATGAGTCCTTCATATTTAAAAATATTAGCCCGGTTGGTCCCAGAGCTCACTTGAGCTCACTTCTCCGGCCAAAAAGCGCATGCCTATGTCACGTGGCCATAATTTCAAGGGCAAAAGGGGGAACCCACTTCGTTCCCTCTTAACCGAACACATTTTACATGTTAAACTACAAAAGTGAGGGACCAATTTGGCTAATTCCTCCCCCTCCCCTTTTTAAGCTGCCAAACCTAAATGTTAACCCTGCAAACGATAAATTAAAGAACCTCCCCATCACAATCATCTGCAACAAAAGGGAAAAAGAGAGCTAAAAAACTTAGCATTGAATAAAAGCATGGAACCAGACAACGATCTATGCTATTGCGACAAAGAGGCCATGATTGTTACTTCGTGGAAACCTTCAAATCTGGGAAGGAGATTTTATGGCTGCCCAAACTATGGAGTAAGTTTAAGCACATTTCGTTTTAATTCTCTTAAAAAAAATTGGGTCTTGAAATGAGGTAAAAGTTGGTTTTTAATGAGTGATGTTCTTGCATTTTAGGTGCACCGTGCTTGTCGGTATTTCAAGTGGTATGATCCTCCAATGTGCAGTAGATCAATGACAATAATACTTGGATTGCAATCGGCTAGAAGCTCAGCAAGAAAGAAGAAAACGAAAAGAGAAATTGCTTTGGGCTGCACTGCTTGCCTCTTGGATGTGCATGTTGGTGATTGTATTGAACAGGAGTTAAATTGCAATAAAACCGATGGGTTGCTGTGTTAGTGTAGTTGGAAGTACAAATGTATTAATATGTTAATGGATCATTCCTGTAGTGTAATGTAGTAGTAAGTAGTAACTAATAGTATGTAGCCAGTGTAAAGGGCTCTTCACAACTGCAAATTTTGTAAGTCGAAGTGGCAGTTGGAGTCTAAACCCATGTGTAACAATGGATACCATGAATGAATGAACGGTAGCATTTGATCTATGATTAGTAAATGCTTAATGGTGAAAACGGATTGCTGTTCCAAATCCAGTCCCCAAACTAATAATATCATGAACAATCAAGATTTGAAACGTAGATATGGAGCAAAATAAGCTGCAGGAGTTGTAGTTCATAGAATTGCATATTTTCCCAATACACTAGTCATTACAAACTGCAGCTTGTAGACTGCCAAAAACATAATCACTTGTAGCAGCAGTACACCATCCAAAAGATTACAAAAAGAAAAATTCTATTTAAATTAAGCTACAGCCATTTCAAAGTCCTTATCGATCCAACAAGTAGCACCAGATCAGTCTTCATTTACAGACATTTGGCAAATCAGGTAGCTGGAGCTTGATGAAGTTCAGCAACAGTAGAGGTGCATCTGCCTCTGGTGTGGCCATATTTGCGACAGATACCACACCTGTACTTCTTATTCTTCTCAGTTTGGGCATTAGAAGTGGCAGTAGGAGTGGCTGAAGTGGATTGCTGACTGTGGAATGGTGCATCTGGCATTACATCCTCAGTTGTATGAGCATTTGAATTAGAAATAGAAGTTGAAGTTCTCCCAACCCTATGTGAAACACCTGCTTGTGAAGCATTTTCGGGCCATACTTGTATCATGTGCTCTAGAAGGGTCAGTCCTTTCACGTGGACACTTCCTAGTATTGTGACTAGGTTGGTTACACTTTTGACGCTTGTACACCATCTGTTCTACTCTAAACAGCTTCTGAGCTTGAGTTGCATTCTTCTTAGCAGCAGCTGGTGGTTTATCCGGCTCTCTCCTTCTAACGTTTTTTGGTCGACCAGGCAGCTTTATATTCTCAGGAGGTAGCAAGGGTCCTTTATTAACATTTTGCCACATTTCTTCACCATTCGTTGGACTTATCATTGGTTCATAAGCTCTCATATAAGCTTCTGTCGAATAGCATTCATGCACAAAATTTTCAGGTTCCTCTCCTGTATCACAAATTGCAGCAACAGCATGAGAACAAGGAATTCCATTGAGATCCCACTTTCTGCAGCTACAGATTCTAGCAATAAGGTCCACCGTGTACCTATCACCATACATGCATCTGATTTCATATTTCTAATCCCGGAAGTGGCTTGCAATGCAGTCATTGGCAGCAACCTTGTTTTTCTCCAATTTCTTCAGAATTTTAGGACATATGTCTCCACTATATTTCTTTATCCATTCCCTCTTTTTTTCCATCCTAACCATTAAGTAAAATCTAATGGTTTCTAACATGTCAAGAATGGGCCTCTGTCTAGCATCTAGAATGGTAGAGTTAAAACTCTCACAAAGATTATTCAGCAATATATCACATTTAGGAGTTGTCCTAAAATGTGATCTTGTCCACTCCTTGGGATAAGTATGGTTCAACAACCACTTATAAGCATTCTCATCAAACTCTTTCAGTTGCTCCATCATTCTAGCAAATCTGTTCATGTAAGATGCCCGTGTTGCAGCCCAGATCCTCTCCTTGAGTGCTAGGCCAGGATGTTGTTTCTTAAAGTTATTGTACATGTGCCAAACGCACATGCGATGCTCAACACCTGGCATCAACTCATGAATTGCTTGAACTAATCCCTATACCATAGCACAAAAAAAAATTACAAAAGAATTAAACTGAATATCATAATAACTAAACAAATGGCATCCTCATATTAATAATAGCAGCAACAGTAGATTTTTATTACCTTTTGCTTATCAGTTATAAATGTCCACTTACTTTCATCTACAACTGCAAGGTCCTTTTTTAGTTGCTCCATAAACCATTTCCAAGTACTCTTATTTTCAATCTCAACAACAGCATACACAATGGAGAAGAGCTGGTCATTTGGATCAATCCCAACAGCTGTGAGAAGAACTCCTTTGTGGTGGCCTCATAGGTGACAGCCATCTAAGCCTACAATAGGCCTACAGCCCTTAAGAAACCCCTTTCTACATCCATCTAAACAAACATAGAATCTTTGAAACTCATCATCACCATCACTGTTCTCGGTTGTAGTAAAAAATACAGTGGAATCAGGATTTGCCTATTCAAGTTCTTCACGGTAGTTCCAAAGTTTGCTGTATTGTGACATACAATCTCCTTGTATCATCTACTTTGCTTTCGCTTTTACCTTGTATGCTACATTGGACGATATGGTAACCCCCAAGTCCTTATGCACCTTTGTCATAAACTCACCAATATTGAAATTTTGGTTGAGTCTAATGTCCTCCAAGTACTTTTTGGCTAAATAGGTAACACTTCCATGATAAGTGGTCCTACCACATGTGTGCTTGAGCATACTTTTGATCTGGAAAGTTACTTTATCACTCCTCACCGAGCAGTATATATACCGGTTGCATTTCTTGCCTTTACAGATAGCTTTGCACCTTGTTGCATCATTTTTCTTAAACCTGATCTTTCTTCCCAACTTCACTCCATGAGATTTTGCATCATTCAAGAAGTCAGCTTTACAAACAAACAACAATCCAAGTTCGAACTTTGGGTCATCCATCTCTGTTATGGGATTGAAACTATACTTTTTTCCCTCGTTTCCCTTGTCTCCATTTTCATCTTCAGAACCAGAACCAGCATTACTATGCAGGTCATCATGTGATGAATTGTCTGACTCCTCCATGCTATGCTCATCATCTTCTTGCTCATCAACAGTTTTCTGACTTTTTTCTTTAACTTTATTTGCTGACTTGAACTGTTTAGTAACACCAACCCATGCCGCGAGTACTCCAGTAATGGAATTCATGATATCTTCTTCATCGCTTACATCATACTCACTGTCATTAAGACTTTCCGCCTCACTTGATTGTCCATCTTCCATATTTGTGCTGTGTTGTTCTTGGAAATTGTTTCTATAGGCCCCTTTTTGGATTTCTTTCTAGTTCTCCTAGTGGTTGATCTTTGTTGCTGTTCATAGCTCTTTTCAGCTTGTCCACCATGATCAATTTTAGATGTGTGTTGAAGATCTTCAGCAGTTGCACCATGATCACTTTTAGTTGTATGGTGAACATCTTCAGCAGTTCCACCATCTCCATATATGGCATCTTCACCAATCCCCAATCCAGTTTGTTGTACCCCTGTTTGAGTCTCAGTTTCATAAGCAGAATTTTTAGCATCAAAACTCACTTCAGTTGCATCATTTTCAACAGCAACACCAGATGGATTCGCACCATTTTCAGGCATCAAAACAAGCCTGATCTGAACTAACACCTGTACCACGATTATTTGCAGTAGGAATCCCAGTGCTTGCTTCCTCACAAATGCTGGTTCCTCTGAAATACTTTCAATGCCCACATTCTTCCTTCTTTGTTTCAGTTTATGTCTTTTTGCAGGTGAGTTGCTCTTCTTCGCAACAATCTTTATTCTCTTACCCCTTTCGCCACTATGACATCCTAAACCCGTAGCAGCAGAAGTCGTCTTATCCCTTTCACCCAAGCCATCATTGTAGTCCTGAACATGTATCTGTTCTTCAATTGTCTTATCCCTTCTTTCCTCTTCTTCAACTGTAGCACCAAATTGTGATTGACTCTAATTTTTAGTCGTACCACCAGTAACATTGAATATGGTTCGATGAATGAAGAACACATCAACTAACCTATATGTCATCCCAAGTTTAGCCAAATCAGCAGCATCATCCTCACATAGCATGTATACCAATCCATCTCTCATTGGCATACGAGGTGTTAGGTAGTAGTACCCTATAGTCAATGGGTCATATCCAAGTTGCTTAGCTATCTCATCTAATCTACACAAAGACCATCTTTCGGGATCACACCCATCCACTATATCAGTCAAACCCCCTACATAATCTCTATTTTGTGAATCCCTAAATTCGTCTCCAAAGTGTATACGAATTGAAAAATGCATCTCGGCAGCTCGTGTCATCCATTATAATGACAATTATTTTGGGGACCATGAAAAGGAATCCAAGGTAGGGTCTTTTTCAATTAAAAATGACGACTTTGTTCCCATTAGGGGACCACAGCAGCCATTGCTAATTAAATAAGAGGGACAGTCTTATAATAAGACATACAACGTGCATATAATCATGATACTACACTATTTACACAGGATTTTACATAGTAATCACCTTATTTATCAAAGAATTTAAAAAAAACTCACCATAATTTGATGTGAAACTCCATATTCCTTCTTTGCCTGCCATCTTCAAGGTATTTCTCTTCACAGTGACTTCCTTGTGCTATTGTAGAGGAAATGAAGCAATTGATGTGAACATCGATCTCCTCATTGACGGTGATCTCTTTACTGCCGTCGCCGTCGTTGTTTAGATCGGAGTTGGAAGAGAGAGAAGAAATTTTGTTTTGATTAGGGTTAGTCTTTTCCATCAAGAGGGAACGAAGTGGGTTCCCCTTTTTGCCCTTGAAATTATGGCCACGTGACATAGGCGTGCGTTTTTTGGCCGGAGAAGTGAGCTCAAGTGAGCTCTGGGACCAACCGGGCTAATATTTTTAAATGTGAAGGACTCATGTGGCATATTTTTAATGTGAGGGATTAAAAAAGTATATTTGAAAATGTAAGGGACTAATTTGGCAAATTTCCCATTTGGGAAACGTTTCTTGGGGTTTTGACATTTCACTTTGCTTCCAAATTTTGAAAAATTTCACTTGCTTTTATTATTTTAAGATTTTTGTATAATTTATAACTCATTTAAAAAATATAATATTCAAAAATTTATCTTCGAAAAGCAAATTTAATGTCATTCCAAAATTATCTTTTTGTTGTCTTACTTCTTTTGTTATCTTATTTTTTATTACCAAAAATGAGTCTATTAATAACAAAAGAAAATAAAACAAAAAAAATCAAAATTTATCCTGATTGACAAAATATAGTGTGTCCTGCATACTAAGATTCAATATTTGAATTTTGTAAGTTACAAAGATATATTTTTCTTTATTGTAAAGTATTTTGAGTTAATTTAAGAATTTTTGTAAACCATTTACATATTTTTCGAATTTTCTTTTTTTGTCTAGATGGAAGGATTGAAAACTAAAAAGATATAACATGCTAAAATTAACATTTATTTGTATTGTTTTTAAGCCAGTGCAAAAAGGTATTATCATGATTGTGAATTTTTTGTAAGTTATTTTTGTGAATATTTGTAAGTTGTTTTTAAGCAAGTCAATAAATTTTGAATGGGAATTTCATGTGATCTGCTTGTACAACTTTACATACAACATATGTATTCACATTGATTTACAATCCGTTTAAAAATTGTTACACCATTTCAATTAGTTGTTAGTCACAATTGTCCGTGCCCTGCGTCTCTTTTGGAAGGACGAAATTGCCACAGTGCCCCTTTGCGTTTCTTAATGCATAAATTACATATAATCCCCTATGATTTTATATCATATCAAATCACCCTTTAAAGGTTTTAAAATAGCACAAAATCCCCTGTAATTTCATTTCCACTATATGGTTTTTCTTTTTTCCTTTTTCTCTTAATGAATGAAATTGCCAATGTGCTCTATTGCATTTTTTTAATGGACAAATTACATATCTCTCTGTAATTTTGTACAATATTAGATGACTCTCCCAATGTTTCAAAATAATTATATAATTCTCTTGTAGTTTTATATAAAGTGGAAAATGATGATTAAATCATACATGTTTTAAAAGTGGATGAGATGAAATCGTAATATTCATTTAACCTCTCCATGATTTGAATAAATATCCGTTTTATCCCCTTATAATTTTTGCATTTATCTATATAATCCCACCATGATTTTGTACACAGTGGTTAGATCGTCATTTGATTTAATATTTAAAGGTATTACTGATATTGTTATATAAAATACTTTCCAGTAAATTTCCAGTTTAAATGAAACTATAAGGGAGTAAAGTATTTTAAAATATCAAAAAAATTATGTGTTAATAATAAAACTACAAGGGAGTTTATTAGCAATTTATTCTCTTTTAATTCAAGGCAGTTCTAAAAAGGGTAAATGGTCATCCAATCTACGCGAAAATAAAACCGCTATGTTGGTTCAATAGTTAGGGGAGGATTGTTGGAATTCTCCCATCGGATTCAGAATTCGAATACGAATGTTGGGTAATATTGGGTTGAAAAGTTGGGGTAAAAAGGTGTGTGAAGAGATGGGAGGGTTAATATTGTCTTTTTATAATTGTCCCTATAGCTAACTATTCATTTCTTCTGCCTAACTCTCCCTGTGTAGAAGTTCTTCCCTGTCATAAATTTGTTCATGGCTATTCTTCTTCCCTAATAATTCTTCCTCGGTGATGAATTAACATCAAAATCTTTATGGTAATCCGTTTGTTTCTTTATAGGATGCTTTGTGAAAGGACACATTACCAGTGTAGTTTTCTTTGTTAAAAGCAATTTTTTTTTTTTTTTGGGGTAGATTTTGTTTCACTCAGTTTACCTTGTTTTCGTTTGCAGGACCTGCTAATTGCAAAGGAAATTTAACGAAAAGTGGTAATTGTGCTGGGAGGTACTTATTGAAATTTTCTTTTTTGCTGTGTATTTTAGTCTATGGACTGCTGTTTATGCATATTATCTGTTTGTTCTTTACTTCATGAATTTTCTCGTTGTTGAAATGGAATTAAATCAACATTGCTGAGATTATGGTTGTTTCCGGGTTACGAATTGTGGGAATATGTGCTTTTGAAGTTACTTGTAATGAAATTATCCCAGATTTGATAGTAGTTCTAGTACTGCATTTGCATTGTAGAATGGTTACAAATATGCCATAAGTCGATTTGTAGAGCCCTGGCAATGGCATAAAGATGTATTCATAGTTGATGGAGAGTAATTCAGTTTAAGCTCCAAAATGAATAGATAATGATTCTTGTTGTGTTACAATACATAACAACTGTAAGACATCCCTGTATATTCATAACATCTGTAAGGGATGTCTTTAACAGTTTAAAAAGCAGTTTTTTTTTTTTTTTTCACACGAGCATATAAGAGTTCAAAATGGAACAAGCTGCTGCTTGTTTTCATGTGGCAGAGTTAAAAGAAACTTTTCCTAACTTTTAGGAGCTTGGTTTCGGCTGAAACTTTTATGTCAAGACAGTAGGGAAAAAGACATGGCTCTCTTTTCTCTCCAAAACTCCATGATGTCACTTCTGGAAATTTTTTGGGTTCTTCCTTCTACAGCTATGTTTGAACTCGGGGGAAAGAAAAAACACAAAACCGGTAGGAGCACAAAATATGAGGAAAGTGTATGCTAGGAGAACGAGAAAGATGTATGTGCAGCTTTTCTTGGAATAGAATGTAAAATTTAGATTCTATTTTTTCCTCTGCTTGGTGGTTGAATGGAAAATTGAAATTTGGAATAACTTTACATGTGTTGCCATTTTTATTGTGTTAAAATAGTTATATTGTTCAAGGTGAAATTGGTTGAATGGAGCAGTTTTCATTAGCTAACTCTTCTGTCCATTCTATACTTCATCTCACATGTGTGAAGAAAAACTTAACGAGGATTCAAAGACGATTCTCAATTTTTTTTGAGGATCAAGAAGTTCTGTCAAATAATTACGTAAAATATATCTTTCTGTAAGAAGTTCCTAGCAAACTTACAGTCTGTAATGACTCTTTCAGCATTAATGAATTTCCCTTCTATATTTCACAATCTGAACTAATGCAAGAAAAGTAGAGCAAATTAGGTCTCCAAACACAAAGAAATTGTGTCTTCTATCATGCTTAATGGTGCTTACATTCTTTAAAGTCACAGTGAATATGTTGGTGGTTTTCACTTATTCAAAAAATAATTGTTTTCAGGTAAGCATCTGATCTTCAGAATTTGTGAATTTTTGCTGCAACATATACGTCATAAACAGTTTGAAATTCTTTAGCTTGGTCAAAGACTCAATCTTTTCTGAAGGTATGTGTGTTTGACTACATATACTGCAGAAGCACTCTGTTTGTGTGTATGCTATCTTTCTTGTAGAGGATGATGTGCCTTAAATATAAATGAGTCTTGGGCAAAATCAGTTTTAAAGCTTCAAAGGCAAAACTTAATGAATGGTATTTTTGGTTAAACCATCCCAGTTGCTGTTGTTAATTGGTAAGGTTTCAACAAACTTAGCAATAATTTTCAGTAGTGGAGGAACAGTATCCATAATTATCTGAAGCCTAGGAAAGCTTAATGTGATATGGCTGCAATACCAATGTGTAGCCAAACATGTGATTTTGTGTGAGTTCTGAGAGCAATGAACTCGTCTTTTGTTTTCTTCTTCTTCTTCTTCTCTTCTCTCTCTCTCTCTCTCTCTCTCTCTCTCTCTCTCTCTCGGTGCAGAGCATGTGGTAAAGTTATTGGTTGCAGTAGGATTTGAAATGTCTAGCTGCATGATCAAACATCATTGGGCAATCCCATTGATAGCACTGGGCCCCCGCATGTCTGTCCGTGGTTTTTGGGTTACCCAATTTGTTGTCAAATGCAACAGGGATGTATCCTCAGTGGCTACTGCCTCAGGCCTCCCTTGTTCTAGTACTGAGTCTAGTAAATCAGATACAGTGATTGTCGCAACTGACAAGAAGTACAGGAGTAAGCAGGTTACCAGTGTTACTCCGCAGCTCTATGACTACATATTAAATAATGTTAGAGAGTCAAAGGTCAAAGATCCTCTGATTTGCATTTCTTTGTCACTCCGTAGTATATAGAGACCTATATCGTGTAAAGTTTCTTTTTATCTGCTTCAGATATTGCGTGAACTTAGAGAGGAGACCTCAACTATGCGTGGTAGTCAGATGCAGGTGTGACGGGTTTGTTCTATAGTTGTTGACTTTTGACTCTTCTAGATTTTGTTCACTTTGTATGGATAAAGAAATTATTTTGTGTTTATATTCCTACATGCTTTTTTATTTGCCTATTGACAGGTATATACTTTTTAAATTGATCTTTATTAACAGGTTTCTCCTGATCAAGCCCAACTACTCAGTATGCTTGTCCAAATCCTGGGAGCTAAAAGATGCATTGAAGTTGGGGTTTATACTGTATGTATGAATTCACTTCTGTTCACTTAATCAATTATATTGAGTAAATTCAGTGCAAGTCTCATAACTGTTATTCTGAACATGATAGGATAAGTTGAGACCTGGAGGCCTTTGAATGTTTCCTTTACGTGATCTTGTAAGTTATTGCTGGATAGGATGTGTTTAAACCTAATATTTCCTACTGAGCTGTACGTCTGCATCTCCAGATACATTAACTTGATCTGAATTGATGCTCATGTTCAGTAGGGAGTATGATTGGAAAGTATTTAGTTCTTTTTAGGACTATATAGAGGAAAAGTAATTTAACTTCATATACATCTTTATGGTTCCACACATCTGTTAATCTGCCACAAAAGTTTTTCTACAGAATTGTACCATGCATACACATGCTTGCTATTTACAATAGACGGAGAATACTTGCATCTTGTTAGAGTGAGAATGTGAGATGGTGGCTCATGAAGCTAAAAGGATATTGGGGTAGCAGCTTTAGAGCATTATACCAGTAACTGGATTTTTATGTTGAAATGATGAGGCTTATATTCTGCTGATCTATTGGGTGAACAGAAAAGTCATTTGATATTGGAACATATAACGTGTTATGCTATTGTTAAACTAATGATTGTAGACAGGCTTCTAAGGTAAAGAATCCACAATAAGCTTCCACCAAAGTATCAAGCATCAGATGAGGCAGATTGTTGTTCATTGAGCGGCTTTTTTAGTCTCAATGCCGTGTAGTGATAAAATTGGCAGAATGTACCATTCAACTCTGAGAGTATTTCCAATGTTGAAAGATTGGCATAATTTACTTGTCAAGATTAATCCAGTAACACATGATTTTTAATTAATAGCAAGATACCATTTTAAGATATATAGGTTTCAACATCTTCTGTTTAAAGATTTTAGTTTTGTGTATACAGTATGGTCTTAACATGTATTGAGTAAGATACTGAATTAGTATACCTTAGTTCTGCAAGTAAATCATTTCCAGATGAGTTCTCTGTATTCGTCAATATTATTAGGCTAGGCTAATGTGATTTGCTGATTTGTTGATTTCACAATGTTTGGTGAATTTTAACTTGTTTTGACTAGTCCAGTGATGCCTGAAGAAAACTCCCAAGCACACCAATGTAACACTTCGGGCATTGATCCAAACCATCTTCAGCATAGACAAAGTAATGGTGCTACAAGTTTGAGATATTTGAGTTTTCATTTTCTTTCCAATCAAGGAGTCTTTCCACTAGAAGTAGATGGGTGTGCTAATAAATTCTTTTGAGAGAATAATCTCCAACCAGAAACCTGGTAGAACTTTCCGTAGTAAAAAGGGGGCAATGCATGTGGGAAGTTCTTGTTTTTTGCAATTTCTTAGGAGATTAAATGATAATGAATTTGAGAAAAAGAATTCTTTGTTGTCTTCTTGCATCTGTGCTTGATTGACAGGGGTAATTGGCTAAATGTATTGATCATCCTAACTGAGAAAGCTTTGATGTAAGGCAGGTTTTGGAGAGGCTGCAGGACATGAAAACTTGTACATCAATCAGAATACTCTCTAGATGCTTCTGTAAAGTCCTTTAGGAACCCCTTGACTGTGCATTTGTTTCACGTTTCCTTAGTTGGACCCCATTTTGTTTCTCCCATTAATTGTGCACTGGTAGTTGCAACCACTTGATTGTTATACTCCTGCATAGTTTGCTGTTATGTCTTTTTACGCTGCAAGCCAAATAATCCTACTTAATTCAAATGTACTGATGAAGCACTAAAGGAGTGTTTGATATAAGATTAATTCTAAAACTTTTAGTTGTAAAACTTTTACAGTATCTCTACAAATAGATATTATTCAGGAAAGAATTTGAGATAGGAGAGGGCAGCGGTAAGAGTTTAGCTGCATTAAGGGAGCAAGAGCAGAAGAAGAAGCAAGAGGTATATAGAAATTCTTGAAATTCCTCCTAGTTTTCCTTAGAAGTAGTGAGTAGTGAGGCTGCCTTCATTTCCAAGGATACAACAAAATAAATACACTCAAGAAAATAAATCTGTTTTATTCCATCTCCAACTGATGCTAACTGATGTTTATGTCGGGCACAGAAGAAGCCACCAATTTTTACTTGAACACTTAAAACTTCGAATCTAAGAATCACTTTTTCTGATGGCCTATTTCAGCATTTCTCAAATTACAGGATTACCTTTAACCTTGAAGCTATAAAGTCTAAAGAACCAAAATGTTTGTGCATGCATTAAGTTATTCTGCAATAAAATATTGAAACAGCAAGAAGTCCATCAATTATCCATGTTTTATAATTTAAAAATGTTCTTATTATGGTCTTCCATGCTGATGATTCAACCTGCTAATCCTGGTTTTTTGGTTTCTAAAAACAGAAGATGGTTCCTTCATACGGGCAACATTTTTTATTGCTTGAGGCAATTCAATCTACTGCTGAATATCAATCACTCAATGTAGATTGAGCTATGAATAAGTAGCATTGTATTCGTTTTGCCATGTTAAAATTAGCTTACTTTGAAGATTATGTTTCAAATAGGGGGAGCAAAGTAATAAAAGAATCTCCAACTTTAGTTGATAAATAGGAACTTTTTTGTATTCCTTTTGTACTTGTTACTACTAGCTATATGATTAAAAAAATAGCAAGACATTCTGCTTTTCTGAAAGTTGGAAATCTCTTGCCTTTCCTGTTTGTCAATGAAATATCCATGATTTGATCTGAGCAGTGTCAATGACAGACAGTTGAGAAATTTTGAAGCAAAAGTTAGCACTTTCAGCTAAAGTTTATAAGGCATTGGTAGACTTTCATGCAGCCTAACGAGCCAGGTTATGCACAAAGAATGGAGTTACTGTTTTTTTGGGAATTTGCAGGTTTTGTAGAGCTATATTTGTCATCTCCATTGATCATAAACTCTAGACCACTTGTCTCCATAGTTATTTTGAACATGCACACATGATCTTTATGTTTTGCATTTCTTTTATCAAATTGTTGTCTACATTGTTTAAAAATGCGCTCAGGGAATGGAATGAGTATCTGGAGAGTATACCACTTCATTCTGAACAGTTTGGCTATATGTTAAGACATTCTTGCTCTACAGGGATATTCATCTCTGGCTATTGCTTTGGCTCTGCCAGAAGGAGGTGAGCTAATTGCATGTGAGAGAGATGCAAAATCACTTGATGTTGCCAAAAGGTACTATGAGCATGCTGGTGTTTCACACAAGGTGACTATTTGTCTTACATAATACTCGGTGTTGCAAAATGTTCTTTCCCAGACATAATAGACTTCAGCATGTGTAAATCATCTTCTAGAAGCGATAATTGTTGGGACACTTAACTGGGGCATTCTAAACAAATATAAATTAATTACAAAATTCAAGAATAGCGCAACACCAAGAAGAAGGATCATATTCTTAGAAAACTTTGAACAATATTAGAAATAAATTGATTATTTTTTTTCTCTTTGCTGTAGTTGAATTTTGCAGCCTCTGACACATTAATTTGCTTATGTGATGCTTAAATGCATTTCTGAACCAAATTACATTTTAGTCAAGCTTATCCTGTTGGATGTGTGTCTCTGGCAGTAATTGTGTGTTGCTAACATATTTGGTGGGATTAGGTTGATGTGAGACATGGACTTGCTGCAGATACTCTGAAGTCTATGATTCTGAATGGTGAAAGTTGCAGGTACTCCTTGTCAACAAGATTGTCTTGGCATTTTGATTAACTATATGGTGTTGTGACACTGGAACATCTGTTGCTTTACATAGCATATTGAGATTTTAATAGCTGATGGCTTTGCAAATGATTGATTTTAGTCTCTCTCTCTCTCTCTCTCCCCCCCCTCTCCCCCTCTCCCCCTCTCCCCCACATATACACTTCTTAACATTGCTTATTTGATCATAGGTCATCTTTTGCTATACACATACTCAAATAGTTCAGCTTTTTCATGTAGTTATGACTTTGCTTTTGTGGATGCTGAGAAGCGGATGTACCAGGAATATTTTGAGTTGCTGCTACAACTGGTTTGCTACACAGCTTTCTAAATATTTTGCTTATGTTGGTGGCATGCAAATACATTCTTAGGTTTTTGGAAGATTTTATTGGACAATGTTTAGTGGTGGTTGAGTGTTGAATTTCATTGTTCTTTTGCAGGTAAGAGTTGGAGGGGTTATTGTACTCGATAATGTCCTCTGGCACGGAAAAGTTGCTGATCCACTGGTAAAATGGTAGCCGTTGAAATTTTTGCCTAATGCGGATATGGCATAATGCTAATTGCAATGAGTGAGCAGGTAAATGATGCAAAGACTATTAGCATAAGGAATTTTAACAAGAATTTGATGGAGGATGAACGTGTCAGCATAAGTATGGTAAGTGTGCGGATTTTCCTTTTTTAAATGATTTTTAACAACTCAAGTTAGATTTGTCTTCAATCCCTGAGTTTCTGTAGGTTGCAATTGGTGATGGAATGACAATTTGTCGGAAGAGATAGATAAGCAAAGGAAACATGCTTACGCTTACATGCTTATATGCAAATGCAACAAGCCTAAGAAAATTATTGTTGTGAGAATTAGCTTTTATTCGGGAAGCGGTTACAAGTTTTTATTACATAGCTAAGATTGTATCACTGGCAAACCGCCAAGTAAAATATCAAAGTCCCTTACATTTAGCTTCAGGTAGTGTCATGGTTCAGCTTTAATTCGATACTAGTGCATGTACCACACCCAGTGTGTGTACGACTAATGAGAATAAAAACATTTGTAAAAACAAAGAAAGGTAATTTTTTGTTGAAAATTTAATTATTAATGGAAAAAACAAATTAGTTGTACAAAGATCTTCTTTCTGTAGCTATAACAAATTATCATTGTATGAAGATTTCCTCTTTGAAGCTATACCGGTCTGTGACAATGAACCATGTGAAAAAGACGTTGAAGAGATTACAAAAAATTAATAATAATAAAGAGAGATTAAAATTATTTGTGTGCAACTGTTGGATGCAGGGGGAAGGGATGGGTTGGGTGGATGGAGAAGGAAGTGTAAGTGAGAGATTCCAAGTTTGAGATGCCTCACTTATATGGAAAAAAAATTTAAGACAAAAAAAAAAACCATTCAACTGTTGGAGAAAAAAAGTAGTTTGAAAGAGTTTGACTTTGCAACAAAGAAATATTTGAGAGAAGTGGTAAACAAGTTCAATAGTTGTAAAAACGCAGAGACAAGTTTAATGTTGAAAGGTTTATTGGGTATATTCTTTCGTTTGGGAGTTTTGGTAACCAAAAAGAGAAGAAAGGGAGGAATGTAATATCCCTCCACAAGCCAAAAAAATCTTTTGCCCATTAAGTGATAGAAAAGAAAGGGACATAGTTACTTTTTCAATATACCAGTTTTACCCTTGATGTTTGCCCTGTATAGTTAATATAATACTAATACACGAGTTTTATATCATACTAATACACGAGTTTTAAACTCAAGAATACTACTGTAGAATAAAATCTTTTCCTTCTACTTCTCTTTATTTCAAACTAAGTAAAATCACTTCTTGCGTTTAGTCTCCCAAAACTCTCAAATATTATGACAAGATATAACAATCTTTTCTCTTATGTTCTTTTCTTTTCTAATCTAAACTTTCTCTTCTTTCCTTTTCTATTCTAAACTTCTCAAATAATATGACAAGATATAACAATCTTTTCTCTTATGTTCTTTTCTTTTCTAATCTAAACTTTCTCTTCTTTCCTTTTCTATTCTAAACTCCCAAACGAGGCTTAAGAGAATCCTAAGGTGATGGATTAACCAAGCGGAGCATTGAGCTTCGGAAACTTGAGGGCACAAGGCCAACATTCCCGCACTTTGTCTTCGATTTTTAGGTTCCATAATTTATTATTTGGTTTGACTAAACCAGGTTTTTAAACCCAACCCATGTATTGAACTTGAAATTTTTCTTGGTCAATAATTAATGGTTCAACTGTTAGACTAATGAGCTACCTGTTAATGTGATGTCATATATATGTCATAAATAGCTAATATATTGTTGTTATTACCATGTATACAATTAAAATGAATGCTGTGAATCTATACTTAGTTGATGATATTAAAGTATTTTGGTTCATTATTGATGAAAATAACTTAGAAGTTCAAAGAAATATAGTACAGATTTAATAAATCAATTTTTACAATCAGATCACATAGAAAAGCAAAGAAAAAAATTACATTGTACCAAACATGAGTAATAAAGAAAGAAGAAGAAAAACAAAAAAAGAAATAACGTTGATAAAACATAATATTAACAATATTAAAAACGTTTCTCCAGTTACATTTTGGTTCTTGAGAGTGCATGAAAGAAAACTTAATAAACCCATACCAACTAACCCGTCTATGCTGTGCAGCATCAAAAATAGAAATTGAGATCCTTTTCACTAAATTCCTGTTGATTAAAAAGCCACTTTCTAAATCTTAACTTATTTTGTTACTGATTGATTTCTCCATGTCCCTATCATCAATATTCCAAAATTACCTAACAGTGCATGAAGTAAAGTTATTATCAAAAGGGCAACACGTCTCTGGGGTGATGCATTACAATAAAAAAATTTTGTTTCTTTTCACTAAATTCCTGTTGACTAAAAAGTTTCTTTCTAAATTTCAAGTTACTTCTAATTCGTTAGTTTCTCCAAGTACTTGTCTTCAATATTCCAAAGTTGACTATCACAAATAACCTTAAAAAAACAATATTAAAAAGAGAACATCTTTTCTACACTGTCAGTGTAAACCTGCTTTATATTGACGGCTCACCATATTGCACCACCTCGTTAATGAAGGTTTGCAACCTATTGTAACTTGCAACTATTACCTATTAACAAATATAAAAATTTTAATACTAAAAATCTCAATTAACTATTAGGATATCGACTCAATTACAAATTCCAATACACTCATCAGTTCCTTCTCTTTATTGTATTCTGGATTTGCAACCAAGTTCCTCCATTGATTGGCTCAAAATTGGGATGACAGGTTAGACTTTTTTAATCTTTTCTCGCTCTTTTATATGTATGATGTCTTTTTATGGATTGTTTTTAACTTAATTTTTACAAAGTATAAACCCTAATTCGATACTTGTTCAAGAATTGATGTTGCAGTATAAAAGAATGATGAAATAAATATGTTTTTAAAAATTAAGGGGAAGTAACTATGTTCCTCTTTATGTTGCAAAATTATGGTGTAGATATATATGTGTGTGTGTATGTATATATATATGCAAAAAGATGTAAATCTTGATTATTGGAAATTTTCTTAGAAATCATCAGAAGACCATAGGAAGTATGTGACTATGATGATATAGGAGCCGTCTTTGCTGCGTGCTTGCGACCATGCATATTACAATCCAAACATACTCAATCAAAAGTCTGACTTTTCTAAATCATTATCGACAATGAACTAGGAATAGAAAATCTTAAAATCCGTGTAAGCATCAATAAAAACATTCCCAAAAAATTGTTTTGAAATATCCTAAATGAAACATTGAATAGGGTAGAAGGGAAAATAGATGTAGATAGACTGCATATCCTGATATAAAAAGTTGAATGGAATTTACATGAGTTAAAAAAACACAAGAAATATTGCAGCAACTGTTTTTTTTAATTGCAGCAACTATGTTCGTCTTTATATTGCAAAATTATAGTGTAAATCGATTCCAATCATGTGAGTGAAAACCTTATTCCAATATGTTTTGAATATATAAAGAGAGGTTGTTTTCATTCTTGAGTTTACTGAATTTAGCGAAGCTTGTGTCTCCAGTGTGGTATTGTGGTTGCATCTTTCCAAAAACAATTGATTTCTTTGATAAAATACTATACCAACATATCAATTAGCAGATGGATCCTTACTATTTGTAGATCATTGGTTATTTTTAATATAGCACCTGTCTTGTCTTATTGGGTCAGTTTATGTGAGTTTGGAAACAGCACATTGTTTACTATGCATTTTCTGGTTCCATAATCTAGGAAAAGTATATATATATATTTTTGGTTGAAATCATAGTCTTAGTTGCCTATTTTGTTTGAGATTGGGCCATAAGTTAAATTTTGCCAAAAAAAATTTACTATGAATAGTATCTAAATTGAGAGAATCGAGTCATTTTTAGTGGATGATTTTTTCAAATTTACACTTTTTTGACATATATATATTTTGATTATGCTGTCTTCATTTTTATTTGGTTATAATTGGGCAATTCTAAAATGCAGATTCGGTTGAAATAATAGACTATTCTCATGAAAGAGACAAAGATGGACAAACCAGTCAAAATGTAGAATGTCAACTTGGTACTGAATGTCCCATGGAACAAGATCAATTTGACCATGACGTTCTACATGGATCTATACTTGGACATTCTACTAATGAACAGATTGAAAATGGAAAAGAGGTGAACTTATATATCGGAATGGAATTTGAATCATTGGATGATGTCATCCAGTGTTACTCTAAATATGCGCACAATAAAGGCTTTAGCGTGCGAAGGAATCGTATCACGAAGTCAAGGAGTAATAAATCAAAAATTGGACAAGAATTTGGTTGTTCCAAAGAAGGATTTCGCTCCAAAAAAGATTCTCAAACTGATATGCCACGGGATGAAACAAGACAAGGATGTAAAGCATTGGTGTATGTATCCAAAAGGAAGAGGGTAAGTGGATTATTACTAGACTTGTTTTAGAATATAATCATGAACTTGCCTCTCCTTATAGAAAAAATTTTTACATTCAAGAAGAAAAAAAGTTCGGCTCAAAAGAGTTTGATTGATATGCTAGACGAATCTGGTGTTTGCCTAAGCAAAATTGTCTCAATATAGCTACTCAAGTTGGGGGAATTGGAAACTTGAATTTCACCGATCATGATGTTTGTAACTATTGGAGCACAAAGAGACAAAAAGAACTAGAAAAAGGAGATGCAAAGCTGATGCTGCAATATTTTCAGAAGAGACAATTTGAGAATCTTGGCTTCTTTTATGCAGTTCAAGCAGATATAGAGGGCCGCCTTGCTAATTGTTTTTGGGCTGATGCTAAATCAAGGTCATTATATAAACACTTTGGTGATGTGGTGACATTTGACCCGACATACCTAACAAATAAATATAAGATGCCTTTTGTTCCATTAACTGGAGTTAATCACCATTATCAGTCATTTTGTTTGGGGTTGCTCTACTTTGGGATGAAACTGAAGAATCATTTGTGGTTATTGCAAACTTGGTTAGAAGCAATGTTTGGGTGCCCTCCTAAAACTGTCATTACAGACCAAGACACTGCAATAACAAATGCTATTGCTAAGTTTTGCCTCATAGCACACATCACTTTTGTATGTGGCATATAGAGAAAAACTTTCCAGAGACACTTAGCCATATTTATCACCAAAATAATGATTTCAAGTATCATTTCTCAAAATACATTCATGATACTGTCACTCTAGAATAGTTTGAAATAACTTGTACTGAGTTAGCCGAGAAGTACAAGTTGCAAAATAACACATGGATACAATAGGTATACTCAATTCGTGAAAGATGGGTCCCTGCTTTTGTGCATTCTAGTTTTTGCACAGGTATGTACCTGGTTTTTTCTTGGTTAAAAAAAATAAAATTTGATCATGATTTAAATTTTAGGATAGTGATACAATAAATTTTTTTAATTATATAATTATTTACTATTGTATAATTGCTATTATTTTGTCCAGGTATATCAACTACCGAAAGAAGTGAAAGCATGAATAAGTTTTTTAAAGACTACCTGAATTCTAGCACACCTATGAGTAAATTTGTGATTCAATATGATAGGGCTATTGAGGCAAGGTATGATAAAGAAAAAGAAAAAAATTTTAAGACAAAGAATACGAAACCAATTTTGAAGACTCTGAAGCTGAAGCAACCAAAGTGTATACACGAAAAATTTTCAGAATATTTCAAGATGAATTGCTCGAATCCAAGAAATATGTTTCTAAGAAACT
The DNA here is from genome assembly GCA_013103745.1 of Gardenia jasminoides. Lineage (NCBI taxonomy): Eukaryota > Viridiplantae > Streptophyta > Magnoliopsida > Gentianales > Rubiaceae > Gardenia > Gardenia jasminoides. The sequence goes on from CM023096.1 coordinate 26,590,952, forward strand.
AGAGATGAAGGATGGGGTTTATAAATAAAGGGTACACAAGCATCAAAAGGAATTTCACTCATAGCCTAGTTCGCGGCCGAACCGCTAGTCGGGGCCCTTCTCTCGGACGGGTCCTTAAATGGCTCCTCTTCCGAAGTCTCCTCCTCGGACAACTCCTCTTCCGAGGGCTCCTCCTCTCCCGAATCCTCCTCCAAGGGGTCCCACGAGTCATGCTATCAGCTCTCTCCTCTACCTCATCAATCAGTCTGGTAACGTTTGCCACAATGTCAAATGCTCGATCCTGGAGCTCACCGACCATCCTAGTGAATCGAGCCCTAGACCTCCGAACATAATCTCGAGAAGCTCTAACCCGATCCAGTGAGATCATCGAGATTGCCTCAAGTGTCTGGATCCTCGAGTCACGAGCCTCCAATGTGGCCCTCAGATCCCTAATCTCCCTACGGAGCGCCATATTGGTGAGCAGCAACTGTCGACGCTCATCATCAATTTACCTAACCAAATCGTTGGGATAGCTGTAGGTCTCCCTACACTCACATCTCGGAAAATGACTCACCGAAGAGTATCGTACACGAGGTCCACCGCCCGTCACTCAGTGTTGGATAGACCTGGGAAACTCTACATGTCTATTAGCCTCTCCACCATCAACCCCATCGGCATTAACCCCGTTAACGCCATTAGCATCATTTCCACTCTCCATCCTACAAAACAAACATAAATTCTAAGTTAAGAACTTATAGTCCACTAATTCACTTAAAATTAACACACTTAAAACATAACAAGGCTATCTCAACTCTACATTTTAGAACAATATCCTTAAAGTATCTCAAATAGATCTTTAACCTAGTCTCTGATACCAACTGTGACGCCCCCACCTCTCCCAAGGGGGAATCCAAGGGTATCAGCGGGACGCCTGCCCAACTCTCGTTAGGACTCACTACAAAATCCCAAAATAATAATACAAGCATTCATTCTTAAAACCCTAATTAAGGTCCAATAAAACTACTAGCTAACTCACAAGAGTAAATCCTCAATAATTTTTATCAAAATTACAATTATATGAACTTCAAATACAACAGACCATCAACTTCACAGTAATTATCAATTCTATACAAAAGTGTGGAATCCTACAGAAGAAATTAAATCCTCGATCTACGATCCCCACTTCAAGACCTGTTAAGGAAAACAAATATATTGGGGTGAGCTAATGCTCAGTGAGGCCAAAAAGCATGCATGCAAGCAAGATAGAGCAATACTTTAACAATTAAGGCAATTTAAAGTAAAACAATCAATATTTCACATAAAGCAATTTGATAACACCATATAAAGGATACAGGTGGACACGGGTGGTAGAGGTGTCACCGTCCTCGGGAGGTAGCATGTACCCCCGATCCAAATTTCTGCATTTTCCACAATCATATCCAGTCCATTTCATGAGCTCCGACTTTCAAATCTAAATGTTGACACTCCATCAACCACACTCTCACATCCTGTAGACAGCACTTGAAACCCTCACCCGTCTACTTACACCCCTGTACTGGGCCCGCTCATCAAAACATGTAAGGTTGGTAATACTCGAGTATATCTTGGTCGGCGAGCGCACTCCAACCGACATAAACACTTTTAAGACCCATGGTTCACCAATCCCTCGACCAAGCCCCTATTGCCGGTCGAAGTGAAAGGTTCCTCGATGGAGTTTGGGCGTCCCCACAATTTTCAATAGCAATAACAAGTAATTCAAGCAGTTAAACACTTAACAATTCAAGTAGTGGAACTCATTTAGAGGTAATTCAATTATGGTGAGCGTGATAAAGTACACGCTCACGTAGGCATATAATCATGCTTTTCAAATCACTTACATTAATTAAAGCATTAATAACATGTACTTGGACACTCACCGAAGTTCAATAAAACAAGCGAACGAGTAAAAAGCTTAAACTTTGGTAGTCGGGCCAACTTCTGCAACTTTTCGGTCACTGAGCCAAAACGAAACTATCACTTTCAATTCAAACGATTAAACTCAATATTTAACCTAACTCTTCAGGTTCACCCAAAATCACTCAACTAAAGCTTCTTTCTCAGGCTATAACTCACTCAAAATACGTCAGAATTGGACAAGGCTTAAAGCTACAGAAACTAGATTCAACATACTAAAAATCACTAGAAAACTTTTGCTCGAAGATTCCTAAAGTAGGATGAGCTGAAACGAACCAGAAAATCTAGCACAACAACAAAACAGGAAAATCAGGCTGGAGGATCAGCCATCTTTACAATTTTTCTAGTATTGATAGGAAAAGAATTAGCGTGCAAGCCTTATACCGTTAGAAAACTTGTGAAGTCTAGTTTCAAACGCTACTGACGGTGTTCAATTTTGACTCCCAAGCAAAGAGTTATAGCCGTCAGAAGTACAGGAGGTTACCAAGACTGACGGGAAGATTTCCAGATTTGAGAAGCTAATTTTGAGACAGCATTTGGGCATCAAAATGCCACTGGAAAATCACCAAATTTTGTACACTCAATCCTTACTAGGTGGACTATGTGTGTACCAAATTTCAGCTAAAAACTCACACAGAAAGGCAGCGATCAATGCAACAAAAAACAGGGCAGCATGCATTTCCTTTCCTCTTGGTTTTCTCCTCTTCTTCCCTCTTTCATTTTTAGCAACTAAACACCACACAAACACCTCACACACACACAATACATCATCAACAGCCCCAAGTTCACATGTGGTGGGATTTCATAGAGCCCACATTCAACCAATCAACAATAAAATCTAATACAAAGAACTATAAACTTTCTTAGCTAAAGAATGAAACAAATAAGCAAGGTTTATGGTGTTGAGAAACCCTACCTCTCCTCCAACAAGAAGCTTGGCTTATGGTGGATGATGTAGCTCACAAAACCCCTCAACGTCCAAGCTCAATAACCGGCTCTTCCTCCTCTTCTAGCTGGACCGAATTCACCAAGGTAGCTAGCAAGCTCTTCAAGTGTTTTTGAGTGCAAAGATGGAGGTTTTGTGTTGGTGGTTTTGATGAAACAAGAAGGGAAGAAGATGAAGAGGGGCGGCTGTTTTTGGAGAGAAATTGGAGGAGAAATGAGAGAGGAAAGAACTGGCTATAAGGAGAAGAAAGAAAGGAAATGAGTGGTTGGGGTTGTTTGTTGACTTTTGGGCTTTTGTGGAAAATGGAAGAAATAAGAGGAAGTTGGGTGATTTGACGTAAAGCCACTTTTGTCGTGTCGGATCAATTCACGCGACATGACACTACGATCCCGGTTTCTCTTATTTATATATCTCGAATACATGTTCTAACATTCGAAACTTACGTCTAATAGTCGATTCTAGGCTCGAGTGCAAAATTTAACCATTCAAATAGTTTAAATCGAGAACATAGTTTAAACGTGCAAAATGCATTTTAAAACTTTTCGTGCCGTTACATTGATATACGACAATCAAATTCTTCAAACTAAATTAATAAAGTAATTTTATCAAAATATGGAATTTTACAATTTATAAATTAATTTGATGTTAAAAAAGGTTTTTAAAATTAAAAGGAAGTAATGTATGGTGTAATTGCAATTAAAATGATCTAAATTAATTATTCAGAGAAAATAAATAAATAATTAATTAATTAAGTCAAATAAAATAAATTTTTGGGTTCTCACAGGAAGATTGATAAAGGAGAATTCTGCTATCAATAAAACAGAGAATAGAATAGTAAAACAGGGGATGGTTGGAAGAGCGATAGAAGGAAGAGGTGGATGAAAGATGTATAGAGATGAGAAGGAAGAGAGGAGGAGGATGGATAAGAGAGGTAAAATTTGTTTAGGAATAATTTGTGATTATGAAATTGAATAACTTGGTAATATTGTTAACCCACAATAATAGGTTGCCAACCTTCATTAACGAGGTGGCATAATATGGTGAGTCGCCAGTGTAAAGTGGGTTTACATGATGTAGGAAAGATTTTCTCTATTAAAAATGAAAAAACTTGTGAATTTATGAATAAAATTAGAAAGTCATATAATAGTTAAGCCACAATATTAAAAATTTTATTCTAATAATGGTTTAGTAATTAAAACATGAATTTAGTAAGAAATTTTGAAACTTTTAAGTTGTAAATTTAAAAGTTGTTATGATACAAAAAATTAATATTGCACAAATATGCGTGACTTCCAAACCTAAAAGAAAGCATGAGGGTTAAATAGAAAAAAAGGCCAACAGCTAGTAGTTGCCTTGCATCATGATGTCAAATGATTGTTGGTATGGACAAATTGTTGTCAGGAATTCAAGCATAAGTGATGTCGTTCAGAAGTTTAGTGTCTGCGTTTTGTACATTATAGTGAATATTGTAAAGCAGTGTCATTTTAATAGCAGTTAGCTCACACGTGTTGAATTGTATTAATAGGAACCCGTTGTACTGATTTTCAGTTAAGCAAGAATAATGTCAGAATCTTTCCTTTCTCTCTCTTCTTTCTCCATTCTACCTGACTATTTTCTATTCTCTTTTCTCTCCCTCAGCTTCTATTTCACTATCTTCTTCTAAATTCTTCATCTTTGATCCTAAATCCTTTTCTTATTAGTTCGAGCCCTGACAATTGGTATCAAAGTGGTAGATTCTTGGCCGCACTGAAACTGAATCATGGTTGAAAACACCCGATATCGTTCATTAGAGGAGCTGATCAAGAAGCAGGAATCTAGTTTGCAAGAAGCTCTGGAGTCACTGGCAACTCTCCAAGAAAATTGCCAAAATAATCTGTAGCACAAATCTCAAGAGGAGGATGGGAATCACCGCAAATTGGAAGCTATGGTGGTTAATTTGGATCATAGATTCAATAGCTTAGAACAAAGGTTCAACACCTTCATGAAGTACATAATGAAGGAAAAGAAGATTTCCAAAGGAGAAGCAAAGATCTCGGAACGCATTCTACCATCTCTTCCTACCTACTTGAGGTTAAATGTTGAGCTCGAAGGACTTGGAATGGCGTTTGACAAAAGAAGTAAGCTCGCAATTCCTAACCTTCCGAAATTGGAACTCTCCATGTTTTCAATGGAAATCCACATGAATGGCTGCAAAAATGCCAAAAATACTTTCTTAATTACATACTTCGGAAAATCAGAAGGTGGAAGTGGTGAAAATGTTCTTGGAGGGTAGGGCAGATATTTGGTTCCAAGGAGCCAAATTAGAGAAACCAAATTTGTCCTAGATTTCGTTCTGTAAATTGTTGAATGAGAGGTTTGCAGAAAAAGGGGCAAGAGACGTAGTTGAAGAATTCAACTAGCTACAACAAAAGGGGTTGGTTGAGGAATACCAGGAAAAATTCGAAGAGTTAAAAACTCTGATGTTATTCAAGAACCCCAAATTGGATGAACAGTATTTTATCTCCAACTTCATTAGCGGGCTAAAAGAAGAAATACGACCAATGGTGAAGATGTTTAAGCCAGAAAAGTTATCGAAGGCTTTCGACATTGCTATATCACAGGAGCAATCAATGGAGATGCAGCACAAGCACGCCAAGCCTTCTGGTAAAATTACCATTGAACCTAAATTTGGGTTGTACAGGAACCAACCTAGCAGTAGCAATCAGCAAGGCTCCTATAAAATTCGTCTCATAATCCCTACAGACAAGAAGAGCGAAGTCTTTGCAAGGGGACCCAAGAAGATATCTATGGAAGAAATCCAGCATAGAAGGGCTCATGGCTTATGTTTCAAATGCGGGGAGAAGTTCTGCAGTGGCCATCGCTGCTGAGGGAACCACATGAATATGTTAGAGGGTGAGGAAAAAGAAGAAATTCCTTTTGAAGCGGTTGGGGAGGAGGATGAACAAGTAGGAAGACCTGGAGAAATGGCAGAGGTATCTCTTCATGCCTTATCAAGAGCCATTAAAAGAAAGACCATAATGCTAGTCGGAATTATTGAGGACTTACCAATCAAGATATTGGTAGACACGGGCAGTACTGATAGTTTTGTTCATTTTGGACTAGTTAAATTCTTAAACTTGCCTTTTCAAAGGATATCACCTTTTTCAATTACCATGGCAAATGGATCCACAGTCACAAGTGAAGCTGCTTGTCCAAGAGTGTCATGGAAAATTCAAGACTATCAATTCAGATTCGACTTGAGAATCATGGAATTGGGAGGTTGGGATATAATCTTGGGCGTTGATTGGATGAGTTATTTTAGTTCAATCACATTTGACTTCCAGGAGTTAAATATCATACTAGAAAGGGGGAGTGATACACTTACAAGGTTTCATTAACCAACCTGTTATGGACTTGGTCAGGGGTAAGGACCTGAGATCTTTCAGTCAAGAAAAACATAGGTGTTGCGCAGCATTGGGGATGGAGAAGTTTCAAGGCAACGCTCAAGAATTTCCAAAGGAAATTCAAGCTGTACTTCAGCAATTTTCTTAGGTGTTTGCGACCCCTCAAGGATTGCCTCTAGAAAGAAGTTTGGATCATCAGATCACTCTCAAGCTGGATGCCGAACCATTCAAACTCAAACCATACAAGTATCCCTACTCTCACAAAGCTGAAATAGAAAAACAAGTGGCTGAAATGCTCACCAATGGGATCATTAAACACAGTAGTAGTCCGTTTGCTTCTCCAATATTATTGGTTAAAAAGAAGGATAGTTCTTGGAGATTATGTGTGGATTATAGAAGGCTGAATCAGTTAACCATCAAGGACAAATTTCCTATTCCTAACATAGATGAGCTGTTAAATGAGTTGCATGGCACTAAATATATGTCTAAACTAGATTTGAAGCCTGGTTATCACCAATTACGGGTTAAATCAGTAGACACTTATAAAACAGCATTTCAGACCCACCATGGGCATTTCGAATTTCTGGTAATGCCCTTTGGGCTTACGAATGCTCCAGCTACATTCCAAGCACTGATGAACCAGATTTTTGAGCCATATTTGAGGAAATTTGTCTTGGTATTCTTCAACGATATTCTTATATATAGTCCTACGTATCAGCTTCATATTTAGCACCTTAGTATAGTGCTGGGAGTCTTGGCTGAAAATAAGTTGTACTATAATGTTTCCAAATGCTCAGTTGCTCAAACTTCCGTGGAATACTTGGGGCACTTCATTTCTAAAAGTGGAGTGAGCATGGATGTTTCTAAGGTTGAGTGTATATTATCTTGGCCAACTCCAGCAACAGTGAAGGAATTAAGAGGATTCTTGGGTTTGACTGGTTATTATAGGAGATTTGTGAAAGTATATGGAATAATTTGCAAACCATTATCTCAGTTGCTCAAAAAGGATAGCTTTGCATGCACTGAAAAGGCCCAATCAGCATTCATGGAGCTCAAGCGAGCTATGACTTTAGCTCCAGTCTCAAGGATTCCAAAATTTGAGCTTCCGTTTGTGATAGAAACTGATGCTTGTGGAGTAGGATTGGGGCAGTTCTTATGCAAGAAGGCCATCCCATAGTAAGGCCTTATCTCCTTAGAATTTGGGAGATTGTCAGTTTATGAGAAAGAGTTGCTTGCATTGGTGTTAGCTGTCACGAAGTGGAGGCATTATCTCATTGGGCACCACTTTGTTATTAAAACTGATCACCAGGCCTTAAAGTACTTACTGGAACAAAGGCTCACACATCCCTTACAACACAAATGGCTCACCAAGTTGTTGGGATTCGACTATGAAATCCAATACAAAAAGGGAATTGAGAATGGGGTAGCTGATGCTCTGTCAAGAAGGAAAATAGTGGAGAAAAAAATTTCTGATCAGGAAGAACATTTCATTGGGGCCTTATCATCTGTGCAACCTATGTGGATGCGAGAACTCATGGAAAGTTATGTGGGGGACCAGTTTGCTCAAGACATGATTTCCCAGTTGAAACTGGATCCTAACTCAAATCCGAGATATAAGCTGGACAGTAGACTACTTAAGTACGAAAATAAGCTTTACATAGGAGCAGCCAATGAAACCAGAATGAAAGTAATTAAAGCTCTTCACTCATCAGCAGTTGGGGGTCACTATGGTCAGAGGGGGTGCTTACAAAAGGTTAAGTCCTTGTTTTTTTGGCCAAACATGAAAAATGATGTTATACAATTTGTCCGAGCATGTGATACCTGCCATAGAAGTAAAAGTGAAAATCTTCCTTAACCAGGTCTCTTACAACCAATTCCCATACCCTCTCAAGCATGGTCACACATAACCATGGATTTCATTGAACAATTACCCTTGTCAAAAGGGTATGACACTATATTGGTTGTGGTAGATCATCTAACAAAATTTAGCCACTTCATCCCTTTAACTCATCCGTTTTTGGCCAAGGATATAGCCCAACTCTTTATAGATAACATCTATAAGCTGCATGGTTTACCAGAGACCATCATTTCGGACAGGGATAAAATCTTCACTAGCAAATTTTGGCAGGAACTGTTTAAAATGTTAGGTACTGAGCTGCACTATAGTTCATCCTATCATCCTCAATCCGATGGACAAAGTGAGCCTATTTGGCAGCTGAGTTTTTTGGGAGTAGGTATAAAACTCTACTATAGCTTACTATAGAAGTTGTAGAAAAAATTTTTGGAAGTGAAGTTTTTTATGTGTTTTGGGGGTGTTATATTAAAAACTTTGGGAGTTTTTTGAGGATTCTTGCAGATAATGTAGGAAACAAACAAGTTTTATACAAACTTGCTAAAAATTTGTATTAAAACTTTGGAAGTTTTTTAAGGTTCCTGTAGCAAAAGCAGGTAAAAAACTAGCAGCATACAAACTGGACAAAAAAGTCAGCTGCCAAACAGGCCCGAATTATCTCAAGTGCATGTGTACTGACCAACCAAGGCAATGGACTTACTGGTTGCCTCTAGCAGAATTTTGGTATAATTCCAACTTCCATACAGTTTGCAAGAAACACCATTCGAGATATTGTATGGATACAAACCTGTTCACATTCCCTTTGGACCTTTTCATGATGTGGTTGTACCAGCTGCTGCAAATGTGGTAAGTGACAGGTTGCAAGCTTTATCAACTATCAAGGAAAACTTGATCATGGCATAGAACAGGATGAAGCATTTTGCTGACTTGCATAGAACAGAGAGGAAGTTTGAAGTAGGAGTTGGGTCTTCCTCAAGCTGCATCCATACAAACAGCAAACTGTAGCCATCAGGAAAAACTTGAAGCTTTCATCCAAGTATTATGAACCTTTCGAGGTTATAGAAAAAATTGGGGCAGTTGCATAGAAGCTTGAGTTGCCTCCCGAAGCTCGGATCCACCAATCTTCCATGTGTCTTTGTTAAAGAAGAAAATTGGCAATGTCGACAAGATTTCCAACTCTCTTCCCAACCTCAAAATGATGGAAACTGCTTGCTGGTACCCAAGAAGGTGCTGAAACGAGGAGTTATCATGCGGAACTCACAACCAATTATTCAATTTCTCATCAAGTGGAACCAACTGGGAGAAGAGGAAGCATCGTGGGAGGATAAGAATTTTATTTGCAAACAATTCCCTGCCTTCTTAGCTTGAGGACAAGTTGCGTTTTAAAGGAGAGGGGAATGTCAGGAATTCAAGGATAAGTGATGTTGTTTAGAAGTTTAGTGTCTACGTTTTGTACATTATAGTGAATATTGTAAAATGGTGTCGTTTTAATAGTAGTTAGCTCACACGTGCTGAAATGTATGAATAAGGACCCACTGTACTGATTTTTGGTTAAGCAAGAATAATGTTAGAATCTCTCCTTTCTCTCTCTTCTTTCTCCATTCTACCTGACTATTTCCTATTCTTGTTTTCTCTCCCCTCAGCTTCTATTTCACTATCTTCTTCTAAATTCATCATCTTTGATCCTAAATCCTTTTCTTATTAGTTCGAGCCCTGACACGAATGAAAGGCAAGACCCGAGATGGTTCAGTGAAAATCATTCCCTCTAACAGTTCACCTGATTCAAACTAATGGATTCACTGGTTTTTGACAATTTAAGTTGGTTTTTGACAATTTAAGTTGGTTTTTGACCCGTGTAGCCTCATAGGTTTGAGTCTTAACTGAACTCAGAAAAGTGCCTAATTGGCAATACAATTGGTTCGACTAGACAGATTGGATTGCATTCTAAAATAGGGGTAATTGCATCTCGCACCCCTCAAGGCCTCAATTATTCCCTAAACTTCTAATTTTTGTAGTGAACTCCCTTCAAATATTCTACTATCCATTTAGTTCTAGCAAGTGAAAAGATAATTTCCACACCATCGTTTCTTTCGGTCTTAAAGTACCTTATTATCGTACATAATAAAGGCATAAGCTTTTCTATAATAATTTTCTAACAAACAAAGGTTTTCAAATGCACAAAAAAAAAGGAAGAAAAAGGGTGATAAGTACTTTTTCTTGCAAAATTCAATTGCAAAACTCGACCACCCGGGGGAAGCCCTAGATTCACCATCGCATGTCTACTAGTTTCTTCAGATGGTAGCAACGACATTCCCAACCTTCCAGCGCTCGCCTATTCGGAAACCCAAGGGAAAAAATTGTAAGTAGTAACATTGCGTATTTAGTAATCATTTTTGAATATCTATTTCCAAATTATTTTACCAAACTTTGAAGTTTGGATATCAACTAGTTTCATTGATTTTCATTTGTTCAATACTCGACCTAGATTGGATCGGTCAATCGTTTTATTTTTTCTAAAGTTTGAACACCTGTAAATATGTATTTCTGAAGAAAATCTCTAGTGCTAAATATGGCTTCTATTACTTAATAAATGTTCTTTATAAATCATTGTTATTTATCAACAACATAAGAATATGTTATTTATCAATAGTATAACGGTCAACATATTTAAGCAGCCTATTTTCTTCAACAAATGTTCTTTATAAATTACTATTATTGATCAATAATATAAGGGTATATTATTTATCAATAACTAAAGGGTAAAATTGCTAACATATTTAAACAAACATTTTTCTACATTTTCAAATAGAATGCTTACCACAAATACCAAATAAAATATTTCAAGTGAGTAAAGTGCCTATTGTTTCTAGAAAAGGGGGCAAAGTGTCATTAATCCCCATTTTCAATGGGCAAAGCATGTGTGCCAAGTGCCAAATTTTTTTTTCTTTAACGGTAAAATGTGACTTTTAAAAGCCGAGGAATATATCAAAGGCTAGGTTTTGTCTACTTTCGTGAGCAATGATAACCTTAATAAATAAAAATGCTTGAATTAGATGGATTTTACACATAGGAAAGATTGAAAGAATAACAAGGATGCTTTAAATTTATGAGTATTTAACTTTAGAGAGTAATGAATAGATCTTTTTCAAAAGAACATATAATGACAAAGGGAGATTTTACATCATTAAGGATGGAAAAGTAGCTAGAGATATTAAGCAATAAATGAAATCTAGAAATAAAATCACAAAGCATTAAGAAAAAAGATATTTCTCTTATTGTATGAGTACATGTTAAAGAGAGAAAAGAAGGAGCACCATTTTAATTTTAATACAAATTTATGCGTTTCTTTGATATGGGTGCTTATACGTCCCTGTTGATGTAGCAAAATAGTTACTTTTTAAAAAGAGAAGTTTTTTTTTATATATGTATAGTATTAAAATGTTGCTTTTTTTTTGTTTACAAAGGAGAGGCATAACCTCTTATATGTACAGTATTGAAATGTTGCTTTATGGAATGGGGTTGGGACGATTGCTATAAAATCCATGATTTGGCTAAATGAATAAAAATTCATTACTACTCATTTATTGTGCATCAACAAGTTTCTAAATTGGTAACCATTGCTATTTATTTTTCATTGATTAGTTACCAGATTGGTCAAGTACTTTCTCTCAATGTGCAAATTGTGCATAATAGCGTTTCTTGTAAAGATAAAAGCAAGTCAGAAGTGATGCTATTCAGCTACAATCTTACACATAATTGACCAAAAAGTAATAACTCTTCCAAAACAATAGATAGTAAAAACTTCTTGTAACCTTAACAAGCCGTTTAATGTTATCTAGAATTTCCTACAGATTTATGTTTAGATCTATATGATATCATATATATGCTAAATTTTCCATAATGGCGTGTCACAATTTTGAGAAAAAAAATGCTACATTAATAGTCAACATTAACCGAATTGGAATTGGAAAATGATATTATGAATAAATGTATGGTAATCTTAGTGACACTTAATTATTATTTAATGTCACTCCATATTCTTTGTACACAAAATAACATGAAGGACTTGATGTGATTAACCAGAAATCGAGCCTTATTGTCACAAGCCAAAATGTGGACCAGAAGGATAGAATTTGATTATCTTTCCCGCATATTACTATCCGTTTTCATTTTTGGGAATCATTACAATCATAGACTCATTAAAATTGAGAAAATCTCTTCTTCTCTAATTTTAGGTAATTTATTATCACAATTATTCACTTCCCAAACTCCAGATAGAAATGGTAGTTTAGAAGAATTGCTGTCTTGCTTGTTGCAAATTCCATTCCTGTATTAGAAAATGGCTTCTATCAAAACCATTTTCATATTATTCATTCAATTTGCTTTATTCTCATTCATTCCCTCCCATATTGTATTTGCATCATCAAGAGCAACAATTGTCATCAATGCAAATATTGATTTTCATCAAGTGTGTCAAAGAACAACACGTAGCGATACTTGCATCTCTACCATTTCTCAAGATCCTCGAGAAGATTTGAAGACTAATCTTATTGGATTAAGCACCATTCTAAATGAGAAAGCCAGAGAAGTTGCTGCTGATATACTCGCCAAAATTAATGGTTTTCTTGATGATCCTATTACTCCTCCTACTAAAAGTATGCTTCAAGATGCATATGCCCTCATCACTGATGCAGATTATATAGTTTACAATTTAGATTTTGCTTCCCTTAATCACCAGACCTATCTAGAATTTAAACTGGACCTTGAGCAAGCAAAAGCAAATGTTACTCAAACTGCACCTATTCTAAGCCGACTACCAGTTGATATATCATCATCATTGATAGGCCAAAATAATCTTCTAGAGATTGTCATCCAAACAACTCTTGAAATTGTAAACATCAATGACTGTAACAAAATTGAATCTTGTACAACTTACTAGGATGATCCTAGACATAATATTGGCTATCGAGAATGTTTTTAATTATTTTGTGTACTCTTTATGCTTTGGAATATTTCAAATATACTCATCTATAAATCACTTTATAACTTTGTAAAAAAATACCTCAAGTTTCAAAAGTCTATCAATTCTTCATTTGATATGAGAATATATATCACAATTTCGCATTCTTAGTCATGATCGCATTGTTTGAGATTTTTTTTGAATCTCATTTAGTTCAAGTAAAGGACTATGTTCCTACAAAACTATACATTTATTGTTCTTTAATAACTTCAATGAATATTACACTAGCATGGTTTTTATTTTGAAACAAATGGAAAGCAATACACACAAGAGAGAGGGAGGGGGAGAGAGAGAGAGAGAGAGAGAGAGAGAGAGAGAGAGAGAGTAGGGATTATGATATTGATAGATTAATGAGATGAAATTTTATGGGAATGAGACAAAAGTTAAAATTTTCAATATGGAACGATTTGGATTTGAACTTCTTTACCAAAATGTCCAACTCCATATTTGGACGTGAAACTCTAAATGAATAATTAGGGATGTTATTACCAAAAAATGATGCAATTGAGTTTCAATCATTTTGGCTGTCATTTCAAATCCATTAACTTCTTTTCTCTCTTCATTGTTTGTTAGCTTGCTATATAGTTTAACAAGAATTACGATAAATTATGATTTTTATTCAATATGATGTGATTCATTGTTGGTTGAAAGTCATACGTAGCGCCACAGAAACATGTTTATTTTGTTGCAAGGACCATTTTGGCATATATCTTGTACAATTTTAGAGTTGATTTTTCATAGATCTACAGTGATAGAGGCCCCACAAATGTCATTATTTGGTAGTTCTTGATGGTTTTGTATTCATATTTGAGCTTGTAATGAGACAATGAGTAAAATATCAAGTTCTATGATTCTACTTCTCATTCAAAGAGCTATTGTAAATGGGTGATAGGCGGCAGCATGTTGCAAGTTTGAGGACTCTTTCCCAAAACTTTACACGGTTTACGAATTGTTAGAAATTTTCATTTAAGACATTATGTCTGTCGCGCCCCATTTTTTGGAAAAGGGAAGAGGGGAATGAGAACCCTCGTCGTTTCGGGTTTTTAGTTGAAAAAGGTTTTTTTTTTTAAAAATTGATTTTTGAAAAAGAAAGGGGTCATGGGACTACAAAAATGCGACGATTTGGACCCAAAAACAAAAGTCTAGAAAATGGTTTTCAGAAAAAGTTTGGAGTCGCCACTTGGTATGGAGTTTAGGTGTACCAAGTCACCAAAAAAATTTAATTAATGAAAATAAACTAAGAAAACCCTTTTTTAGACGACTCCAGGTTTTTGAAAAACTAGAGAAAAAGGTTCGGGGGTCACGGTTGAAAGAAGGGAAGGCAAAGATTCGATGTTACTTGTCTCTAAGACACCCTTCTAACCTAGCCAAAGCTAGTTGCAAGATTTAGTTAAAAATTTCCTAATTCTAACTTTAAAATTTATCACATTTGGATGTTATCTATATGGATGCAAAAACCTAGACCTAATGTTGGATCGAGAGGGGCAAAATGTCTCATTGAGGTTTGATTGGAATTGATCACATTAGTTGTGTCATCCAAATTTGATCCCTCGAGGAGGTCACGAAGAATGCAAATGATGAGACTCGAACAAACAGGAAAATAGGGTTTTCAAAAGAAATGCAATTTTATAAAATCTCAAGGGAAAAGAAATTGGATTTTTGAAAAGATCAATTTTAAGTGCAAAGAGGAACTTGAATTTTCAAAAGATGCAATTTTAAGAAAAACGGTTTTTTGACTCTAAATTGCTAAAACATGAAGAAGAAACTTGATTTTTAAAGAATGATTTTGATAGAATTCAAAATAATGCACATGTATGTCCTAAAGAGGGATAATGCAACATAATGGGTGCGGGGGACTAAATTCGTGACTTCAATTCTTCCTTTTCATAGAAGGAAATAAAAGCGTGCTAAGGTTAGGAAGCCATACTCGCTCTCTTCCCTAATTCAAAGGGTAATCCCTTAAATGCGTTAATCTATTTTTTGACGAGAAAGAAAACTAAATGACATGTTTCGCATACGGAATGGGAGAAAAGTAACATGCCAAATGGAAAAGAAACCCTAAAAGTGAAAAGTGTGTGAAACTTGTATCTAATGCATGAACGGTCTTAAGGGTCTAGCATTGGACTAGCCCTTGTCTAAAGGTTCCCACAACTAGCGTTGGACTAGTGTGGTGGCGTCAACACATTTACACAATAAACATATAGACATGATAATAACGCAATTAAACACATAAAAACACATAAACACATAACACATAGCATAATGTCTAGATGCAAATCCTAGGAAAGCAAATAACCTAAACACATAAGCACATAAAGATTATTACATTTGGGGCCCTAATTACAATCTAAGGGGGGAAAGACGTAAAAGAAAATTAAAATAATTACCTATTCTATTACAACTTGGCCTTCGAGGGCCTCTTAACCACTTGCAAAAACAATTAAATGCCATAATTGAAATTCTAACTAATAAAGCAATTTAAACACATAAAACACATAAGAGCACATAATAAGGGGAAAGAAGTTACCATCCCTTGATGTGATGTCTCAACTGAATGCTCAAATGAGGGGAATGGCTATCTAAGACTCAATGTCAACAAAAAGGATCAAGGTACCAATTTAAAGGAAAAATCAATCAAAAATTCAAAGAAAAGATATCAAAACAAATTATGCAAGAAAATTGGACGAGATTGGAAGACATGAACACTACAGAAAGTTTCTGGAGCAAAAGAGCAGAAAATAGCAACAAAACTGAGGAACAGAGAAGTTACGCGGAGTAGAAACGAGGACAGAGCCGCTCAACAATGTCCGCGTTACATGCAAAATGTAAAGTCCAGGGGGAAACGCAGACTCAGCCGCGTAATTGTCCGCGTCTCTTCCCATCTTCAAAATATCGGAAGATTGCTTCAATTTTCGACAATAACATAAACAAAATCCTCAGAGGCAAGGGGATCTATTTAAAGGATTAAAAATCATCATTCAGATCATGTCAAAACAAGCTAAAACCGAAAAAGGCCAAATCTTAAGCATCAACACATCAAATAGACAAAAAAAAAAAAAGGAAAGGAAGAAGCTAGAACGCTGGGAAGTATAACCCCGCGTTTCTTCACATCTTCAAACATTCGAGAGGAAACGTGGGTCGTTACGCTACGTAAGCCGCGCAAGTAGCCCGCGTTTTTTCACATCTTCAAAACGTGAAGAACATTTTGCCAAATTTTTTTCAGAAATTACAACAAGATCAACACAGAAGCATCAAACGTCTGATTTTAAACGTCAGGACAAGACTATGAGCCTTACCAAGGCTTTATAAACACAACATGCTCATATAACAACCAATAATCATCATCAAATGTCATAAAACTTAAAAAAGCACATTTAAGACCTTGGTTCCACCAAAAGGTCTGATTTCTAGCAATTTTCGACCAGAAAAAAATAATAGATAGAGTAAAGGAAGACTACCTGATTCGGAGGCTTGAGAAGAACGAAAAGGAATCACCAAAATTCCAGAAATCTTCACTAAAAAAAAGGAAACCCTAGTTTTTATCTTTTTTCTCTTTTCTTTTTTCTCTTTGATTTTCAATCGTTTTTCTCTTTTTTGCTCTCTCTCAGCCTCCCTCTTCTCTCTTTCCAGCCTTTTTTTTTTCCAGAAAACCCTAACATGGGTGATTTATAGGCATTAAAACCTACAACCAAAGGTTTAGATACTTTGAGGGTTTTCTTGGGTTAATCTTGATCATTGGATCCGTTTTATTTGTGTCTTAAGGATCAAGGGTGATTTGGGCATTAACTAAAACGATTACTTGATGCCAAAGACACAAGAAATACAGCTGGAAATGAGGAAGGAAAGGCTGGAAAAAACGCGCGCATAATTTTTTTCGCTTTTGATCAGGTTACGCGGACTAGTTACGCGGACTGGTCCGCATTTTTGACTTTTTTTTTATAGAAAAACCTACCAAAAATAAGAAAAATGTGTTAGAATATAAAAACATAAGAAAACAATTAAAATAGTCAAAATTTGGTGTCTACAATGTCATGAACTTTTTTCCTAGTTGTATTTACTTTAGATTAGAGGTCTTGGGTTCAAATCTGATACGAATCTAGAAGCTCAAATATTGTGACTAGAAGACTTATATCAGATAAGGCATAGGCACGTCAGAGTATCATGATTTTTAGTGTTTTTCCTGTTTATCCATTTTAGTTAATTATTGTTTGTCTTTAAATTAAGTTAATTGTTTAGTTATTTTTAGTCAATAAATGGGCCAATCTTTGTGTTAAACCTTTAAGCTTAATGGGCTAATTAGTGAATTCAGCTATTTAGATTATTTACTTCATTTAGAGTCAGGTCCACAAGGCTTAACATAAGATTGATTAGCTATAAATACGTTGTCTTTGTAGTTGTAATGGTTAGTCGTCAAATAATGTATGGAAGTTACTCCCTTTTGGTTCCTTCATGGAATTGTGAGTGTTTGAGAGAGGATTCTTTGTGAACTTGTTTTAAATCTTGATTCATCTCAAGTGTGGTTTTGTGAGTAAATTGGATGTTGTATCAACTTGTGAGTCACTTGTCGTGCCCTATTTTTAAGAAAAAGAGTTGAAGAGGGTTTGGAATATATGTGTTTTTGAACTTTAGAAAAATAAATGAGAAAAAAGGCCAAATGGGGTTTTAGAAATTGTGACGATTTTAGACTCAAAAATAGTCTAAAAACATATTTTTACAAAAAATGGAGTCGTCATTTGGTATTGAGTTTTGGTGTACTAAGTCACCATAAAAAGTTTTCAGAAAATAAAAATAAAATAAACCCTTTTTCAAACGACTCTGGATCTTCAAAAACAAGAGAAAGAGATTCGGGAGTCATGGTTGAAGAAAGGAAAGCAAATGTTCAATCAGTTCGAACCTAAGGCACCCTTTCAACCTAATTTAAGTTAGTTGCAAGATTTAGACAAAAATTTCCTAATATAACCCTTAAACTTATCATATTTGGATATTTCTATATGGATGCAAAATCTAACTCTAAAACGGGGTATTGTAGAAGTAATATGCCCCTTCAGGTTGAATTGGTGCCAATCGCATTAAATGCAAAACCTAAACAATAAAGTTTTGAAAAGGTCATGAATATACAAAAATGAGACTCGAGAATCGTGAAAATAATATATATACATATAAATGATCGATGCAACATAATGGGTGCGGGGGACGAATACTCGTGACTCATTTTTTCTCCTTATAGAGGGAGTAATGGCATGCTAAAACTAAAGAGCCATACTCGCTCATTTTCCCTATTCGGAGGGTGACTTTCCCTAATCTAAATAAGAACATGAACTCATTTGTTCTAATTTTCTAGATAAAATGCAAATCTAAATGGAATGATTTGCTCATATAAAGGGATTAGTGAATATAGTAGGGAGATTAACATGCAAATGATGAAAAAGATCCTGAAAACAAAAAATATGCATGAAATGGTATGGATGTCACATAATCGTGAATCTAGCATGTGTGAGGCCTGGGGGTCTAGTATTGGACTAGCCCATTTCTATGAGTCATAACTAGCTGCTGGACTAGTGTGAAAACGGAGGAAAATGCCACAACTAGTGTTGGACTAGTGTGGTGACATCATGCATTATTTATAATAAAACATATAAAGCATAAAGCAAATAAACACATAAGAACACATAGGGCACAGAACACATAGGGCACATAACACATAAGTATGATATCTAGATGCAAAATCCTAGTGAAGGTAGGTAAAACACATAAGCACATAAACACATAAGCATACAAAGCATATAAACACAAAAACATACAAAGCACATAAACCCTATCTATTACATTGAGGACCCTAAATATAATCTAAATGGGGAAATGCAAGAATATGGATATATCTAAACTATCCATTACATTTTCTATTTAATTTACAACATTTGCAAAAGTATAGCCTATCTATTACAATCCAGATATTTGAATACTCTTTAAATAATTACATAACTTGAATCGTATAAAATAATGAAAATTCAAAATAAATAAATAAATAAAATAAAAATAAAGGAATAAAATAAAATAAAATAAAATAAGCATGTAACACGTATGAGCACATTGATTCACATAGGAGCACATAATTGGGATTTAAGGGCATCAAGATTACCTTCCTTTGAGATAATGACTCAATGAGGAGATGGAGACCACTCTATCACTCATCATCAACAAAGGGGTTAAGGCACCAATTTACTCGACAATTAATCATAAAATGTCAAAATGTAATTTATTAATGAAACTCACTAAATTTAAAGCAAGTAATAAGTAGCAAAATAAATTAAGCTATATTAACACATTAGATAATGGAAAAAGATTTCAAGGAATTCCAAAAGCAAATGAAATGCACTATGGAGCAACTTAAGTAACAATTAAAGAGAGGAAACACTCATAATTTCAAAATTAAAATTTCATTAGGGATTAAATTGAAAAGATTTAAATTTTTTTGGGGCCTGAACATAATTTTTCAAAAGATTAGGGGTCAAAATTAGATGAAAAAGAAAGTTGAGAGATCAAAATGTAATTAAAATAGGAACCTAAGTAAAAAAATCAAAAGATTTTGGGCTTGGGTAGAATTATTTAAAATTCAAGGGTCTACCCATAATTCTGATAAGACCAGGCCAAGAAACATTTTTTTTTTGTCATTTTTGTATTTAGGCTATAGCACTTCGGCCCAGATGAAAATTGCAAACCATTTCTTGTTTAAAAAAAAAACAACAAGCCGAATTAAAATCAAGCAATCTCAAATTAACAATTTACATCCAATATACACCCCAAAACCCAATCACATGCCCAAATACAAATAATAAAATTCAACCGTAAGCCCAAGTCGAAAATAAATGCCAACCCAAAACAAAATAAACACTAGCCCAACTTATTTTTTTTCTTTTCTTTTTCTTTTCTCCTTTCTTCTTCTTCCTCTCCTTCTTCGTCTCCTCTAACAAACCTAGCCACCTCACCACCGGCGGCCATGGTAGATCCGACAGCGTCGGTGACTTTTGCGGTCGACAAAATTTACCAAAACATGCCGTCTCACTCGATTTTTCAAGTAGAATCCATTTCTGAGTCTAGTTTTTGCAAAAATTGAATGAAAAGTAGGGAAAAGGGAAAATTACAGCCGGCTCTTCTTTTTTCAAAAACTCCCAAATCAACATCAAAACTCCTAAAACTTATACCAAAACAACCAAATTTTATAATATGTGACGCTCTACCTCTCCCAAGGGCGAACCCAAGGGTATCAGCGGACGCCTGCCTAACTCTCGCCAGGACTCACTACAATCCAAAAATATAATTACAAGTGTTCATTCCTAAAACCCTAATTAACGTTCAACCAAAAACACTAATTAACTTACAAGAGTAAATCCTCAATAATTTTTATCAAAATTACAATATTAGTAGCTTCAAGTACAATAAACCATTAACTTTACAATTAAAATCAATCCTATACAAAAATATAGAAGTCCTACTAAAGAAACTAAATCCTTGATCTATGATCCCCACTTCAAGACCTGTTAAGGAAAACAAATATATTGGGGTGAGCTAACGCTCAGTGAGGCCAAGAAAGCATGCACGCAAGCAAGATAGAGCAATACTTTAACAATTAAAACAATTTAAAGAAAAACAAGCAATATTTCACATAAGGCAATTTAATAAAACCATATAAAGGATACAGGTGGACACGGGTGGTAGAGGTGTCTAACGTCCTCAGGGACGTAGCACGTACCCCCGATCCAAATTTCTGCATTTTTCACAGTCATATCCGGTCCAGTTCATAAGCTCCGACTTTCAAATCAAAATGTTGACACTCCATCAACCACACTCTCACATCCTGTAGACACCACTTGAAACCCTCATCCGTCTATTTACACCCCCTGTACCGGGCCCGCTTGTCAAAACAGGTAAAGTTGGTAATACTCGAGTATACCTTGGTTGGCGAGCGCGACATAACACTTTTAAGACCTATGGTTCACCAATCCCTTGACCAAGCCCCTATTGCCGGCCGAAGTGAAAGGTTCTCCGATGGGGTTTGGGCGTCCCCACAATTTTCAATAGCAATAACAATCATTCAAGCAATTGTAATTCAAGTAACAATTGTTCAAGCGGTCAAGCAATTGACAATTCAAGTAGTGGAACTCACTTAGAAGCAATTCAATTATGGTGAGCGTGATAAAATACATGCTCACCTGGGCATACAATCATGCTTTTCAAATTATTTACAGTAATTAAAGCATTAATAACATGCACTTGGACACTCACCGAAGTCCCGTAAAACAAGTGAATGAGCAAGAAGCTTAAACTTCGGTAGTCGGGCCAACTTCCGCAACCTCTTGGTCACCTGAGCCAAAATGGAACTATCACTTTTAATCCAAATGGTTAATACTTAAGATTTAACCTAACTCTCCAAATTCACCAAAAATCACTCAACTACAGCTTCTTTCTTAGGCCATAACTCACTCAATATATGTCGCAATTGGGCAAGGCTTAAAGCTACAGAAACTAGATTTAACATACTTAAAATCACTAGAAGGCATCGCTCGAAGATTCCTGAAGTAGGCTGAGCTAAAACGAACCAAAAAATCTAGCACAACAACAAAATAGGAAAATCAGGCTGGTGGATCAGCCATCTTTGCAATTATTCTGGTATTGATAGGAAAACAACTAGCATGCGAGCCTTATACCGTTAGAAAGCTTGTGAAGTCTAGTTTCAAACGCCATTGACGGTGCTCAATTTTGACTCCCGAGCAAAGAGTTACAGCTGACAGAAGTATAAGGGTTGACAAGACTGACGGCTACAATTTCCAGATTTGAAAAGCTGGATTTGGAACAACATTTGGGTATCGAAATGCCATTGAAAAAGTACCAAATTTTGTACACTCAAACTTCACTAGATGAACTATGTGTGTACCAAATTTGAGCCAAAAACTCGCATGGGAAGATAACTTTTAGATGGTGAAAATTTGCAAAAAATCTCAACCCTAAGCTTCCAGATTTCCTCCTTTTGATTTTCAAACATTTTGCTTAACTAAAACAGCCCAAATCACTCAAATATTGACACAAAAGCTCTAGCAGTATTCCTTTATCAAATGGAAGTAAAATTTTGAATCAAAATGGAAGCAAAATTTTGAATCAAAATGTTTCAAAAATAGGGCAATAGTTCGGCAAAGTACAAAAGGGATAAAATTCCTGATTTTTAAGTCAACATTCAAGGGCCTTTGTTACACCAAATGAACTCACACTTGCAAAACATTTCACCAACACATACTGTAACATTTAAGCTTTCAAAACAACCAAGGAATCCATGAAAAGAGGTATCCGAACTAAGCTTGAAATATAGAAAAGTGATCCAACAGCTTTTCAATAAAATTTCCAAGTTTGATTCTTCACTTTTCTCAAGCTTTTGCCAAACGTTTTTATGCAGCAAAAATGCTCATTTTTGCAAAGTGTCTAGCCCTCATCTAGACCATCATATTAGCAGTGAATAACCATGAGAAGACCAAGAAATAATGGGGTTAAAACAGGGCAAAATGATCTCAACAACAACCGGCAATTTTGAGCATTCAAATTTCCTGATTTTAAACTTTCTTAGAAGAAGTTTTCAGTTTTGAGCAGTGTTTTTGGAAAATCATAACTTAAGTTTTATAAATCCAAAAATTACGAATCTTATACCGTTGGAAAATAGACTTGATGAACTAAAACTCTCGAGAAGACACTTACACAAGATTCAAATTGAAAACCAATCAAATTTCAGTTTAAAGTTGCTGTCACAGTGAAAACAAAGCACATCAGTCTTCATTTTCAGTCATATTTGAAAATTCACCAAAATTCACAGAAATTGAAGTAGCCCTTGAAATTTATACTTCTAAAAGAACTCAGATTCTAGTTTCAAATGCAACAAACAAAACTCAATTCAGACCTTCAACGCCAAGTTACAACAGTTGTAAGTAGGATGCATGACCAACCCTGATTTCCGGAAATTCCAGATTCGAAGAACAAATTTGAGACATTATTTGAGCAATGAAATAGTACTAGAAAAACACCAAATTTTGCAGGAAACAACCTCAGTATGTAAGCTACGTCTTCAACAAATTTCAGCTAAAAACTCACACAGAAAGGCTGCGATCAAAGCAACCAAATACAGGGCAGCATGCATTTCCTTCCTCTTGGTTTCTCCTCCTCTTTTCCCTCTTTCATTTTTGACAACAACTCACCACATAAACACCTCACACACTGACAAAACATCATCAACAGCCCCAAATTCACATGTGGTGGGATTTCATAGAACCCACATTCAACCAATCAACAATATTACACTTATCATTGTTCAAAACTACATAAATGGAGTCAAATGAACAAGATTATGAAGAAATGCACTACCTCTTCCTCCTCAAGAAGCTTGGCTTATGGTGGGTGATCTAGCTCACAAAACCCCTCAACTTCAAAGCTCAAACAATCGGTTATCCTCTTCTCCTAGCTGGACCAAGGTTCCTCCAAGATTTCTAACAAAGTCCCCAAGCTATTGATGGCTTCAATGGTGGCTTTTGTTGGTGGTTTTATGAAGAATCAAGGAGAGGAAATAGATGAAGAGGGGTGGCTATTTTTTGGAGAGAAATTGGGGAAGAAAAGGGAGAGGGAAGAATCGGCCAAGAGAGGGAAGAAAGAAAGAAAATGAGTGGTGGTGGTTGTTTTGACTTTTGAAGCTTTTGTGGGGAAAAATGGAAGGAATGGAAGAAAGTGTACCGATTAATTCACCCGACGCGATATTCCAATCCTGATTTCTCTCTTTATATATTCCGAATACATATTCTAACATTTGAAACTTATGTCTAATAGTCGATCCTAGGCCCGAGTGCGAAATTTAACCATTCAAATAGTTTAAATCGAGAACATAATTTAAACGTGCAAAAATGTATTTTAAAACTTTTCGTGCCGTAACAATTAATAAACAACATTCAAATAATTCAAACTAATTTTAATAAAGTAATTTTATGAAAATATGAAATTTTGAAATTTTATAAATTAAATTGATGGTTAAACAAGGTTTTAAAATAAAAGGAAGTAACGTATGGTATAATTGTAATTAAAATGATCTACATCAATTATGCAGAGAAAATAAATAAATAATTAAATAAATAAGTTGAATAAAATAAATTTTTGGGTCCTCACATAATGCAACTAAAACTTAATTTAACAAGAAATTATTGCTAAGATAGCAAATTAAAACAAAATAACCTTCAACTTAGATAAATCCATTTTAGTGATTTTTGCTCAAAACTCTCAAAAGCTCAGGTCAAAAGAAGGGTTTTCGGACCTTATGTTAGTTATGTCTACATACTTTGACACAGAAAATTGCACGAATTGTACTCCTTCAAATTTGGTTCTTCATTGAAGCATTTTGTCAAACATTTAATATGCATGGTTTAGACGTGCACATTTCACAGCATTTACGGATTTTAAGTTTGGAAATTTAATCTCAACCATCAACACAGCAACTAGGAGAACGTTCTTGTGAAATGCCCATTCGAAATATCAAACAAGAATAAAAAAGAAAGTCAAGAAAGGGAACAACTAAATAAAACTCCAACTATACTTATCTAATTAGATTTGGAGATAGCAATACAAGAAAACAACAAAGGAATCTCACTATATTGTTGTAGACACCAAATTTTTGACTTTTTCAATTATTAGCTCATGTTTTTTATCTATTAGTGTTTATTTATTTATTATAACATATTTTCTTATTTTTGTAGGGTTTAAAAAAAAAAAGGGTTTAGAACTGAAACGCGGACCTGTTACGCGGAGTGGTCCACGTAACAGTCCGCGTAACCTGATCAGAGGCTAAAAAAATACGCGCGCGATTTTTCCAGCCATTTTCTCCTCATTTCTAGCTGTATTTTCTGCGCCTTGAGCATCAAGGAACCTATTTAGCTAATCCCTAACTCACCCTTAATCCATAACACCCCATCTAATGATCAAAAATCAACCAACAAACCCTAAATGCATCCAAGCCTTTGGTTCTAGGGTAAATGGGTTATAAATAGCTCTTTAGGTTTTCTGAGAAAGGGGAGGAAGAAAAAAGGGCTGAGGAAGGCGAATTGGAGTGAGGAAAGTGAAGAAAGAGAGAGAGAAATAGCTGAATCAAAAGAAAAGAAAAGGGGAAAGGAGAGAAAAAAAAGCTAGGGCTTTTCTTTTTTTTGGAAGTGAGTGAAGATAATTTTCTTTGGAGTTTTGGTCCGTTTTTTGTAAAGCTTCTGACTCAGGTAGTTTCGCTCTACCTTATCTACTTTATTTTGATCAAAAAATCACTGAAAAGTTGGGCCTTTTGGTGGAACCAAGGCCATGGTTGTGTTCTTTAAGTTTTTTTATGATAATGATGATGATTATGTGTTATAGTATGAGTATGGTTGTGTTGTATAGCCTTGGTAAGGCTCATGAACTGGTTTTGACGTTTGAAATTGGGATGTTTGATGATTCTGTGTGGATTTTGATTTATTTGCTGCAAAATTTCTGGAAAAATGTCCTTCACGCTTTGAAGATGTGAAGAAACGCGGGGTTCTTACGCGAGATGATCTGTAACTCTCCGCGTTTCTCTTTGAATGTTTGAAGATGTGAAGAAATGCGGAGTTCTTAGATGATCTGGCCATGTAACGTTCCGCGTTTCTATTCTGATAGTTTCTTTTCTCCTTTTCTTCCTATTTGATGATGCTAATGCCTAAGATTCAACCTTTTGGGGCTTATCCTGTCTTTATACGATCTGAATGATGATTTTTTATGCTTCAAATTGATCTTGCTCTCCGTGTTTTATTGGTGTTTTGTTGGAAAAACTGGAAGCAATCTTCCGAATTTTGAAGATGGGAAGAAAGCCAGAGGTTACGCTGGGTCCGCTTTCCACCGCTTCCCTCAATCTCCTTTTGCATGAACGCGAACTTGGTTGCATGTGTCAGAACCCTCCAGCTCTCTGTTTTTCTGTTTTGTGGCTATTTTCCGTCCTTCTTATTCCGAAACTTACCTTAGTATTCATGTTTTCTAGTCTTATCCATGTTGCTTGCATAGTTTGTTTTAGTATCTCATCTTTGAATTCTTGATTGATTTTTCCTTTAAATTAGTGCCTTGATCCCCTTTTGTTGACATTGAGTCTTAGATAGCCATTCCCCTCATTTGGGCATTCAGTTGAGATATCACATCAAGGGATGGTAACTTCTCTCCCCTTATTATGTGCCCTTATATGCTCCAATGGGTTTTTGCATGATTTTGCATGTTTGAATTAAGTTTTCCTTTGTTTTTATTCATTTTTTAGTCTTTATTTATTTTATTTAAATTTTGGGTAAATTATTTGGAGGCCTTGAATGCCAAATTGTAATAGATAGGTTATTATTTTGATTTCCCCCTCTAGAATTGTATATAGGTTTCCCCAATGTAATAATTAGGTTTTATATGCTTTATTTGTGTGTTTGCATGCTTATGTGTTTATCGCTTTCCTAGGTTTTGCATTTAGATATTATGCCTATGTGTCATATGTTTATGTGTTTTATGTGTTT
The DNA here is from genome assembly GCA_013103745.1 of Gardenia jasminoides. NCBI lineage: Eukaryota > Viridiplantae > Streptophyta > Magnoliopsida > Gentianales > Rubiaceae > Gardenia > Gardenia jasminoides. The sequence goes on from CM023096.1 coordinate 26,617,647, forward strand.
ACTTGCTTTATTATCATGTCTACATGTTTATTGTGTAAATGTATTGACGTCACCACACTAGTCCAACGCTAGTTGTGGCTTTTCCTTTCGATTTCTCACTAATCCAATGTTAGTGAGAACTTTTAGACGAGGGCTAGTCCAATGCTAGACCCTTAAGGCCGTTCATGCATTAGATACAAATTTTGCACACTTTTCACTTTTAGAGTTTCTTTTTCATTTTGCATGTTATTTTTCTCCCATCCCGTACACGAAACATCTCATTTAGTTTTCTTTTTCGTCAAAAAAATAGATTAGCGCATTTTAGAGCATTATCCTTTGAATTAGGGAAAAGAGCGAGTATGGCTTCCTAGCCTTAGCACGCTTTTATTTCCTTCTATGAAAAGGAAGATTTGAAATCACGAATTTAGTCCCCCGCACCCATTATGTTGTATTATCTCTCTTTAGGACATACATGTACATTATTTTAAATTCTATCAAGATCATTCTTTAAAAATCAAGTTTCTTCTTCATGTTTAGCAATTCAAAGTCAAAATCCATTTTTCTTAAAATTGCATCTTTTGAAAATTCAAGTTCCTCTTTGCACTTAAAATTGATCTTTTCAAAAATCTAATTTCTTTTCCCTCGAGATTTTATAAAAATTGCATTTCTTTTGAAAACCCTAGTTTTCCCCTTTTTTTCGAGTCTCATCATTTGCATTTTTTGTGACCTCCTCGAGGGATCAAATTTGGATGACACAACTAATGTGACCAATTTCAATCAATCCTCAAGGAGACATTTTGCCCCTCCCAACCCAACATTAGGTTTAGGTTTTGCATCCATATAGATAACATCCAAATGTGATAAATTTTAAAGTTAGAATTAGGAAATTTTTAACTAAATCATGCAACTAGCTGTGGCTAGGTTAGAAGGGTGCCTTAGAGACGAGTAACATCGAATCTTTGCCTTCCCTTCTTTCAACCGTGACTCTCGAACCTTTTTCTCTAGTTTTTCAAAGACCGAGAGACATCTAAAAAGGGTTTTCTTAGTTTATTTTCATTAATTAAAATTTTTTGGTGACTTGGTACACCTAAACTCTATACCAAGTGGCAACTCCAAACTTTTCTAAAAACCCTTTTTTAGACTTTTGTTTTTGGGTCCAAATCGTCGCATTTTTGTAATCCCATGACCCATTTCTTTTTCTTTTTCAAAAATCAATTTTAACTAAAAAGCATTTTTCAACTAAAAACCCGAAACGAGGGTTTTCCTTTCCCTCCTTTCAAAAAATGGGGCGCGACAATTGTAGTGGAGGAAAGGCTTGGTGAATGACGAAAGTATTTCTTGACGGAAAACGGATCCACAGCAATGATTGGTCTTCAGACGGTGGATGTCAAGAGTTGATAACCAGGTGACTTCGGATGGATCTTTAGTGGCTGGAAAGTGGTTTTTTGCGAAAGTTTGAACACAAAAATTGTTCTTGGATGTTCCGGGAATATGCGGCAAAAAGAATTATTTCAAACGGACCAATATAAAATTTGAGGATGAACATGGCTGGTCAGTCAACCTTGCAACACTTCAAACAGCGTTAAGAGAAATTAGGGTGGATTTTTGATGGTTGGAGAGTGGTTTTTTGCGAAAGTGTTGAACACAAAAAATGTTTTTGGATATTCCGAGAATATGCAAAAAAAAAAAAAAAAGAATCATTTCAAACTGATCAATATATGAAGAGATAAAGGATTAACAGGGCTGGTCAGCCAATCCTGTGACTTTTTATTTTTGCAAATTTTTCTTCCCTTTCTCCCTTTTTCGTTTCTTTCCCTACAACTACAGCCGTCACTTTTTTTCCAATCACTCTCTCCTCTCTTTTCTTGAACCCTAAAACCCTTGAATTGTAGTCTTTATATGGATTTGAATTTTTAGAAAAGAAAACCCTACAATGAATGGTTGAGAAGAAAGATGATGATGTGGTTTCTTGGAAACCTTTGATGAAGATTAGGATAAAAATTAAAGATGCCAACTATCTTGTACGAGATTTTCTTGAAGGGAAAATGAGACAAAAAATGAAAGGAAAAAGAAATGGAATTGCCATAGCACCACTGCAAGTTCTGTACTGCCATGGAGATGAAGCTATCACGCGTGCATAGGAAGCCTCTTCTCTTTTTCCTTTTTTTTTTTTTTTAAACAAATGGGCCAAGACTGGAGGTCTTGGCCTTTGGGCTATTTCTTTTCCTTTCGATGGGCTGTTGCTTGGGTTTGAGGTTAGTTCAATCGAAATTTTTATCCCCTTATCTTTGGGCTTTGAATTTGGGTTTTGACTTGGGTTTTGGAATTAGAAAAATATTGAGTTGTTTCTTTTCTTTTGTATAGAATCTACAAAATAAAAAATAAAAAAATAAAAAAAATAAAAATAAAATAAATAAATAATTGCAACTTACCTAATAAATTCAAAATTGTAACATAAGGATAAATTAATTAAGGATAAAAATAAAAATAAAAATAATAAAAATTTGGTGTCTACAGCTCGCTCCTCTTTGTCTAAGTTACAAAGAAACTCAAGACAAAGACGTAGACACCAAATTGCCTACTTTATTTCTTTTGATTGGATCTGAACCATGGTAAATAACATGAAATGTTAGGCAATTACTTGTTAGAAGGATATGATGAAGAAGGCGACCGAACTTGATTACTACATTCAAAAGTAAAGGGTGTGCGGAGGAGCACCATTACTACTCCAAAAGATAAAAAACGCACTTACTACTCCAAAAGAAATTAAAGGTTAAGAAGGGGATAGAAGGGTGCATGGCGGATGCTGAAACTCCCCAACAGAAAATTAAATGTGTAGGAAAGGGGGTAAAAGGAGCGCAACGGATGCTGATACTCACCAACAGGGAAATTAAATGCCAAGAATTGGGGGTAGAAGGGTGCGCAGTGGACGCTGAGAGTTGCCAATAGGGAAATTAATGCCATAAATTAGGGGTAGAAGGGTGCATGGCGGACGTTGAGACTCACCAATAGGGAAATTAAATGCCAAGAATTGTGGGTAGAAGGGTGCGTGGCGAATGCTGAGACTTGCCAGCAGGAAAATTAATGTGTGACTCCTACACCTAAATTGTTCGATGGATTGAATCCAAATTTGAACAACTAGTGCGAGGAATGCAAATGTATTTCAAGTCTAAATTGTTGGTGGGATTAAACCCAAACCCAAATAACTAACAGGAGGAATGAAAATGTAAGTTTGAAATCACAAGGTCTGAATAAGTAAAATGCAAGGTGCAGACAAGTAGGGTTGAAATCAAAATGCGATCCATACTATTGAGATAAACGAAACTGCAGAACTTCTGCTGCTAGATGTCAAAATTAAAATGTAATGTGCTCATAAAATGCATGCATTAACAAAATTATTTAGTGAATATTGCAATTTTTTGACTTTAGAAGAAAAATAGAAAATAGGCAATTTCCAAGTAAAATATGACAAATTTGACACTTAGGGCAATACAATCAAAGATAATCCCTTTAGGAATTCAAGGTAAATGCATGTGTCACCACCCTCATGATTTTCAATTTTTTTTTTCAAAACAAGTTTTGAATGTATTGTCAAAATTAAAAATAAGTCTTTTCAAAATTCATCCACAATGTAAGCCATCACTAACTTAAAAAATTTTTTTGCCCCAGTTTTCACTTTTTATTGAGAATTTCCTTCTTACAAATTTTCAATTTTCCTTCAAGCATTTGCCACAATTTAGCAAACCAAAAAGTTGCCCGAGTTTAATCAAATAAAAATTGCCCCAACATAGCCAATGAAGAATTTGCCCCAATTTAGTTAATCAAAACTTACTCCAATATAACCATGATCAGCTAAACAAATGATGCATTTTTCATCCTTTAGGGAAAGCATAGATAATGATCATACAATCCAACCTACAAGAGAAAAAAGTAAACAATTGTGGTAAAAAGGCAATGCCACTATCATTGATCCCTTTGGCCTTGAGAACTATGTAAACATAAGTTTTTGATGCCAATGAATTGCCCCATTAGAACTGTCCCGCAACCAATTTTGAATTTTCTTAATTTCCAACTCCCATCGACTATATTTTACTGCACACCATGTGGCAACTGCTCCAAATGGTCCTTTGTGGTAAATTTTGAGTGTTGTTGTCACTAAAAAGAATGTAAATGGCCTTCATTGAAGAAAATACCGCCTTTGACCCTTTTTGATATCATCTACTTGGAACTCAATGTTGGCAAAGAATAATAGAATAAAGCGAATCCCATATAAACATAGTCACCAGCTTTCAAAGTCCAACACCTTACTTTTTGTCCTTGACTTCTTTGCATTTCATGAATCCCTTACCTTAGCGCCATTTTGGGTTTTCACTAAGGTCACCCCCACCCTTTTTATCTTTTTTCTTTTCTTTCTTTCTCTTTTTTCTTTTTTCTTTATTTTCTTTTTTATCTTTTTTACTTTCTTTTATTATTTTTTCTTTTTGAAAAAGATGCCCTTTTGAGTTTTCACCTTGAAAAAAGAACTAAACCATGAAATAAGGTGTAACAGTTTAACAATAGACCTGTGACAGCTCCACTTCTCCCTAGGGCGAACCCTAGAATATCGGCGGGCCGCCTGCCCAACTCTCACTGAGACTCAGTACAATTCTCAATTCAATAGCGAGCAAATACTCCAAATAAAAGATAACCTTAATATCTATCAGTCCAATAAAACATTTACACCTTAAACTTCATTAAATAATCACAGCCATCCAGATTTCGGTTACAATCTCAAAAGATTATCCGTTTGGAATTTCTTAGGTACACTTCAAAATACAAGAATTACATCAAAATAAAAGTTTAAAGACTCCAAACAAACAACCTAGTGCAATTCTTGGAGGCTTTCGTTCTCAAACCCTGCTAAGGAAAACAAAATTGGAAGGAATGAGTTAAAAACCCAGTGAGCGATCTTAATAACATGTGTAGGTCCCAAATGCAACCAAAGGGGGGTGAATTAGATTGTTTAACAAAACAATCAAATATTGCAAGAATTCACCCAATAAAACAAGTACAAACAATTGCTCAAGTATGCACAAAAAATATGTCAAATTAAGCACGATGAAGATATCACAATTGAGCAATAAAGAAAAGAGATAGAAAAAGAATTGCAAACCAAATTCCAAGTTGCACCGAACTTGGATGAAATCCACTAGTAGTTTCTTCAATTGAAAGTAAAGTTAACCAACTTGTACAAGTGAAGGCTCGCTCCTTCCTCACCCTAAAAGCCTTTAGTTGAGCCAAGGAGTTTTACAACTATCCAAGTTAACCCTCAACAAGCTACAATTGAAAACTCACTCAACCAATTAAGAACTACTATTACAAGTGAGGCAACCTTCACCAAGGTTTTACTCCTCCAAATGAGTAACCTCACAATCCCCACTTTTCCCACGCCTATATAACAAACAAAGAAGATTTCTACCCAAATATTCACTTGTAAGTTTGTATTTCATGTAGGCAAAAGTCTTCTATCTTCTTGAACTTGTGAGTATTATAGAGTGTGAGAAATGACCTAACGAAGCTCTTCAACGGTCAAAAATATGACTGTTATAAAAATAGCCGTTGGAGCTGTCGGACGTCCGAACCCACTGTCTGACAGAACCAGTCAATCTGTCGGACGTCCAAACCCCTATTCTGCGTCCGAAAGCATCGTCTGACAAAACCAGTAGCCATCTCATCTTCCATTCCAACCTGTCGGACGTCCGAACCCCTGTTCATCGTCCGATCCTTGAGTCCGATAAGTGCTCGTCAACTATCGGACGTCCGATACTCGATTTCTGCGTCCGATAGTAGGTAAACTTTCTCAATTCTTCTTGAATTGATTTCTTTTCTTCTTCAATGAGTTAAGGACCTGTTCTAACATAATTCTCATATAAAACATGAGTCCAAATCATCATTTTGTTTTGTTATCATCAAAACTTAGGATCAATCCCAACAATCTCCCCCTTTTTGATGATGACAAACCAAATGATGATTTTGCAAGGGAAAGGAGAGAAACTCCCCCTCAATAAGAGCTAAAAAAATTTAGAAAATCATCTAACATTTCTCCCCCTTTTGTCATCAATCAAAGAACATATTAACTCCCCCTCATTGGTTAACAAGTATAGAAGAGCAATAAACAAAGCCAATAAGCACAAAATAGGTCCACTAAGGTCTAATCAACATGATCAACAAGTTTAGAGATCTATTTTTGGCCAACAAAATAACCAAGATCAATACACACAAATATTTAGAAAAATGTTGTCGGACGCTCGAAAACCTGTAGGACGTCCGATCCCCTGTTTTCTTCAAAAGTATTTTTCCTTTGAAAACAATGTTAAAACTAATATCAAGAATCAAACACTCATGCTTTTCAAATAACACATAAAGAGTTCTATCATATAATTGACTAACACTTAATAATCCACATGGATTTCATACCTCTTCTTATATTTTTCTTCACATAGCAATTATTTTGCATATGTCCAACTTGGCAACAAAAATGACAAATAATACTAGGATCATTCACAAAAGTAGGTTTAATAAATTTAATTCCTCTTTTTCTAGAAATAATAAAATCATTTTTGCCATGTAAAACATGTTTTTCTTTTCGTTGTAAAATATTTTGTTTCTCCTTTTGGGGAGAAGCATTCAAATCATCAATTCTTTTCTTTAAAAGATTTTGTTCCTCCAACATTTTTTCATAAAACTTTGTTTTATTTTCCAACTTCTTTTTCAAATTATTTTTGCAATCAAAATCAATTTTGTGCCTTTTCAAGTTATCATTGTCTTTTCTCAAATTCATATTTTCTTGAAAAAGTCTAGAATTTTCTTTCAATAAAGCATTTATTTTTATTTTCAAATCTTTGTTTTTGTCATAAGATTGTTTCAAACTTTTATGCATTTTGATCATAAGAACTTGGATATCATCATCATCATCATATTCATCACTAAGAGAGTGATTAGAGTTTATCTCATTATCTCCAAAGACCATAAGTGCCATTTGAGTTGATTCTTCTTCTTCTTCCATTTCTTCATCGAAATTGCATTCATCTCACATAATTTTAAAATTTTTGAATTTTTGTCTTCTATCATTATTTGCTCTTTCTCCTCTAGAATTCCTTTTATTTAGAAGTTTCTTCAATGTCCTTGACATGTCATTTAGTTCCACATTTTCACCATCTTCTTGTGAGGCCTTGAGTGCTATGCCTCTCTTGATCCTTGCTTCCTCATCATCTTGTATTTTTGAATTTAACTTCAACTCATAAGAGGTTAGTGAATTCACAAGAGATTCAATAGACATAGAATTTAAATCTTTTGCCTCTTCTATAGCGGTAACTTTACTTTCCCATTCTTTTGACAAGGCATTCAAAATTTTTCTATTTTTCTCACCCAAAGTGTATACCTTGTCAAGCAATTCAAGATCTTTAATAATATCATTGAATCTACAAAACATTTTATCAACATTCTCATGAGGATGCATTTTGAAAGATTCATATTGGGCAACAAGCATTGATTTTCTTTGCTCCCTAACATTGTCACTCCCTTCATAAGTCTCTCTCAACTTATCCCATACTTCCTTGGTCGATTTACACCCTTTTACTCTAGTAGATTCATTTGCATCTAGGGCATTATACAATACATTCATGGACTTAGCATTCAAAGAGAGATTGATTCTATCTTGAGCACTCAATTCACTTCTACTTTTAATTCTTTTTCTACCGGTTGTTTCATCGATAATGGTAGTCTCATAAGTTCCTTCACTAACAATAAACCACAATTCTATATCTATAGATTACAAAAATATTGTCATTCTATCCCTCCAACTAACATAATTTATACCATTGAACATGGGAGGTCTAATGATGGATTGCCCCTCTAAAAACAATGCATTATTGGTTGCCATCTTTACTCCTAAACCGATTGAGCTTAATCTCAAGGAAACCAAGCTCTGATACCAATTGTAGGTCCCAAATGCAACCAAAGGGGGGTGAATTAGATTGTTTAACAAAACAATCAAATATTGCAAGAATTCACCCAATAAAACAAGTACAAACAATTGCTCAAGTAAGTACAAACAATTGCTCAAGTATGCACAAAACATATGTCAAATTAAGCACAATGAAGATATCACAATTGAGCAATAAAGAAAAGAGATAGAAAAAAAATTGCAAACCAAATTTCAAATTGCACCGAACTTGGATAAAATCCACTAGTAGTTTTTTCAATTGAAGGTGAAGTTAACCAACTTGTACAAGTGAAGGCTCACCCCTTCCTCACCCTAAAAGCCTTTAGTTGAGCCAAGGAGTTTTACAACTATCCTAGTTAACCCTCAACAAGTTACAATTGAAAACTCACTCAACCAATTAAGAACTACTATTACAAGTGAGGCAACCTTCACCAAGGTTTTACTCCTCCAAATGAGTAACCTCACAATCCCCACTTTTCCCACACCTATACAACAAACAAAGAAGATTTCTACCCAAATATTCACTTGTAAGCTTGTATTTTATGTAGGTAAAAGTCTTCTATCTTCTTGAACTTGTGAGTATTATAGAGTGTGAGAAATGGCCTAAGGAAGCTCTTCAATGGTCAAAAATATGGCCGTTAGAAAAATAGCCGTTGGAGCTGTCGGGCATCCAACAGCTGCCGGACTTCAACCCACCGGTTAATGCCGACGTTCAACCCCGTTCTGCGTTTGAAAGTATCGTCCACGAACCAATAGCCATCTCATCTTCCATTCCAACTGCGGACGTCCAACCCCTGTTCATCGTCCGATCCTTGTTTCCAATTAGTGCGTCAACTATCGACGTCCGATACTGACATTTCGTCCGATAGTAGGTAAACCTTCTCAATTCTTCTTGAATTGATTTCTTTTCTTCTTCAATGAGTCAAGGACCAGTTCTAACATAATTCTCACATAAAATATTAGTCCAAATTATTATTTTGTTTTGTTATCATCAAAATTTAGGATCAATCCCAACAACATGCAATCTCATCGTAGCAGTATAACAATATATATATCAGTTAAGCACTCAATAGATTAATATAATTCAGTTTGGAAGCATACAATGCATAAAACACATAAATTGAGAAAACACTCAGTAAAAGGATACAATTTTCACTGGAAGCAGTTGCAATCCATCTGGTTCATGACTCAACCCCTTACTCCTCCTTATAAGTCCCAGTGGTAATACTTGAGTATACCATACAGTGCCCTAAGTTACCAACCTACCCGACCGAGTCTGCTTCTGGCTCGAATAAGTCGATAATGAAGGGGAAAAGGCCTTGTTCAGCCAATGTGTTAAGGTACACATGGCCTACAGTCATGCACAAATAATATACAAATAGTGGAAAAATAAACAGTGGAACAGTGTAATGAAAGTTAGGTCGAGTGCGATAAAGTACACACTCGCCTTTCACATAATCATTGAAAATCATTGATAGGCATCTAACATGTCAAATGAGCAATTCATCATAAATTATTTCACACTTAAGCAATTTATTCACAAACATGCAAGGAACACTCACCGTGATTCAATTTAACGACCGAGCAATCAAGAAGGTTAAAATTCGGTAGTTGGTTCGCCCTCGGCGAAGCCTTGGCCACCTGAATTAAATTTCAACTATTAAACACTAGCCAAACAACTAAAACTCAAAACCTTAACTCAACTACTTAGAATCACCAAAACCTCACTACCACAGTTTTTTGTTTGGATCATATCTAAGGCTACACTCATCGGAATTAGGCAAGGCTTATGGCTACGAAAATTAGACTCGGAGTGCTACAATTCACTAGAAGACTTCGTGTTGAGATTCATGATGTAAGATAGGCTAAAGTGCGTGACAAAAAGACATGGAAGAACAAAAACAGGTTATCAGTCTTGGAAATCTGTCATCTTCTCAGATTTTCTGGGATTGATAGGTAATGAGTTAGCATGCAAGCCATATACCATTGGAAAGCCCTTGAAGTCTAGTTTCAAATGCTACCAATGGCGCTCGATTTTGATCCCCAAGCAAGAAAATATAGCCATTTGAACTTAGAACAGTAAGCTGTCTTGATAGCATGATTTTCCAGTTTTGAAGAGTAACTTTGGAGAATCATTTGGGCAACGAAATGATACTAGAAAAACGGGAAATTCACCATTTTAGTCCCTGAATATTTTTACTAAAATCGATTTCATACCTAATGAATTATTTTAACCAATTTAGTCCTTGAACAAGTTTTTTACTTTCAATGCAGGACTTTTAACTGAATTTTACTCAATTTGCATAAACCTGCAGAGGCATAATCGTCACACTGGTCTAACCTGCTATGATTAACAGATGAAATAAATTAGAAAGATTAATAAAAGTTGTTGAATGTCTAAAACTGCTTAATGTTCAATATAACCCTCATCCTTTTATTTTAGATGTTAAGCAATTTTAATTATCTTTTAATCTATTTTGTCTGTTAATTGTAGAAAATTAGGTCTAAATACCAATTATGCCCCTGTAGGTCCATGCGAATTGAACAAAATTTGGTTAAAAGTCCTACATTGGAAGTAAAAAACTTGTTTAAGGACTAAATTGGTTAAAATAATTTATCAGGGAAGAAATCAGTTTTAGTAAAAATGTTCAGGGACCAAATTGGTGAAATTCCCCTGGAAAAACATCAAATTATGCAGGCATAAACCTCAGTATGTGAACTATGTTTGTACCAAAATTTAGCCAAAACTCATACGGGAAGGCAGTGATCAAAGCAACCAAAGTTGACTGAAAATTTTGAGTTCAATCCTGTCAAACGAAATTCTTTTTCTTTTGTAACCTTTGATTCATCCAATCCATTTTCAAAACCAAGACTCTAACAAAATTTCTTGATCAAATGGTGGTAAAATGGTAGCAAACATTCGGACCAAACAACGCCCAAAACATAACAAAAGTTTCGAGCAGAATAGGAGTAGAATTTCCAGATTTTGGCCATCTCCACACACATTCGTTTTCAAGCCACTAGACACCAAATATTTTGCAAGGAGTGTTAGGGTAATGTAAAGGCAACATGGCCCCAAAGTTGTGATACGTAAAACTCAAGCTTTTAAGGCAAGACTAAATCTCGAACATAGACCAAAAATCACACTCAGCTTGCTGGAAATGAAACAGGGCAGCATCAAGTCCCTCCTTTCCGTGAAATTTCACCCAACATTTAACAACTAAAATCACCCAAATGGAAGCTAATCTAGGCAACCCTTTTGTAGCAAATATACAAAGAAATTGACTTCAAAGTCAAAGTTAAAATAGAGTACAACTGCCCCCAAAATTTCGTCACTGTTCTTTTTGGAAAATTTTCAGATTACAAGGGGGTTACACAAGCTTTAGTTTGACCAATGAAAACTCATGATAAAATCACCAAATTTTCCACACTTATGCTCCACTATCTAGGCTAGGTTAGTGATGAGTCTTAGCCAAAATTTCCCATGAAAAATCAGGTTTTAAGGGTGACAAACTGCCACCCCTGCTCGGCCCTCAAGACAGCCAGCATAGAAATTTCTCTCCACGTCAACTTGAAGCTCAAATGGCTATGGTTTCACACAACATTCAAGCATATTGTAAACCCACATTAACCTTCAATTTCACACCAAAACCTCAAGGCCACTACCTAGTTGGGAATTCCAAGAGCCCAACTTCAAGCAACCAAAACAACAAGAATCTAGCAAATGAAGCTATGAACTACTAAGATAAACAACCCATTAGAAGCAAGAGATGATTGAAGGTGATTACCTTTCTTTCAATATGCAAGAAACCCTAGATTGAGTGTGTCCAAGTGTCACCAAAACCACCAAGATTTCAATCCTAAAACTCAGATTTTCTTCACTAATCGAAGGCCTTCTAGATGCAAGAGAAGGGAAGGAAGATTGAGCAAGCTTTGGCCAAGATTTTTGCAAGGAATTTGAAAGCTTCTTGAGAGCAAAATAAAAGCTTTTCTTGAGAGCAAAAATGAGAGAGGAGGGCCGGCCAAGAGGAGGAAGAAGATGAAAAATGAGTGGTTGTGGTTGTTTTGACTTTTGGGGCTTTTGTTGGGAAAATAGAAAAAATGAAAGAAAGTCTACCGATTAGATATAAAGTTTCTTTTTGTCGCGTCGGGGTTAATTCACGTGACTTGACACTACGACTCTGGTTTCTCTCATTTATATACCTCAATTACATATTCTAACATTCGAAACTTATGTCTAGTGGTCGGCCTTAGACCCGAGTACGAAATTTAAACATTCTAGTGATGCAATTAACAATATAGTTTAAACGTGCGAAATGCATTTTAAAACTTTTCATGCCGATACTACTGACATACAAAGATCAAATAATTTAATCCAAAATAATTTTATGAAAATATGGAATTTTTACAATTTATTATTTAAATAGACGGTACAGGGCCTCACAAGACCTTACCAATCCAGTCATTTTTATGCAAAGTTGGTGGCATCAGTGAGACAATCTTCTCTAACAGAATTGAGAAAAGATATGTTTACATCATTTGCCTTTTGATTAATAAATTTCCTCTCAGAAATACTGCTAAAGACGGAGGTCGGTAACTTTTGGTTTGTGCAATAGGGTCAAGTGGTGGGTAAAAAATGTTTAGGGCCTGAAGGCAGACATCTTCAAAAAGTTTAAAATAATCCTAAGATCACATCTTCTTAGAATTTGACCCAGTGCAAGGCTAACAACTACCAATTGCTCATGCATAGTTTTTTAATTGGGGGGGGTTTTTTCTTCTAATTTCTTCTCTCTTTTTTCTATTTCTTTTTTTCATCTTCTTTTTTTTGAAAAGGCAAATCCAGAACTAGTTGTTAGAGTCGGCACTTCTTTGAAATTGATGGGCCATTCCATCATCTTGAAATGTAGTTTTATTGATTTTTGATTCACACTTGACCCTTGGATCTGTAAATTTTGTCTTATGCTTCTTTTCAATCTAGGCCATGAATACCTGCACACGGTAGGGGACTTGCAAAAATATGATATGCACTTGAATTCTCAAAAAATTTGCTTACATCATTTTTTGAAAATGATGTAATAATTACTACTCAAGAAAAATGCTGACTTATCAAAAGTCAAATTTTGAGTGGCAAATTTAAAGATGTGTTACTTGACCCTTGGGTATACCCCACAAATACATTATAGAAATGCTCCGTGGATTTTTTTTTTTGAAAGCAATCAAATGGCAACATAAAAAATGCATTAGTCTGTTACTAGCGACATCCAAGACAATAAAAATTACATTACTCAAATAAAAGCAAGCCAAAATATCGTGCTTAACTCATATAGGAGAACTCATGATGAACCTCTCAAAACTAGATCAAATTGCAATAGGTCTCTCCCTCACCTAGGGTCAATATTTTGGGGAAAAGGGCCACTCTTTCTTGCTAGCTCATGCTTCAAGACCACTTAGATGGGTATCGATTCAAATAAAAAAGAAGGTGAGAGAAATGATAGATAAAAGTGCACATCAAGGTTCTTCTTAGTATTGTATCTAAATTGCATTAAACTGATTCAACACCCTATCCTTAACGAAAGCAAAAAGTTCCTCACCCTTAATTTGTTTGAAGATTTAGTCAGCATACAAGCTCCATGGGCTTGTATGAAGAAGAGATAGCTAAACACAATGAAATAGGTTATGACCTTGCGATCATGAGTGATTCATAGACCCTTTACAGATTGATCTGTACTTCAAGTTGTCATGAAACACAAGTCAACGATGGACTTTGTGAGCTTGTACTGTGGTTTGAAGATGATAGCTGTGAGGACACGAAAATTTATTTTATTCAACTTAATTAATTAATTAATTATTTATTTTCTCCGAATAATTGATTTAGATCCTTTTAATTGCAAATACACCATACGTTACTTCCTTTTAATTTTAAAAACCTTGTTTAACATCAAATTACTTTATAAATTGCAAAATTCCATATTTTCTTAAAATTACTTTATTAATTTAGTTTGAAGTATTTGATTGTTGTATATCAATTGTAACGGCACGAAAAGTTTTAAAATGCATTTTTGCACGTTTAAACTATATTCTCGATTTAAACTATTTGAATGGTTAAATTTCGCACTCGAGTCTAGGATCGACTATTAGACGTAAGTTTCGAATGTTAGAACATGTATTCGGGATATATAAATGAGAGAAACCGGGATCGTAGTGTCGTGTCGTGTGAATTGATCCAACACGACAAAAGTGGCTTTACGTCAAATCACCCAACTTCCTCTCATTTCTTCCATTTTCCACAAAAGCCCAAAAGTCAACAAACAACCACTCATTCCTTTCTTTCTTCTCCTTATAGCCGGTTCTTCCCTCTCTCATTTCTCCTCCAATTTCTCTCCAAAAACAGCCGCCCCTCTTCATCTTCTTCATCTTCTTGTTTCAGCAAAACCACCAACAAAAAACCTCCATCTTTGCACTCAAAAACAGTGGAAGAGCTTGCTAGCTACCTTGGTGAATTCGGTCCAGCTAGAAGAGGAGGAAGAGCCAGTTATTGAGCTTGGAAGTTGAGGGGTTTTGTGAGCTAGATCATCCACCATAAGCCAAGCTTCTTGTTGGAGGAGAGGTAGGGTTTCTCAATACCATAAACCTTGCTCATTTATTTCATTCTTTAGCTAAGAAAGCTTATAGTTCTTTGTGTTAGATTTTATTATTGATTGGTTGAATGTGGGCTCTATGAAATCCCACCACATGTGAACTTGGGCTGTTGATGATGTATTGTGTGTGTGTGAGGTGTTTATGTGGAGTTTAGTTGCTAAAAATGAAAGAAGGAAGAAGAGGAGGAAACCAAGAGGAAAGGAAATGCATGCTGCCCTGTTTTTGGTTGCGTTGATCGCTATCTTTCCACGTGATTTTTTAGCTAAAATTTGGTGAAAACGTAGCTTACATACTGAGGTTTATGCCTGCAAAATTTGGTGTTTTTCTAGTACCATTTCATTGCTCAAATAATGTCTCAAAGTTGTTCTTCAAATCTAGAAAAAATGCAGTGACAGGATAGCTTTTGCCTCATGTTCAAATGACTATATTTTCTTACTCGGGTATCAAAATTGAGTTCCATTTGTTGTGTTTGAAACTAAAATACAAGTTCTTTTAGTAGTATAAATTTCAAGGGCTGGTTCAATTCCTGTGAATTTTGGTGAATTTTCAAAGTTGACTGAAAATTAGGACTGTTATGTTTTGTTTTCACTGTAACAATAGCTTTAAACTAAAATTTGATTAGTTTTTGATTTGAATCTTATATAAATGTCTTCTCAAGAGTTTTAGTTCATTGAGTTTATTTTTCAATGATCTAAGACTCTAAAATTTTGGACTTGTGGAACTCAAGTTAGGATTTTCCAAAGAATACTGCTCAAAACCGAAATCTCTTCCAAGAAAGCTTAAAATTTGGAATTTGAATGTTCAAAACTTTCACTTGTATTTTGGGGTCATTTTGCCCTGTTTTAACACCATTCTTTCATGGTTATTCAGTGCTAAGATGATGGTCTAGATGAGGGTTAGACCCCTTGCAAAAATGAGCATTTTTTGTGCATAAAAACGTTTGGCAAAAGCATGTGAAAATTGAAGAACCAAATCTGGAATTTTGCTTTTCACACAAGTGCTGAAACATTGCCCTATTTTTGAAATGTTTTGATTCAAGTTTTTGCTACCAATTTGCTTCCATTTGATAAAGGAATGCTGCTAGAGCTTTTGTGTCAATGTTTGAGTGATTTGGGGCTGTTTTAGTTGAGCAAAATATTTGAAAATCAAAAGGAGAAAATCTGGCAGCTTAGTGTTTAGATTTCTCGCAAACTTTGGCCATCTAAAACGTTATCTTCCCGTGCTATTTTTTGGCTCAAATTTGGTACATACATATTCCACCTAGTGAGAATTGAGTGTACAAAATTTGGTGATTTTACAGTGGCATTTTGATGCCCAAATTCTGTCTCAAAATTAGCTTCTCAAATCTGGAAATCTTCTCATCAGTCTTGGTAACCTCTTGTACTTATGACGGCTATAACTCTTTGCTCGGGAGTCAAAATTGAGCATCGTCAGTGGCATTTGAAACTAGACTTCACAAGATTTCTACCGTCTATTGCTCACACACTAATTCTTTTCCTATCAATACCAGAAAAATCGCAAAGATGGCTGATCCTCCTACCTGATTTTCCTATTTTGTTGTTGTGCTGGATTTTCTGATTCGTTTCAGCTCATCCTACTTCAGGAATCTTCAAGCAAAGTCTTCTAGTGATTTTTAGTATGTTGAATCTAGTTTCGGTGGCTTTAAGCCTTGTCCAATTCCGACGTATATTGAATGAGTTATGGCCTGAGAAAAAAGCTTTAGTTGAGTGATTTTTGGTGAACCTGAAAAGTTAGGTTAAATGTTGAGTTTTAACCATTTGACTTGAAAGTGATAGTTCCGTTTTGGCTCAGGTGACCGAGAGGTTGCGGAAGTTGGCCCGATTGTCGAAGTTTAACTTTCTTGCTCGTTCGATTGTTTTACGGGACTTCGGTGAGTGTCCAAGTGCATGTTATTAATGTTTTAATTAATGTAAATGATTGGAAAAGCATGCTTGTGTGCCTTGGTGAGCGTGTACTTTATCGCACTCACCTTATTTGAATTACCTCTAAATGAGTTCCACTACTTGAACTGTTAAGTGTTTAACTGCTAGAATTGCTTGTTATTACTATTGAAAATTGTGGGGACGCCCAAACCCCATCCGGGAACCTTTCACTTCGACCGGCAATAGGGGTTTGGTTGAGGGATTGGTGAACCATGGGTCTTAAAAGTGTTTATGTCGGTTGGAGTGCGCTCACTGACCAAGGTATATTCCTGTATTACCAACTTTACATGTTTTGACGAGCGGGCCCGGTACAAGGGGTGTAAGTAGACGGGTGAGGGTTTCAAGTGGTGTCTACAGGATGTGAGAGTGTGGTTTACGGAGTGTCAACATTTTTGATTTGAAAGTTGGAGCTTAAGAAATGGACTGGATATGATTGTGAAAAATGCAGAAATTTGGATCGGGGGTACGTGCTATGTCCCTGAGGACGGTAGACACCTCTACCATCCGTGTCCACCTGTATCCTTTATATGGTGTTATCAAAATGCTTTACGTGAAATATTGCTTGCTTTACTTTAAATTGTCTTAATTGTTAAAGTATTACTCTATCTTGCTTGCGTGGATGCTTTCTTGGCCTCATTGAGCGTTAGTTCACCCCAATATATTTATTTTCCTTAACAGGTCTTGAAGTGGGGATCGTAGATCGAGAATATAGTTTCTTCTATAGGATTCCACACTTTTGTATAGAATTGATAATTACTGTGAGGTTGATGGTCTATTGTATTCGAAGTTATTATAATTGTAATTTTGATAAAAAATTATTGAGGATTTACTCTTGTAAGTTAATTAGTATTTTTGTTGGACGTTAATTAGAGTTTTAGGAATGAATGCTTGTAATTATATTTTGGATTTTGTAGTGAGTCCTAATGAGAGTTGGGCAGGCGTCCTGCTGAAACCTTGGGTTCGCCCTTGGGAGAGGTGGAGGTGTCACAGTTGGTATCAGAGCCTCGGTTAAAGATTTATTTGGGATATTTTAAGGATATTGTTGTTGAATGTAGAGTTGGGATAGCCTTGTTATTTTTTAAATGTGATATTTTAAGTGAATTAGTAGACTTTAAGTTCCTAACTTAGAATTTATGTTTGTTTTGTAGGATGGAGAGTGGAAATGATGCTAACGGTGTTAACGGGGCTAATGCCGATGGGGTTGATGGTGGAGAGGCTAATAGACATGTAGAGTTTCCCAAGTCTATCCGATACCGAGTGACGGGAGGTGGACCACGTGTACGATACTCTCCGGTGAGTTGTTTTCCGAGATGTGAGTGTAGGGAGACCTACACCTATCCCAACGATTTGGTTAGGTCAATTGATGATGAGCGTCGAGAGTTGGTACTCGCCAATAGGGCGCTCTGTAGGGAGGTTAGGGATTTGAGAGCCACATTGGAGGCTCGTGACTCGAGGATCCAGACACTTGAGGTAGTCTGTGAGGACCCGAAATTTCATGAATTATACACCCGAATTTTCTTGAATTACTTGCTCATATTTCTTCTGAGAACCCTAAATTTTTCATGAATTATTTGTCATTGTATTTATTCAAGTGCATATCATTTTCTTTAAACATTGGTAGCATAAAATTTTCCTTAAGTGCATTATTTTCCTTTAAGTACTCTATTTTGTATGTATTGTACGAAATTAATTTGGAATTGTATTTTTCATATTTCATGTAGCCAAATACATAAAATTATATGGTATTAAGTGGATCACATTTTACATTAAGGGATTTGATGGTAATTTGCAAAGATATTTTCCTATTTTTGGCCAAGAAGTTGACACTTGTCAACTAACCAACACAACCCTTGACTTAAGCTTTTCTATTTAAACTCTTGTCTTCAAAAAATTCAAACAAATTCCCTCTCTTTGGCTAAACCTCAAGGAGCAAGAAACCATAAAACCCTAAGCTTGATTTAGCCATTTTAGTGGTGGAAAAATTACTCCAAGTGAAGCCCTAGTTTGATTACTACTTGGTTATCAAGATTGGTTGGAAGAGTTGAAGCTTGTGGGTGGATTTTCTCTCTCATCTCCCAAGGTAACTCACCAATTATCCATGCTTTATTGATCTTTAAAATTCAAAGGGGATGCTAGTTAGATGATATTAAGGTGTTTATGGTTGCTTAGAAGGATTGATGATGGAAGGAAATCTTGTGTTTGATAAATAGAGTTTGGGTTTTATTTGTTGGCCACCAAGTGTTTGATGAATTGTTTGTTAATATGTGATGCTTTGATGATCGAGTTAATTGCTGTTTTAGCATGTTAAACACCTTGGCAAATGATGGAAATGACTTTAAAGGATTAATTGAAGGATTGTGTCAAAGCTGGAAATTTTTGCAGGAAATCAGAAATGGAAATCAGTCCACTTCCTGAGGTTACTGTTCACTGTAGAAAATGAATTAGCATCCGATACTTATACCGTTAGAAAGCTCTATGAACCTAGTTTTAAACGCCATTGACGGAACTTGATTTCGATTTTTCTACGTCGAGTTATGACTATTTTCCCGAGACTGTTCGACCAGCCTGAAATTATTCCGACAGTTTTCTTGCTTCTTTGAGATTTGCCATTTTGACTATGATTAAGCATGATTTTGTATTTGACCTCTTCATGAAAGTTATAGGCCTATGTCTTAGCTTCGAAACACCATAAAATTCGTCCCAATCTGATAACCACAGCCACAGTTATGGTTAAATTACTGAGGTACGGCAAACCTGTCAATTGTTAGTTTCACTTCCTTAAGTGCTATTCTCATTCCTTTTGACTCTCATGCCTTCTTGCCGTGTTCTGACCCACTCATGAATGGTTCTAAGATGTTGTTAAGACTCTTATTTGCTCACCCTTATAGATTCTGTTAATTGTGATCCCGAATTTTGATAATTACAAAACAATTGAAGAAAATTGGTCTAATGTTTTCTAGTGAGATTCTTGACAGAACAGGATATCGAGGCAGGAAACTGTTGAAGAAACTGCTGACTGTCGGACGGACGATACCTTGTATCGGACGTCCGATAAAACTCGAAACCTTCCTATCGGACGCCAACCTGACGTATCGGACGTCCGATAGACAGGGGATCTATCGGACACCTCTTTCGACGATAACATCTACATCGGACGTCCAAGATATCCAAGAAATTTGATGAGCTTACCGGACGCCGACGCAAGCCTTCGACGCAAAGACATGTATCGCCGTCCGATCGATTCCATGAAAATTGTCCGAGCCTACTGGCCCTGCCGACGCAAAGCTATCGGACGCTTGAGTATTCATCGTCCGTCCGATAAGACTAAACTTGCCTATCGGACGCTAGCATCGGACGAACAATAGAGTGTCGGACGTCCGATAGCTCCAACGGCTAGTTGACATTTCAACTTGTACTATCCGTTGACCTCGTTTTCTAGGCACTTTTTGGTCTCCTATAAATACAAGAACTGTCCAAATATCAAACACAACTGTACACTTGGATAACAAGTTCTTAAGAGTGATTTTAGCTAGAAAATACTCATTTTGAGTAAGAATTGTTAGTCTTGTAGTGATAGTTCATTGAGAAGCTTTTCAATTGTGAGTGAATTCATCAATTGTGTAGCTGTGTGAGGGTTTTCTGTAAAGAGTGTAAAACTTCCTAGCTTGACTAAGTGGAGCTTGGGGCAAGGAGGAAGTGATCCTTCTATTGTACACAAGTGTGATTGAATTTCACCAAATTGAAGAAGGCTGTTTTGAGGGAATTCTCTTCAAGCTCAAGTGGAGACTTGAAGAAGCTTGGTTTGCTATCTTTCATTACTTGTTTTTATCTTACGTATCATATTCACTGTTTGAAATTTCATCCATATTTATCAATCTTGACTTGTCTATCTACTTCATAAATCATCTGTTCAAGAACTTGTGATTAAAATCAGAAAAAGAGGTAATACTTGGCTGTTTTTTAATCAACCTAATTCACCCCCCCCTCTTAGGTTGTACTTGGGCCTTACAATTGGTATCAGAGCTTGGTCTCTAAAATCAAGCTTAACCGCTTAGAGTAAAGATGACAACCAACAATGCCATGTTCTGTGAAGGTCAATCAATCACTAGACCACCAATGTTTAATGGATCAAACTATGTAAGCTGGAAAGAACGTATGGTTATTTTCTTGCAATCTATTGACATTGATTTATGGTTTATTGTTAGTGAAGGTCCTTACACTGCCATTATAAATGATCCCATCACTCATGTTCCTAGATTAAAAACTAGAGATGAGTTGAATCGAGAGGATAGAGCTAATCTCACATCAAATGCAAAAGCCATGAATGTTCTTTATAGTGCACTAGATTCGAATGAATCCATTAGAGTAAAAGGGTGTAAATCTGCCAAAGAAATTTGGGATAAACTAAGAGAAATTCATGAAGGTAGTGAGGATGTAAGAGAGCAAAAGAAATCCATTCTTGTTACTAAATATGAATCATTCAAAATGGAACCTCATGAAAACATTGATAAGATGTACTGTAGATTCAATGACCTTATTAAAGACCTAGAAGTTTTGGAAAAGGAATACACTCTTGGTGAAAAGAATAGGAAAATTTTGAATGCTTTACCTAAAGAATGGGAGAACAAAGTAACTGCAATTGAGGAAGCCAAGGACTTAAACTCTATGTCTATTGAGTCTCTCATTAACTCTCTAACATCTTATGAATTAAAGCTCAAAAGCAAAGTACAAGATGAAGAGGAAGCAAGAGTTAAACAAGCATTGCTCTAAAGGCTGCTCAAGATGAGGATGACTTGGCTTCACAAGATGAAGAAGATGGTGATTGTGATGATAGTGATCTTGCACTCATCACAAAAAGCTTCAAAAGAATACTCAACAAAAGAAGATTCAGAAAAGGAGGACCAAGCAATCAAAACAACAATCAACTCAATACAAAATACAAAGCAAGATATGATGCAAACAAGAAACAAGGAGATAAGTGCTTCGAATGTGGGCAGCTCGGGCATTATCGGTGGACTGTCCAATGAAGAAGAAGAAAGATATGAAGAATGAAAGAAAACCAAGTTTAACAACTTTCAAATTACTTGGAATGAATGCAACTCGGAAGGAGAGATTGAAGAAGAAGAAGAAACAGCTCAAATTGCCTTTATGGCAATTGGTGATAATGAGGTAACTTCTCATCCACAATACAATAGTGATGATGATGATGATGATTTAGAGTCATTTGTTGCAAAACTGCATGAAAGCTTGAAAGAGTCCTATTCTAGAAACAAGGAACTAAAACAAAAAATTACTTTTCTTTTGCAAGATAATGCAAACTTGTTTCAAGATAATAAGAAGTTGAAATATGACAATGATTGCTTACTAAAAACTGAAATGGAATTGCAGTATGAACTTGATAGAAAAACAAGCCTTTGTGAAATGCTCAAAGAAAGACAAAATGACTTGAAAAGGAGAATGGATAATCTTGACGTGATGCTTCAAAACAAGAAACAAAGTAGTTTCACAAGGAAGGTGTTTAACCCCTATGAAAAGAAAATTATATTTAATGCAAATGAATTTGCAATTCATAGAAAAAGTGGAGTTAGATTCATTAAATCTGTTCATGAAACGATTCTACCATTATGTGTGATTTTTTGCTGCCAAGTAGGTCACTTGAAGCATGAGTGCTATGTGAAAAGAAACATGAGAAAAGGAATGAGATGTATGTGGTTAGTCAAACATTGACTCTAACCATCAAGGACCCAAAAATTAAAAGGGGTACCAAACTTTCTATTTCTTGTAGGTAAAAATTGAAAAGGATATGAAGAAATCAAAATGGTTCATTGATAGTGGATGCTCAAGACACATGACCGGTGATTCTTCACAATTCATCAAGCTCAAATCAAAATCAAGTGGAAAAGTGACTTTTGGAGACGACATGAAAGCTAAAACAATTGGAGTAGGTGATGTGGGTAAGAATGGTGAAACATTTGTGCATAATGTTCTTTTAGTGGATAATCTAAGTTATAATTTGCTTAGTGTCAGTCAACTTTGTGATAGAGATCTATTTGTTTTATTCAAAAAACATGAATGTTTGGTTCTTGACTCAAAATTTAACATTGTTTTCAAAGGAAGTAGATACAATGACATCTATGTTGTGATTCTTGAAAAAATTGACTCTTCTAGTTTTAAATGCCTTAAAATCTCAAATGAAGATCCTTGGTTGTGGTATAGAAGACTTGTCATTTTAACATGGATGTGATAAATGAAATCTCAAAGGGAGCTTGTTGGAGGACTCCTAAAATTAAGTTTGAAAAGGATAAGATTTGTGATGCATGTCAATTTGGAAAACAAACCAAAACATCTTTTAAACCTAAGAAAATCATTTCTACATCTAAGCCATTGGAACTCTTACATCTTGATCTATTCGGTCCACACACCTATTGCTAGTCTAGGTGGTAGAAGATTTTGTTTAGAACTTATTGTTTGATTACTCTAGATATACATGGACTATTTTTCTTACTCATAAAGATGATGCCTTAAAAGTTTTATTCTCTTTGCAAAAGTAAAATTTACTTGATTGTATATTATCAAAATTAGAAAGTGATAATGGTCTGAATTTAAATATTGTGGATTTCCAGATATTTGTGATCATAATGGAATAACTCATGAATTTTCTATTGTAAAACCCCTCAACAAAATGGTGTTGTTGAAAGAAAAAATAGAACACTTGAAGCCGCAAGAACCATGTTAAGTGAGAATGATTTACCAAAATATTTGAAGTCGTAAAATGTACAGCTTGCTATGTAATGAATAGTATTGCTTAAGACCTTTTTTGAACAAAACTTCATATGAGTTGATGTTTGATAAGCCAATTGTTGGCTATTTTAAAGTTTTTTTGATGCAAAGTTTGTTTTAATTTGAAGAACACCGAAAGTTTGATAAGAAAACCGATGCAATGCGTATTTTCTTGGGATATTGTGATAATAAAGAGGATATAGAGTTTATAATAGAAGAACTCTTGTGATTGAAAGCCACATGTTACATTTGATGAATCTAATGACAACTCTTCAAATAGCACTTGTGCAGATGATGATGTAGGTGTTCAAAAGAATCTTGAGAAGCTCATACTTCAAGAGGAGAACAATTGTGATATGGAAGAAAATTAAAAGATGGTGATTCTCAAGAAATTAAGACTATGAAGAAGACAAGATTGATGAATCACCAAGGATTTTCCAAGGCATGGAAGTTCATTCAAAATCATCCAAAGGATTTGATCATTGGTGATCCATCCGAGGGTAAGAACTCTCTTCATCAAAGACATTATTTGATAATTTCTGATTTGTATCTCATATTGAATAAAAAACATCAATGATGCCTTAAAAGATGATTATTGGATTATGGCCATGCAAGAGGAGTTAAATCAATTTGAAAGAAATAATGTTTGGACTTTAATTGAAAGACCTCAAAATTACTATCACTATCGCACTAAATGGGTGTTTAGAAATAAATTAAATGATAAATAGGTGAAATTGTAAGAAACAAGGCTAGATTAAGTAGCAAAGGGTATGCTCAAGAAGAAGGTATTGATTATGATGAAACGCTATTCTCAGATTAGAGTCTATAGGATGTGTTCTTGCATTTGTGTTTCAAGGGTTTTAAGTTGTATCAAATGGATAAACAGTGCCTTTCTAAATGGTTTCATTGATCAAGAAGTATATGTGGATCAACCATCCGCCTTTGAAAATGAAAAGTTTCCTAATCATGTATTTAAACCTCAAAAGTATTATATGAGTTCTAAAACAAGCCCCTAGGCTTATGAACGCTAGTGGATTCTTAGTTGAAAAATGGTTTTAAGAGGCATAGTAGACACAACTCTTTTACAAAACAAAAATCAAATGATCTCTTATTGTACAAATTCACGCTGATGATATTATATTTGTGCTACTAATGAGGATTTTGTAAGGATTTTCCACCATTATGCAAAATGAGTTTGAGATGAGCTTAATGGGAGAATTGAACTTTTTCTCGACTCCAAGTCATTCAAACATCGCAAGGAACCTTCATCAACCAAATAAAATACACCAAAGAACCTCAAAGGTTCGGCATGGAAGACTCCAAAGCATGGGAACACCAATGTGCACATCCACCAAGCTTGAAAAGGACTAAGAAGGTACAAATGTAGATGAGAAAAGTATAGAGGTATGATCGGAAGCCTCTTTATTTAACCGCAAGTAGACCGGATATTATGTTTGTCGATGCTT
Source organism: Gardenia jasminoides (assembly GCA_013103745.1). Classification (NCBI taxonomy): domain Eukaryota; kingdom Viridiplantae; phylum Streptophyta; class Magnoliopsida; order Gentianales; family Rubiaceae; genus Gardenia; species Gardenia jasminoides. The sequence continues at coordinate 26,642,438 of CM023096.1, forward strand.
ATGTGCTCGCTTTTCTTGCCCGCAACTTCTATTTGAATGCCGTTAAAAAGAATTTAGCTATTTGAAAGGAACCATGAATTTTGGTATTTGTATTCTAAATGTAATGAATTCACCCTGTGTGGTTATACTGACGCTGATTTTGGGCGGATGCGAATTGATAGAAAGTACTAGTGGATCTTGTCATTTTCTTGGAAAGTGTTTAGTCTCTTGGTTTAGTAAGAAACAAAATGCCATTTCCTTATCAACCGGCTGAATATGTTGCTGCTAGTGCATGTTGTGCACAATTAATTTGGATGAAAACATACATTGAATGATTTTGGTTTGACATATGATAACATGCCTATTTTTGGCTAACACTAGTGCAATTAATTTGACAAAATCCTATTCAACATTCTAGAACAAAACATATAGATATTAAGCATCATTTCATTCGTGGATCTTGTTCAAAAGCTGAAATTTGTGTACGTCTGCAATGTGATGATCAAATTGCTGATATTTTCACAAAAAGCACTACCCTAGAACAATTTAGATATCTTCGTCAAATTGGTATTTTAGAAAGATGCCTTAAGCCTCTTCTGTAAACTTATCTGGACGTCCGATCCGATGAACGACGTCCGACGATGTTCTTGGTCATTTTCCGTAAAATGCTATCGGACGATGGGTCGGACGCTTCGATCGCTCGACGTCCATCAATACGAATCAGCCCGAATCAAAGGTCATTTCACTTCATTTCCATCACCACCTACATTTAATTCGGACGATCTTCCCAACCACTCAATTCAAACTCCAAATTCCCTACCAAACTTCACCATTTCTCAAAATTGAAAGTTCATTTCACCTCTCACCTATTATGTCCACCTTCATTGCGTCTGCATCTATAAATCACCTTCTCTTCTATTCCAAATCTACCAACCCTAAGTTCTTCCTTTTCTCTTTCTCGCTCAAATTATTATATATCTTTTCAATTTAAAGTGTGTCACCAGACATGTAACATCTTCTCATCAAAATCACACAACATAAGCACAATGGTACGCACTCGTGGAGCTCCTCTCATCCACCGGACGCAAGAAGCTGCCAAGAGACGGTAAGATATTTCCTCCCGTGGCAAGACCTCCAAAAAGAACAAGACGTGGCTCTGCTACAAAACAACCACCTCACTACCTCTTCTTGACTCTCAGTTATAATAGAACCCGCCCCTTACCTAAATTCATAGACTGATGTCGAGTCTAAGTTTGACTTATTCTCTCAAAAAAGTTATTATTCACATCCATTATTCCTTCGAAGTAAGAAAATCGATCTAGAGTCTCATCCCAAGTTGTTTGAGTTTCGTAAATGGTCTCACATCATTGTTATGCTAATGTCTATTACCGACATGATGTATCGCTTTTTGCCAATCTTAGGGTAACCCTGATGATGCTTAAATCCGTGAATGGTATTGATTTTGGTTTTGACTCGATGTTGTGAATGAAATTTAAAACCAATTGAGTTTGGGTGCAAAAAAGTAAAATTGCAAACTTCTTTTCCCATGAGGAAACTCCAACAAGTTTAAATCATTTCAATGCTGAAAAATTAATGGCCTATTTTCAATCTCCTTTCAAACTCCCCGTTGGATTTTAAGTCCCAAAACCTGATCATCTTTTCAATCATCTCAAATTTGCTTGTTCCAACTGATGGTCATCGACGTGATGCAAACAAATGGAGTTATATCTGTTTACTGCTTTGTTGAAAGAAGGGGAATAGATTTGGTTTTGTCATGTGTAAGTTTCATGAAACTCCACGATACAAGAAGAAAACTCTTATGGAAAGTTTTTTAACCCCATCTTTGAACACTTCAAAATTCTATAAGTGGTGTATGTCCTAAGGACTTAACCACTGTTTTCAAAAATGATTTTGAAAGGAAGAATTTAAAATTCTTTGATGGAAATTATGCACCAAGGAAGTCTGCTCAATCGCCAAAGAAAGGGACATGATGTTCCTCTCTTCCTAGTCTTGCTAGAACCTTAGATTTACCCGTGTCCACTCATTCATCCTAGAAGTCAGCCTCTGTGAGATTTCCTCCTCAATCCCATGTCTTGGATTTGTTGAACGAGCTCAAAAGTCATGTTCTTCTACTTGAACATGGTCTTATGTTAACCATGACACCGACCAAAATCCAACTTTCTTGACAAAGAAACCTGTTGTTCTCTCCTCCCGAGGGATGAAAACACCTCTCAAGGAAGAGCATCAATGAATCCCGATCCTTCATTGATTAATTAGAGATGACTGAAATACAACTTCTACAGTTGTGATCCCACATCATCACTTCAATGGGAGTAACCAAGGGGTCAGGAAAGATGAAGAAAACGAAGATGATGGGATGCAAACCGCGTAAGAAGATGATTCAACGTATAGGCTTGTCGGCGCACTGAACTCGAACAACATTCACCTTAGGCACTCTAGGATGCACTTACACTTCACATTAGAATGCACAAGTCTGTTTTGCCTTTGTCAATGCGGAAAGTGTATTAATCTATTTTACCGCTTATCTAAGACCTTTGTAGAACCAGCACTTCAAGCATTTTTAACATTTTCAGTTAATGATGATGGCCCACAACGCCTTCCATGATTTTGCACCATGTTACTGGATGATGTTATCTCAATCCGATATTGAGTTATCCACGAAATCAACCGAGATTTCACCGCCGCTTTACATTACCAACGGCGCTTCCATCTCCCGCTTACTTACATTCGGATGAATCGCTTGCGGACACAAAAGGGGAGTAAAAGAAAAGAAATTTGAGTGACTGAAAGGGGAGTTATTCAAGTAAAAGAAAAAAGAAATTTGAGTTATTCGAGTAAGGGAGTTATTCAAGTGGAATTCTTTTGTTAAAACTCACTTTGTCAATACATTCAATTGTTTTGTCATCATCAAAAAGTGGAGAATGTTAATTGTGATCCCGAATTTTGATAATTACAAAACAATTGAAGAAAATTGGTCTAATGTTTTCTAGTGAGATTCTTGACAGTAATGTGGATATCGAGGTGAAACCGTTGGAAGAAACCGCTGACCGTTGGACGGACTTTGTACTAACAGCCCCGATAAAACTCAAACCCTTCCATTGGACGCCAACTGATCAGATTGACGCCCGGAGCATGGGATCTATCGACACCTCTTTCGACGCGATAACATCTGGCATTCTGACGCCGGCGAGGAAACGCATGGAAATTTGATGAGCATCGGATTTGGACGCAGCCTTTGGACGCAGCGCTATATGTATCGGGCCGTCCATCGACTTGGCGAAAAATTGTTCAAGTCTACCGCTACTGCCGGACGCAAAGCTATCGGACGGTAATTCAGGTTCATCACCGTCCGAGTAAGACTAAACTTGCCTATCGGACGCCAGCATCGACTCACCAATCAGAGTGTTCTGACGCCCCATAGCTCCAACGCTTAAGGCTGATACATTTCAACTTGTACCTATCTCAAGGACCTCGCTTGTAAGTAACTTTTGGTCTCCTATAAATACGACAAGAACTGCCCAAATATCAAACATTAACTACACTTGGATAACAAGTTCTAAGATATTTTAGCTAGAAAATACTCATTTTGAGTAAGAATTGTTAGTCTTGTAAGATAGTTCATTGAGAAGTTTTTCAATTGTGAAAGTGAATTCATCAATTGTGTAGTCAGTGAGGGTTTTCACAGAAGAGTGTAAAACCTTCCATTGACTAAAGTGGAGTTGGGAAAAGGAGGAAGTGATCCTATTGCACAGCAATACGTAACCGAAACA
>CM023096.1:26647207-26890805 GCA_013103745.1 Gardenia jasminoides
TAACCTCTGTTTTGTTTTGTGGCTATTTTTCAGATCCTTCTTATTAGAAACTTTATGACATTGTTTTCCTAGTCTTATCCATGTTGCTTGCATAGTTTGTTTTAGTATCTCATCTTTGAATTCTTGACTGATTTTTCCTTTAAATTAGTGCCTTGATCCCTTTTGTTGACATTGAGTCTTAGATAGCCATTCCCTCATTTGGGCATTCGGTTGAGATATCACATCAAGGGATGGTAACTTCTCTCTTATTATGTGCCCTATATATGCTCCAATGGGTTTTGCATGATTTTGCATGTTTGAATTAAGTTTTCCTTTGTTTTTATTCATTTTTTAGTCTTTATTTATTTTATTTAAATTTTGGGTAAATTATTTGGAGGCCTTGAATGCCAAATTGTAATAGATAGGTTATTATTTTGATTTCCCCCTCTAGAATTGTATATAGGTTTCCCCAATGTAATAATTAGGTTTTATATGCTTTATTTGTGTGTTTGCATGCTTATGTGTATTAGCTTTCCTAGGTTTTGCATTTAGATATTATGCCTATGTGTCATATGTTTATGTGTTTTATGTGTTTGCTTTATTATCATGTCTACATGTTTATTATGTATAAATGTATTAGCGTCCCACACTAGTCAAGCGCTAGTTGTGGCTTTCCTTTTCGATTTCTCACTAATCCAATGTTAGTGAGAACTTTTAAACAGGGCTAGTCCAATGCTAGACCCTTAAGCCGCTCATGCATTAGATACAAATTTTGCACACTTTTCACTTTTAGAGTTTCTTTTCATTTTGCATGTTATTTTTCTCCCATCCCGTACAAACATCTCATTTAGTTTTCTTTTAAATAGATCAAAAAAATAGATTAGCATTTTAGAGCATTATCCTTTGAATTAGGGAAAAGAGTATGGCTTCTAGCTTATGCCGCTTTTATTTCCTTCTATGAAAAGGAAGATTTGAAATCACTGAATTAGTCCATTGTTATATGTTGTATTATCTCTCTTTGGGACATACATGTACATTATTTTAAATTCTATCAAGATCATTCTTTAAAATCAAGTTTCTTCTTCATGTTTAGCAATTCAAAGTCAAAATCCATTTTCTTAAAATTGCATCTTTTGAAAATTCAAGTTCCTCTTTGCACTTAAATTGATCTTTTCAAAATCTAATTTCTTTTCCCTCGAGATTTTATAAAAATTGCATTTCTTTTGAAAACCCTAGTTTTCCCCTTTTTTTCGAGTCTCATCATTTGCATTTTTTGTGACCTCCTCGAGGGATCAAATTTGGATGACACAACTAATGTGACCAATTTCAATCAATCCTCAAGGAGACATTTTGCCCCTCCCAACCCAACATTAGGTTTAGGTTTTGCATCCATATAGATAACATCCAAAGGTGATAAATTTTAAAGTTAGAATTAGGAAATTTTTAACTAAATCATGCAACTAGCTGTGGCTAGATTAGAAGGGTGCCTTAGAGACGAGTAACATCGAATCTTTGCCTTCCCTTCTTTCAACCGTGACTCTCGAACCTTTTTCTCTAGTTTTTCAAAGACCGAGAGACATCTAAAAAGGGTTTTCTTAGTTTATTTTCATTAATTAAAATTTTTTGGTGACTTGGTACACTAAACTCTATACCAAGTGTAACTCAAACTTTTCTAAAACCTTTTTTAGACTTTTGTTTTGGGTCCAAATCGTCGCATTTTGTAATCCATGACCCATTTCTTTTTCTTTTCAAAATCAATTTTAACTAAAAGCATTTTCAACTAAAACCAAGCGAGGGTTTCCCTTCCCTCCTTTCAAAAAAATGCGCGACAATTGTAGTGGAGGAAAGGCTTGGTGAATGTGAAAGTATTTCTTGGCGGAAAAGCGGATCCACAGCAATGATTGGTCTTGGACGGTGGATGTCAAGAGTTGATAACCGGTGACTTGGATGGATCTTTAGTGGCTGGAAAGTGGTTTTTTGCGAAAGTTTGAACACAAAAATTGTTCTTGGATGTTCCGGGAATATGCGGCAAAAAGAATTATTTCAAACGGACCAATATAAAATTTGAGGATGAACATGGCTGGTCAGTCAACCTTGCAACACTTCAAACAGCGTTAAGAGAAATTAAGGTGGATTTTTGATAGTTGGAGAGTGGTTTTTTGCGAAAGTGTTGAACACAAAAAATGTTTTTGGATATTCCGAGAATATGCAAAAAAAAAAAAAAAGAATCATTTCAAACTGATCAATATATGAAGAGATAAAGGATTAACAGGGCTGGTCAGCCAATCCTGCGACTTTCTATTTTTGCAAATTTTTCTTCCCTTTCTCCCTTTTTCGTTTCTTTCCCTACAACTACAGCCGTCACTTTTTTTCCAATCACTCTCTCCTCTCTTTTCTTGAACCCTAAAACCCTTGAATTGTAGTCTTTATATGGATTTGAATTTTTAGAAAAGAAAACCCTACAATGAATGGTTGAGAAGAAAGATGATGATGTGGTTTCTTGGAAACCTTTGATGAAGATGAGGATAAAAATTAAAGATGCCAACTATCTTGTACGAGATTTTCTTGAAGGGAAAATGAGACAAAATGAAAGGAAAAGAAATGGAATTGCCATAGCACCTGCAAGTTCACATGCGCCATGGAGATGAAGGCATCCAGCGTGCATAGGAAACCTCTTCTCTTTTCCTTTTTTTTTTTTTTTTTTACAAATGGGCCAAGGCGGAGGTCTTGGCCTTTATTTCTTTTCCTTTCGATGGGCTGTTGCTTGGGTTTGAGGTTAGTTCAATCAAATTTTTATCCCTTATCTTTGGGCTTTGAATTTGGGTTTTGACTTGGGTTTGGAATTAGAAAAATATTGAGTTGTTTCTTTTCTTTTGTATAGAATCTACAAAATAAAAATAAAAAATAAAAAAATAAAATAAAATAAATAAATAATTGCAACTTACCTAATAAATTCAAAATTGTAACATAAGGATAAATTAATGGGATAAAAATAAAAATAAAATAATAAAAATTTGGTGTCTACTAGCTCCTCTTTGTCTAAGTTACAAAGAAACTCAAGACAAAGAGCGTGAACCAAATTGCCTACTATTTCTTTTGATTGGATCTGAACCATGGTAAATAACATGAAATGTTAGGCAATTACTTGTTAGAAGGATATGATGAAGAAGGCGACCGAACTTGATTACTACATTCAAAAGTAAAGGGTGTGCGGAGGAGCACCATTACTACTCAAAGATAAAAGCACTTACGCTCAAAAGAAATTAAAGGTTAAGAAGGGGATAGAAGGGTGCATGTCGGATGCTGAAACTCCCCAACAGAAAATTCAATGTGTAGGAAAGGGGGTAAAAGGAGCGCAACGGATGCTGATACTCACCAACAGGGAAATTAAATGCCAAGAATTGGGGGTAGAAAGGGTGCGGATGGGCCTGAGAGTTACCAATAGGAAATTAATACCATAAATTAGGGGTAGAAGGGTGCATGGGGCGTTGAGACTCCATAGGGAAATTAAATGCCAAGAATTGTGGGTAGAAGGGTGCGTGGCGAATGCTGAGACTTGCCAGCAGGAAAATTAATGTGTGACTCCTACACCTAAATTGTTCGATGGATTGAATCCAAATTTGAACAACTAGTGCGAGGAATGCAAATGTATTTCAAGTCTAAATTGTTGGTGGGATTAAACCCAAACCCAAATAACTAACAGGAGGAATGAAAATGTAAGTTTGAAATCACAAGGTCTGAATAAGTAAAATGCAAGGTGCAGACAAGTAGGGTTGAAATCAAAATGCGATCCATACTATTGAGATAAATGAAACTGCAGAACTTCTGCTGCTAGATGTCAAAATTAAAATGCAATGTGCTCATAAAATGCATGCATTAACAAAATTATTTAGTGAATATTGCAATTTTTTGACTTTAGAAGAAAAATAGAAAATAGGCAATTTCCAAGTAAAATATGACAAATCTGACACTTAGGGCAATACAATCAAAGATAATCCCTTTAGGAATTCAAGGTAAATGCATGTGTCACCACCCTCATGATTTTCAATTTTTTTTTTCAAAACAAGTTTTGAATGTATTGTCAAAATTAAAAATAAGTCTTTTCAAAATTCATCCACAATGTAAGCCATCACTAACTTAAAAAATTTTTTTTGCCCCAGTTTTCACTTTTTATTGAGAATTTCCTTCTTACAAATTTTCAATTTTCCTTCTAGCATTTACCACAATTTAGCCAATAAAAAGTTGCCAGTTTAATCAAATAAAATTGCTAACATAGCCAATGAAGAATTTGCCCCAATTTAGTTAATCAAAACTTACTCCAATATAACCATGATCAGCTAAACAAATGATGCATTTTTCATCCTTTAGGAAAGCATAGATAATGATCATACAATCCAACCTACAAGAAAAAAAGTAAACAATTGTGGTAAAAGGCAATGCCACTATCATTGATCCCTTTGGCCTTGAGAACTATGTAAACATAAGTTTTGATGCCAATGAATTGCCATTAGAACTGTCCATAACCAATTTTGAATTTTCTTAATTTCCAACTCCCATCGACTGTATTTTACTGCACACCATGTGGCAACTGCTCCAAATGGTCCTTTGTGGTAAATTTTGAGTGTTGTTGTCACTAAAAAGAATGTAAATGGCCTTCATTGAAGAAAAGACCGCCTTTGACCCTTTTTGATATCATCTACTTGGAACTCAATGTTGGCAAAGAATAATAGAATAAAACGAATCCCATATAAACATAGTCACCAGCTTTCAAAGTCCAACACCTTACTTTTTGTCCTTGACTTCTTTGCATTTCATGAATCCCTTACCTTAGCGCCATTTTGGGTTTTCACTAAGGTCACCCCCACCCTTTTTATCTTTTTTCTTTTCTTTCTTTCTCTTTTTTCTTTTTTCTTTATTTTCTTTTTTATCTTTTTTACTTGCTTTTATTATTTTTTCATTTTTTCTTGCTTTTATTATTTTTTTTTCTTTTTGAAAAAGATGCCCTTTTGAGTTTTCACCTTGAAAAAAGAACTAAACCATGAAATAAGGTGTAACAGTTTAACAATAGACCTGTGACAGCTCCACTTCTCCCTAGGGCGAACCCTAGAATATCGGTAGACCTTGCTAACTCTCTTGAGACTCAGTACAATTCTCAATTCAATAGCGAGCAAATACTCAAATAAAAGATAACCTTAATATCTATCAGTCCAATAAAACATTTACACCTTAAACTTCATTAAATAATCCAGCCATCCAGTTTGGTTACAATCTCAAAGATTATCCGTTTGGAATTTCTTAGGTACACTTCAAAATACAAGAATTACATCAAAATAAAAGTTTAAAGACTCCAAACAAACAACCTAGTGCAATTCTTGGAGGCTTTCATTCTCAAACCCTGCTAAGGAAAACAAAATTGGAAGGAATGAGTTAAAAACCCAGTGAGCGATCTTAATAACATGTGTAGGTCCCAAATGCAACCAAAGGGGGGTGAATTAGATTGTTTAACAAAAGAATCAAATATTGCAAGAATTCACCCAATAAAATAAGTACAAACAATTGCTCAAGTATGCACAAAAAATATGTCAAATTAAGCACAATGAAGATATCACAATTGAGCAATAAAGAAAAGAGATAGAAAAAGAATTGCAAACCAAATTCCAAGTTGCACCGAACTTGGATGAAATCCACTAGTAGTTTCTTCAATTGAAAGTAAAGTTAACCAACTTGTACAAGTGAAGGCTCGCTCCTTCCTCACCCTAAAAGCCTTTAGTTGAGCCAAGGAGTTTTACAACTATCCAAGTTAACCCTCAACAAGCTACAATTGAAAACTCACTCAACCAATTAAGAACTACTATTACAAGTGAGGCAACCTTCACCAAGGTTTTACTCCTCCAAATGAGTAACCTCACAATCCCACTTTTCCACGCCTATATAACAAACAAAGAAGATTTCTACCCAAATATTCACTTGTAAGTTTGTATTTCATGTAGGCAAAAGTCTTCTATCTTCTTGAACTTGTGAGTATTATAGAGTGTGAGAAATGGCCTAAGGAAGCTCTTCAACGGTCAAAAATATGACTGTTATAAAAATAGCCGTTGGAGCTGTCGGACGTCCGAACCCACTGTTCGACAGAACCAGTCAATCTGTCGGACGTCCAAACCCCAGTTCTGCGTCCGAAAGCATCGTCTGACAAAACCAGTAGCCATCTCATCTTCCATTCCAACCTGTTGGACGTCCGAACCCCTGTTCATCGTCCCATCCTTGAGTCCGATAAGTGCTCGTCAACTATCGGACGTCCGATACTCGATTTCTGCATCCGATAGTAGGTAAACTTTCTCAATTCTTCTTGAATTGATTTCTTTTCTTCTTCAATGAGTTAAGGACCTGTTCTAACATAATTCTCATGTAAAACATGAGTCCAAATCATCATTTTGTTTTGTTATCATCAAAACTTAGGATCAATCCCAACAATCTCCCCCTTTTTGATGATGACAAACCAAATGATGATTTTGCAAGGGAAAAGAGAGAAACTCCCCCTCAATAAGAGATAAAAAACTTTAGAAAATCATCTAACATTTCTCCCCCTTTTGTCATCAATCAAAGAACATATTAACTCCCCCTCATTGGTTAACAAGTATAGAAGAGCAATAAACAAAGCCAATAAGCACAAAATAGGTCCACTAAGGTCTAATCAACATGATCAACAAGTTTAGAGATCTATTTTTGGCCAACAAAATAACCAAGATCAATACACACAAATATTTAGAAAAATGTTGTCGGACGTTCGAAAACCTGTAGGACGTCCGATCCCCTGTTTTCCTCAAAAGTATTTTTCCTTTGAAAACAATGTTAAAACTAATATCAAGAATCAAACACTCATGCTTTTCAAATAACACATAAAGAGTTCTATCATATAATTGACTAACACTTAATAATCCACATGGATTTCATCGCTTCTTATATTTTTCTTCACATAGCAATCATTTTGCATATGTCCAACTTGGCAACAAAAATGACAAATAATACTAGGATCATTCACAAAAGTTGGTTTAATAAATTTAATTCCTCTTTTTCTAGAAATAATAAAATCATTTTTGCCATGTAAAACATGTTTTTCTTTTCGTTGTAAAATATTTTGTTTCTCCTTTTGGGGAGAAGCATTCAAATCATCAATTCTTTTCTTTAAAAGATTTTGTTCCTCCAACATTTTTTCATAAAACTTTGTTTTATTTTCCAACTTCTTTTTCAAATTATTTTTGCAATCAAAATCAATTTTGTGCCTTTTCAAGTCATCATTGTCTTTTCTCAAATTCATATTATCTTGAAAAAGTCTAGAATTTTCTTTCAATAAAGCATTTATTTTTATTTTCAAATCTTTGTTTTTGTCATAAGATTGTTTCAAACTTTTATGCATTTTGATCATAAGAACTTGGATATCATCATCATCATCATATTTATCACTAAGAGAGTGATTAGAGTTTATCTCATCATCTCCAAAGGCCATAAGTGCCATTTGAGTTGATTCTTCTTCTTCTTCCATTTCTTCATCGAAATTGCATTCATCTCACATAATTTTAAAATTTTTGAATTTTTGTCTTCTATCATTATTTGCTCTTTCTCCTCTACAATTCCTTTTATTTAGAAGTTTCTTCAATGTCCTTGACATGTCATTTAGTTCCACATTTTCACTATCTTCTTGTGAGGCCTTGAGTGCTATGCCTCTCTTGATCCTTGCTTCTTCATTATCTTGTATTTTTGAATTTAACTTCAACTCATAAGAGGTTAGTGAATTCACAAGAGATTCAATAGACATAGAATTTAAATCTTTTACCTCTTCTATAGCGGTAACTTTACTTTCCCATTCTTTTGACAAGGCATTCAAAATTTTTCTATTTTTCTCACCCAAAGTGTATACCTTGTCAAGCAATTCAAGATCTTTAATAATATCATTGAATCTACAAAACATTTTATCAACATTCTCATGAGGATGCATTTTGAAAGATTCATATTGGGCAACAAGCATAGATTTTCTTTGCTCCCTAACATTGTCACTCCCTTCATAAGTCTCTCTCAACTTATCCCATACTTCCTTGGTCGATTTACACCCTTTTACTCTAGTAGATTCATTTGCATCTAGGGCATTATACAATACATTCATGGACTTAGCATTCAAAGAGATTGATTCTATCTTGAGCACTCAATTCACTTCTACTTTTAATTCTTTTTCTACCGGTTGTTTCATCGATAATGGTAGTCTCATAAGTTCCTTCACTAACAATAAACCACAATTCTATATCTATAGATTACAAAAATATTGTCAATCTATCCCTCCAACTAACATAATTTATACCATTGAACATGGGAGGTCTAATGATGGATTGCCCCTCTAAAAACAATGCATTATTGGTTGCCATCTTTACTCCTAAACCGATTGAGCTTAATCTCAAGGAAACCATGCTCTGATACCAATTGTAGGTCCCAAATGCAACCAAAGGGGGGTGAATTAGATTGTTTAACAAAACAATCAAATATTGCAAGAATTCACCTAATAAAACAAGTACAAACAATTGCTCAAGTAAGTACAAACAATTGCTCAAGTATGCACAAAACATATGTCAAATTAAGCACAATGAAGATATCACAATTGAGCAATAAGAAAAGAGATAGAAAAAAAATTGCAAACCAAATTTCAAATTGCACCGAACTTGAATAAAATCCACTAGAAGTTTTTTCAATTGAAGGTGAAGTTAACTAACTTGTACAAGTGAAGGCTCACTCCTTCCTCACCCTAAAAGCCTTTAGTTGAGCCAAGGAGTTTTACAACTATCCTAGTTAACCCTCAACAAGTTACAATTAAAAACTCACTCAACCAATTAAGAACTACTATTACAAGTGAGGCAACCTTCACCAAGGTTTTACTCCTCCAAATGAGTAACCTCACAATCCCCACTTTTCCCACACCTATACAACAAACAAAGAAGATTTCTACCCAAATATTCACTTGTAAGCTTGTATTTTATGTAGGTAAAAGTCTTCTATCTTCTTGAACTTGTGAGTATTATAGAGTGTGAGAAATGGCCTAAGGAAGCTCTTCAATGGTCAAAAATATGGCTGTTAGAAAAATAGCCGTTGGAGCTGTCGGGCATCCAACAGCTGTCGGACTTCCGAACCCACTGTCTAACAGAACCAGTTAATCTGTCTGACGTTCGAACCCCTGTTCTGCGTTTGAAAGTATTGTCCGACAGAACCAATAGCCATCTCATCTTCCATTCCAACCTGTCGGACGTCCGAACCCCTGTTCATCGTCCGATCCTTGTTTCCAATTAGTGCTCGTCAACTATCAGACGTCCGATACTCGATTTCTGCGTCCGATAGTAGGTAAACCTTCTCAATTCTTCTTGAATTGATTTCTTTTCTTCTTCAATGAGTCAAGGACCAGTTCTAACATAATTCTCACATAAAATATTAGTCCAAATTATTATTTTGTTTTGTTATCATCAAAATTTAGGATCAATCCCAACAACATGCAATCTCATCGTAGCAGTATAACAATATATATATATCAGTTAAGCACTCAATAGATTAATATAATTCAGTTTGGAAGCATACAATGCATAAAATACATAAATTGAGAAAACACTCAGTAAAAGGATACAATTTTCACTGGAAGCAGTTGCAATCCATCTGGTTCATCACTCAACCCCTTACTCCTCCTTATAAGTCCCAGTGGTAATACTTGAGTATACCATACAGTGCCCTAAGTTATCAACCTACCCGACCGAGTCTGCTTCTGGATCGAATAAGTCGATAATGAAGGGGAAAAGGCCTTGTTCAGCCAATGTGTTAAGGTACACATGGCCTACAGTCATGCACAAATAATATACAAATAGTGGAAAAATAAACAGTGGAACAGTGTAATGAAAGTTAGGTCGAGTGCGATAAAGTACACACTCGCCTTTCACGTAATCATTGAAAATCATTGATAGGCATCTAACATGTCAAATGAGCAATTCATCATAAATTATTTCACACTTAAGCAATTTATTCACAAACATGCAAGGAACACTCACCGTGATTCAATTTAACGACCGAGCAATCAAGAAGGTTAAAATTCGGCAGTTGGTTCGCCCTCGGCAAAGCCTTGGCCACCTGAATTAAATTTCAACTATTAAACACTAGCCAAACAACTAAAACTCAAAACCTTAACTCAACTACTTAGAATCACCAAAACCTCACTACCACAGTTTTTTGTTTGGATCATATCTAAGGCTACACTCATCGTAATTAGGCAAGGCTTATGGCTATGAAAATTAGACTCGGAGTGCTACAATTCACTAGAAGACTTCGTGTTGAGATTCATGATGTAAGATAGGCTAAAGTGCGTGACAAAAAGACATGGAAGAACAAAAACAGGTTATCAGTCTTGGAAATCTGTCATCTTCTCAGATTTTCTGGGATTGATAGGTAATGAGTTAGCATGCAAGCCATATACCATTGGAAAACCCTTGAAGTCTAGTTTCAAATGCTACCAATGGCGCTCGATTTTGATCCCCAAGCAAGAAAATATAGCCATTTGAACTTAGAACAGTAAGCTGTCTTGACAGCATGATTTTCCAGTTTTGAAGAGTAACTTTGGAGAATCATTTGGGCAACGAAATGATACCAGAAAAATGGGAAATTCACCACTGAATATTTTTACTAAAATCGATTTCATACCTAATGAATTATTTTAACCAATTTAGTCCTTGAACAAGTTTTTTACTTTCAATGCAGAACTTTTAACTGAATTTTACTCAATTTGCATAAACCTGCAGAGGCATAATCGTCACACTGGTCTAACCTGCTATGATTAACAGATGAAATAAATTAGAAAGATTAATAAAAGTTGCTGAATGTCTAAAACTGCTTAATGTTCAATATAACCCTCATCCTTTTATTTTAGATGTTAAGCAATTTTAATTATCTTTTAATCTATTTTGTCTGTTAATTGTAGAAAATTAGGTCTAAATACCAATTATACCCCTGTAGGTCCATGCGAATTGAACAAAATTTGGTTAAAAGTCCTACATTGGAAGTAAAAAACTTGTTTAAGGACTAAATTGGTTAAAATAATTTATCAGGGAAGAAATCAGTTTTAGTAAAAATGTGTGAGGCCCCGATTTTCCCAAGTTTTTGGAAAATATTAAATAATGCTAATTATAGTGATTATTGTTTGCCAAGGCGTTTATTTGGTTTGTTTTACTTCTTAAAGTATTTTGTTTTACCTATTTTGTTTTACAAGTCAAAACCCTAATTTGGCATTTAAACCCTAGTTTGATTCGAAAACCCTAATTTTCGATAAAACCCTAATTTGTTTACACCCTAATTGTAAATTAAACACTAAAGTACCAACCCTAATATATTTTCTGAAACCTAATTATATGTACAAATCAATGTTTGTTATTTCATGAATTTTCAGTGTGAATTTATACGAGAGTTACTAGGGTAATTGGGTGATTAGTGGTCTAAGTATGTGTGATTAAGCTTTGATAAGCTAGGTTAAATTGAGTACCTATGGAATAATTTGATAGGAAAAGAAATCATGTGGGCAAGAGTGGAAAATAGCCTAAGTGTTGGGTTGATTTGGCATGACATTTTTGACCAATTTTGACCAACTAAATATTTAAGTGTTGTTGTCATCCCTTAGCTCATTATAAAGCTACAAGAACCGGCCAAAACCAAGGAAAACTAGAAGAGGGAAAACCGTGGGAAAATAGAGGAAAAAAAGAGAAGGAAAAAAGAGAGGAAAAGAGAAAAGTTTGGGGAATTCTTGCAACTTTCAATCATTCAACCTTGATTAGAGCAAGAAGGTGAAGCTTACACTTGAGGAGCTTGAGGTTGCACCAAGAACATCAACTAGAAAGGTTTCCTTTTATTGTATAAGCTGAAATTTTATGGAAGTTGTGAAATTGTTGGATTTTTGTGGTTCTTTTGGCTTGTTTCATACTTATCCTTGGCTTGTGAGGTGATTCCATGGATTGGTTTTATTGTTTTGCTTGTCTTAAACCTTGGCCAAGAGCTAGGGTTAGGGTTTCATTAGTTGCAAGACTTAATGTTGGGAATTGATGATTGGAAGTTGAATTCATGCTCATGTGTGTCCTAGAGGATGATTAGATGGCTTGGATTTGGTGTTTTGCTTCTCAAAATTTCAGCCAAGAATTTCTGTCCATTTTCTGTCCGAATTTGCTTGGTATATTTGAGGATGTTGGGAGCTGAAATAGCCTTAGCCTAAAGCATGAAAGTTGTAGATAATTGAGTGAGGATTCTACCTGTAAATTTTCAGATGAATCGGAGAACTGTAGCATGTGAAATGACTAAATTACCCCTGATGCCCTATTTCTGGCAGAAATGGTTTTTTGCTACTGTAATGGGTCATTTTGACCAGGAAGATGAAGGTTTTTGCTTTTGATGTCTTCTTAAGAATTGTAGCCCTGTATGTTAGCTTTATAACGGCTTTGGAATTTCTGGATTCGGATTTCTGAACTCCAAGTTATGATCGTTTGAATGTAGCCTGTCGGCAATTCTGACGGTGAAAATTCCTGAAACTGTTTCGACATTTTTCACCTAGAAAGAGAAAATCTGGGCATAAATTGTCTTCACAAAAGTTGTAGCTTGTTCTCTTAGCTTCGAAACGGCACCTCGTCCACTCTAATCCGATACTTGTAGCCTGAGTTATGGGTAACGGCGTACAAGGTGTCAAAACTATCCTTTACACCTTTTAGTGTGTGTTTTCCGTTTTCGTCCGTTTTCCGTCCAACGCCCATGCATGTGCCCCTTTTTGCTGTTTTAAGTGTTTATAAGTGCTTCTCGAGAGTTTAGTTCATTGAATATATGCCGTCCGCGTCTTTTCACATTTGAAAATGGATTTTCCAATTTCATGAGATTCCTTTAATGTGGAATCGAGAACCTTATTTGATTGAAAATTGACCTTGAATGCATTTAGGTAATTTTGATTTTATCTCTCGGTGATCACGTGGACACCGACGCTTGTATGACCTCTAAATTTACTCACTTGCTCTCGGTTAATTGGTGAGTGTCAAGTGCATGATTTGTTGACTTGCTTGACCTGTTACATGTTTAAATTGATCATTATTATTAAACTTTTTGAGGGCGTGTACCTTATCTCGACCGACCTCTCTTACTTGACCTGACCCTTGCTTGTGTTTGTTGTACTTGCTATTTAATCTTGTTGGGGCCTTAAAACCTCATTGGTAAACCTTTTACCTCGGGCGGTAAGGGCTTGGCGAGGATTGGTAAATCATGAGTCTTCACATATTTTTCGGTTGGAGTCGCCGACTACATACCTGGGTATACCGGTATTACCAAACTTTCTATTGACAAGCGGGCGGTTGGGGGGTGAAACGGTGGACGGAGATGGTTGACAAGTGGAGCTCTACATGGATAAGAAAGTTGTCGGAGTGTCAACTATTTGGAATGTGATCAAGATTCGGGGATCTTGGGTATCCTTTATTTAATATGTAATTAAAGACTGTATTTGTATTCTTGTTCAAAGTTCTGGTTACTTATCTTGTTTAATAAAAGTGTAATTTTCTTGAGCCTGCATGCTTGCATGTTTTCTTGGCCTCACTGAGCGTTAGCTCACCCCAATTTGTTTTCCTTAACAGGTTCCGAGGTGGGGCACGTGAATCGAGGAAGCTAGTACTTTTGTAGGATTTCCTCGCTTTGTATAAGATTGAATTTAATGGTTGAATTTGATGGTTTATGGTATTTTGGAGTTAGTATTAATGAGTTGTTATCAATGTAATATTGATATAATTTTGGGGTTTGTATTTTGTGAGAGTTAGTAATTTTGATAGCTTTTAATGATGGCCTTACGAATGATTGTTTGGAGCGATATGTGGGAGTTCGTAGGGAGTCCCGGTGAGAGTTGGGCAGGCGGTCCGCCGAACCCTTTGGTTTGCCCTAGGGGGAGGTGGGCTGTCACAAAATGTTCAGGGACCAAATTGGTGAAATTCCCCTGGAAAAACATCAAATTATGCAGGCATAAACCTCAGTATGTGAACTATGTTTGTACCAAAATTTAGCCAAAACTCATACGGGAAGGCAGTGATCAAAGCAACCAAAGTTGACTGAAAATTTTGAGTTCAATCCTGTCAAACGAAATTCTTTTTCTTTTGTAACCTTTGATTCATCCAATCCATTTTCAAAACCAAGACTCTAACAAAATTTCTTGATCAAATGGTGGTAAAAAGGTAGCAAACATTCGGACCAAACAACGCCCAAAACATAACAAAAGTTTCGAGCAGAATAGGAGTAGAATTTCCAGATTTTGGCCATCTCCACACACATTCATTTTCAAGCCACTAGACACCAAATATTTTGCAAGGAGTGTTAGGGTAATGTAAAGGCAACATGGCCCCAAAGTTGTGATACGTAAAACTCAAGCTTTTAAGGCAAGACTAAATCTCGAACATAGACCAAAAATCACACTCAGCTTGCTGGAAATGAAACAGGGCAGCATCAAGTCCCTCCTTTCCGTGAAATTTCACCCAACATTTAATAACTAAAATCACCCAAATGGACGCTAATCTAGGCAACCCTTTTGTAGCAAATATACAAAGAAATTGACTTCAAAGTCAAAGTTAAAATAGAGTACAACTGCCCCCAAAATTTCGTCACTGTTCTTTTTGGAAAATTTTCAGATTACAAGGGGGTTACACAAGCTTTAGTTTGACCAATGAAAACTCATGATAAAATCACCAAATTTTCCACACTTATGCTCCACTATCTAGTCTAGGTTAGTGATGAGTCTTAGCCAAAATTTCCCATGAAAAATCAGGTTTTAAGGGTGACAAACTGCCACCCCTGCTCGGCCCTCAAGACAGCCAGCATAGAAATTTCTCTCCACGTCAACTTGAAGCTCAAATGGCTATGGTTTCACACAACATTCAAGCATATTGTAAACCCCCATTAACCTTCAATTTCACACCAAAACCTCAAGGCCACTACCTAGTTGGGAATTCCAAGAGCCCAACTTCAAGCAATAAAACAACAAGAATCTAGCAAATGAAGCTATGAACTACTAAGATAAACAACCCATTAGAAGCAAGAGATGATTGAAGGTGATTACCTTTCTTTCAATATGCAAGAAACCCTAGATTGAGTGTGTCCAAGTGCCACCAAAACCACCAAGATTTCAATCCTAAAACTCAGATTTTCTTCACTAATCAGAAGGCCTTCTAGATGCAAGAGAGGGAAGGAAGATTGAGCAAGCTTTGGCCAAGATTTTTTGCAAGGAATTTGAAAGCTTCTTGAGAGCAAAATAAAAGCTTTTCTTGAGAGCAAAATGAGAGGAGGGCGACCAAGAGGAGGAAGAAGATGAAAAATGAGTGGTTGTGGTTGTTTTGACTTTTGGGGCTTTTGTTGGGAAAATAGAAAAATGAAAGAAAGTCTACCGATTAGATATAAAGTTTCTTTTTTTGTCGTCGGGTTAATTCAATGACTTGACACTACGACTCTGGTTTCTCTCATTTATATACCTCAATTACATATTCTAACATTGAAACTTATGTCTAGTGGTGACCCTAGACCAGTGCAATTTAAACATTCTAGTGATGCAATTAACAATATAGTTTAAACGTGCGAAATGCATTTTAAAACTTTTCATGCCGATACTACTGACATACAAAGATCAAATAATTTAATCTAAAATAATTTTATGAAAATATGGAATTTTTACAATTTATTATTTAAATAGACGGTATGGGGCCTCACAAGACCTTACCAATCCAGTCATATTTATGCAAAGTTGGTGGCATCAGTGAGACAATCTTCTCTAACAGAATTGAGAAAATATATGTTTACATCATTTGCCTTTTGATTAATAAATTTCCTCTCAGAAATACTGCTAAAGACGGAGGTCGGTAACTTTTGGTTTGTGCAATAGGGTCAAGTGGTGGGTAAAAAATGTTTAGGGCCTGAGGGCAGACATCTTCAAAAAGTTTAAAATAATCCTAAGATCACATCTTCTTAGAATTTGACCCAGTGTAAGGCTAACAACTACCAATTGCTCATGCATAGTTTTTTAATTGGGGGGGGGGGGTTTCTTCTAATTTCTTCTCTCTTTTTTCTCTTTCCTTTTTTTATCTTCTTTTTTTTGAAAAGGCAAATCCAGAACTAGTTGTTAGAGTCGGCACTTCTTTGAAATTGATGGGCCATGCCATCATCTTGAAATGTAGTTTTATTGATTTTTGATTCACACTTGACCCTTGGATCTGTAAATTTTGTCTTATGCTTCTTTTCAATCTAGGCCATGAATACCTGCACACGGTAGGGGACTTGCAAAAATATGATATGCACTTGAATTCTCAAAAAATTTGCTTTCTTTATTTTTTGAAAATGATGCAATAATTACTACTCAAGAAAAATGCTGACTTATCAAAAGTCAAATTTTGAGTGGCAAATTTAAAGATGTGTTACTTGACCCTTAGGTATACCCCACAAATACATTATAGAAATGCTCCGTGGATTTTTTTTTTGAAAGCAATCAAATGGCAACATAAAAAATGCATTAGTCTGTTACTAGCGACATCCAAGACAATAAAAATTACATTACTCAAATAAAAGCAAGCCAAAATATCGTTCTTAACTCATATAGGAGAACTCATGATGAACCTCTCAAAACTAGATCAAATTGCATTAGGTCTCTCCCTCACCTAGGGTCAGTATTTTGGGGAAAAGGGCCACTCTTTCTTGCTAGCTCATGCTTCAAGACCACTTAGATGGGTATCGATTCAAATAAAAAAGAAGGTGAGAGAAATGATAGATAAAAGTGCACATCAAGGTTCTTCTTAGTATTGTATCTAAATTGCATTAAACTGATTCAACACCTATCCTTGAAAGCAAAAGTTCCTCACCCTTAATTTGTATGAAGATTTAGTCAGCATACAAGCTCCATGGGCTTGTATGAAGAAGAGATAGCTAAACACAATGAAATAGGTTATGACCTTGCGATCATGAGTGATTCATAGACCCTTTACAGATTGATCTGTACTTCAAGTTGTCATGAAACACAAGTCAACGATGGACTTTGTGAGCTTGTACTGTGGTTTGAAGATGATAGCTGTGAGGACACGAAAATTTATTTTATTCAACTTAATTAATTAATTAATTATTTATTTTCTCCGAATAATTGATTTAGATCCTTTTAATTGCAAATACACCATACGTTACTTCCTTTTAATTTTAAAAACCTTGTTTAACATCAAATTACTTTATAAATTGCAAAATTCCATATTTTCATAAAATTACTTTATTAATTTAGTTTGAAGTATTTGATTGTTATATATCAATTGTAACGGCACGAAAAGTTTTAAAATGCATTTTTGCACATTTAAACTATATTCTCGATTTAAACTATTTGAATGGTTAAATTTCGCACTCGAGCCTAGGATCGACTATTAGACGTAAGTTTCGAATGTTAGAACATGTATTCGGGATATATAAATGAGAGAAACAGGGATCGTAGAGTCGTGTCGTGTGAATTGATCCAACACGACAAAAGTGGCTTTACGTCAAATCACCCAACTTCCTCTCATTTCTTCCATTTTCCACAAAAGCCCAAAAGTCAACAAACAACCACTCATTCCTTTCTTTCTTCTCCTTATAGCCGGTTCTTCCCTCCCTCATTTCTCCTCCAATTTCTCTCCAAAAACAGCCGCCCCTCTTCATCTTCTTCATCTACTTGTTTCAGCAAAACCACCAACAAAAAACCTCCATCTTTGCACTCAAAAACACTGGAAGAGCTTGCTAGCTACCTTGGTGAATTCGGTCCAGCTAGAAGAGGAGGAAGAGCCAGTTATTGAGCTTGGAAGTTGAGGGGTTTTGTGAGCTAGATCATCCACCATAAGCCAAGCTTCTTGTTGGAGGAGAGGTAGGGTTTCTCAATACCATAAACCTTGCTCATTTGTTTCATTCTTTAGCTAAGAAAGCTTATAGTTCTTTGTGTTAGATTTTATTATTGATTGGTTGAATGTGGGCTCTATGAAATCCCACCACATGTGAACTTGGGGCTGTTGATGATGTATTGTGTGTGTGTGAGGTGTTTATGTCGAGTTTAGTTGCTAAAAATGAAAGAAGGAAGAAGAGGAGGAAACCAAGAGGAAAGGAAATGCATGCTGCCCTGTTTTTGGTTGCGTTGATCGCTATCTTTCCATGTGATTTTTTAGCTAAAATTTGGACAAAACGTAGCTTACATACTGAGGTTTATGCCTGCAAAATTTGGTGTTTTCCTAGTACCATTTCATTGCTCAAATAATGTCTCAAAGTTGTTCTTCAAATCTAGAAAAAATGCAGTGACAGGACAGCTTTTGCCTCATGTTCAAATGACTATATTTTCTTACTCGGGTATCAAAATTGAGTTCCATTTGTTTTGTTTGAAACTAAAATACAAGTTCTTTTAGTAGTATAAATTTCAAGGGCTGGTTCAATTCCTGTGAATTTTGGTGAATTTTCAAAGTTGACTGACAATTAGGACTGTTATGTTTTGTTTTCACTGTAACAATAGCTTTAAACTAAAATTTGATTAGTTTTTGATTTGAATCTTATATAAATGTCTTCTCAAGAGTTTTAGTTTATTGAGTTTATTTTTCAATGATCTAAGACTCTAAAATTTTGGACTTGTGGAACTCAAGTTAGGATTTTCCAAAGAATACTGCTCAAAACCGAAATCTCTTCCAAGAAAGCTTAAAATTTGGAATTTGAATGTTCAAAACTATCACTTGTATTTTGGGGTCATTTTGCCCTGTTTTAACACCATTCTTTCATGGTTATTCATTGCTAAGATGATGGTCTAGATGAGGGTTAGACCCCTTGCAAAAATGAGCATTTTTTGTGCATAAAAACGTTTGGCAAAAGCATGTGAAAATTGAAGAACCAAATCTGGAATTTTGCTTTTCACACAAGTGCTGAAACATTGCCCTATTTTTGAAATGTTTTGATTCAAGTTTTTGCTACCAATTTGCTTCCATTTGATAAAGGAATGCTGCTAGAGCTTTTGTGTCAATGTTTGAGTGATTTGGGGCTGTTTTAGTTGAGCAAAATATGTGAAAATCAAAAGGAGAAAATCTGGCAGCTTAGTGTTTAGATTTCTCGCAAACTTTGGCCATCTAAAACGTTATCTTCCCGTGCTATTTTTTGGCTCAAATTTGGTACATACATATTCCACCTAGTGAGCATTGAGTGTACAAAATTTGGTGATTTTACAGTGGCATTTTGATGCCCAAATTCTGTCTCAAAATTAGCTTCTCAAATCTGGAAATCTTCTCATCAGTCTCGGTAACCTCTTGTACTTATGACGGCTATAACTCTTTGCTCGAGAGTCAAAATTGAGCATCGTCAGTGGCATTTGAAACTAGACTTCACAAGATTTCTACCGTCTATTGCTCACACACTAATTCTTTTCCTATCAATACCAGAAAAATCGCAAAGATGGCTGATCCTCCAGCCTGATTTTCCTATTTTGTTGTTGTGCTGGATTTTCTGATTCGTTTCAGCTCATCCTACTTCAGGAATCTTCTAGCAAAGTCTTCTAGTGATTTTTAGTATGTTGAATCTAGTTTCGGTGGCTTAAGCCTTGTCCAATTCCGACGTATATTGAATGAGTTATGGCCTGAGAAAAAAGCTTTAGTTGAGTGATTTTTGGTGAACCTGAAAAGTTAGGTTAAATCTTGAGTTTTAACCATTTGACTTGAAAGTGATAGTTCCGTTTTGGCTCAGGTGACCGAGAGGTTGCGGAAGTTGGCCTGATTGCCGAAGTTTAACTTTCTTGCTCGTTCGATTGTTTTACGGGACTTCGGTGAGTGTCCAAGTGCATGTTATTAATGTTTTAATTAATGTAAATGATTGGAAAAGCATGCTTGTGTGCCTTGGTGAGCGTGTACTTTATCGCGCTCATCTTATTTGAATTGCCTCTAAATGAGTTCCACTACTTGAACTGTTAAGTGTTTAACTGCTAGAATTGCTTGTTATTGCTATTGAAAATTGTGGGGACGCCCAAACCCCATTGGGGAACCTTTCACTTCGACCGGCAATAGGGGTTTGGTTGAGGGATTGGTGAACCATGGGTCTTAAAAGTGTTTATGTCGGTTGGAGTGCGCTCGCTGACCAAGGTATATTCGAGTATTACCAACTTTACATGTTTTGACGAGCGGGCCCGGTACAAGGGGTGTAAGTAGACGGGTGAGGGTTTCAAGTGGTGTCTACAGGATGTGAGAGTGTGGTTTACGGAGTGTAAACATTATTGATTTGAAAGTTGGAGCTTAAGAAATGGACTGGATATGATTGTGAAAAATGCAGAAATTTGGATCGGGGGTACGTGCTATGTCCCTGAGGACGGTAGACACCTCTACCATCCGTGTCCACCTGTATCCTTTATATGGTGTTATCAAATTGCTTTACGTGAAATATTGCTTGCTTTACCTTAAATTGTCTTAATTGTTAAAGTATTACTCTATCTTGCTTGCGTGGATGCTTTCTTGGCCTCATTGAGCGTTAGTTCACCCCAATATATTTATTTTCCTTAACAGGTCTTGAAGTGGGGATTAGATCGAGAATATAGTTTCTTACGTAGGATTCCACACTTTTGTATAGAATTGATAATTCTGTGAGGTTGATGGTCTATTGTATTGAAGTTATTATAATTGTAATTTTGATAAAAAATTATTGAGGATTTACTCTTGTAAGTTAATTAGTATTTTTGTTGGACGTTAGTTAGAGTTTTAGGAATGAATGCTTGTAATTATATTTTGAATTTTGTAGTGAGTCCTAATGAGAGTTGGGCAGGCGTCCCGCTGAAACCTTGGGTTCGCCCTTGGGAGAGGTGGAGGTGTCACAGTTGGTATCAGAGCCTCGGTTAAAGATTTATTTGGGATATTTTAAGGATATTGTTCTTGAATGTAGAGTTGGGATAGCCTTGTTATTTTTTAAATGTGATATTTTAAGTGAATTAGTAGACTTTAAGTTCCTAACTTAGAATTTATGTTTGTTTTGTAGGATGGAGGTGGAAATGATGCTAAGCGGTGTTGGGGCTAATGCCGATGGGGTTGATGGTGGAGAGGCTAATAGACATGTAGAGTTTCCCAAGTCTATCCGATACCGAGTGGAGGCGGTGGACCATGTACGATACTCTCCGGTGAGTTGTTTTCCGAGATGTGAGTGTAGGGAGACCTACACCTATCCCAACGATTTGGTTAGGTCAATTGATGATGGCGTCGAGTTGCTACTCGCCAATAGGGCTCAGGTTAGGGATTTGAGAGCCACATTGGAGGCTCGTGACTCGAGGATCCAGACACTTGAGGTAGTCTGTGAGGACCCGAAATTTCATGAATTATACACCCGAATTTTCTTGAATTACTTGCTCATATTTCTTCTGAGAACGCTAAATTTTTCATGAATTATTTGTCATTGTATTTATTCAAGTGCATATCATTTTCTTTAAATATTGGTAGCATAAAATTTTCCTTAAGTGCATTATTTTCCTTTAAGTACTCTATTTTGTATGTATTGTATGAAATTAATTTGGAATTGTATTTTTCATATTTCATGTAGCCAAATACATAAACTTATATGGTATTAAGTGGATCACATTTTACATTAAGGGATTTGATGGTAATTTGTAAAGATATTATCCTATTTTTGGCCAAGAAGTTGACACTTGTCAACTAACCAACACAACCCTTGACTTAAGCTTTTCTATTTAAACTCTTATTTTCAAAAAATTCAAACAAATTCCCTCTCTTTGGCTGAACCTCAAGGAGCAAGAAACCATAAAACCCTAAGCTTGATTTAGCCATTTTAGTGGTGGAAAAATTACTCCAAGTGAAGCCCTAGTTTGATTACTACTTGGTTATCAAGAATGGTTGGAAGAGTTGAAGCTTGTGGGTGGATTTTCTCTCTTATCTCCCAAGGTAACTCACCAATTATCCATGCTTTATTGATCTTTAAAATTCAAAGGGGTTGCTAGTTAGATGATATTAAGGTGTTTATGGTTGCTTAGAAGGATTGATGATGGAAGGAAATCTTGTGTTTGATAAATAGAGTTTGGGTTTTATTTGTTGGCCACCAAGTGTTTGATGAATTGTTTGTTAATATGTGATGCTTTGATGATGGAGTTAATTGCTGTTTTAGCATATTAAACACCTTGGCAAATGATGGAAATGACTTTAAAGGATTAATTGAAGGATTGTGTCAAAGCTGGAAATTTTTGCAGGAAATCAGAAATGGAAATCAGTCCACTTCCCAAGGTTACTGTTCACTGTAGAAAATGAATTAGCATCCGATACTTATACCGTTAGAAAGCTCTATGAACCTAGTTTTAAACGCAGTTGACGGAACTTGATTTCGATTTTTCTACGTCGAGTTATGACTGTTTTCCCGAGACTGTTCGACCAGCCTGAAATTATTCCGACAGTTTTCTTGCTTCTCTGAGATTTACCATTTTGACTATGATTAAGCATGATTTTGTATTCAACCTCTTCATGAAAGTTATAGGCCTATGTCTTAGCTTCGAAACACCATAAAATTCGTCCCAATCTGATAACCACAGCTACATTTATGGTTAAATTACTGAGGCATGGCAAACCTGTCAATTGTTAGTTTCACTTCCTTAAGTGCTATTCTCATTCCTTTTCACTCTCGTGCCTTCTTGCCGTGTTCCGACCCACTCATGAATGGTTCTAAGATGTTGTTAAGACTCTTATTTGCTCACCCTTATAGATTTGATTGGAATTTGTGAAAGTCTTGTTATTTTACGTGATCCCAGGACTTGAATGTGCGATGAAGGTTAAATGTGTTAATATATATGCCCTAAAGACAATCACTTTTAGGGTCCCTTATATGTACTTGAATTATTTATGCGTTAATAAATGACATATTTATCACATTGATTGCTTGTATGTTAATACTTGTGTGATAAAGTCCCTAGAATAAACTTGATCAATGAGATTATAAGTGTTATGATGATGAGACTCATTCGATTAATTATAAAGTTTATTCTTAAATATCTATAGTCAAAGTATTAATAAGAAGGGACATTACTAATACAATTAGACTAGCATATACTATGCCGCTTTTGTTAATAAAATAGTAGATCTCATCTACTATGGTGTATGAGACACCTAAGCAAGTATATGGGTGCTTGATGATATGATCAAGTTCACTAGATTGATCCACTTAGAGATTACTTTTGTCCCAAAAGGTTAATCTCTAAATGACATTTTATGTAAATGATTCTTGGACTTAAGATTTTCATAGTATCTTGAATATGGATGTGTATGTTTCAATTGTTATATGATTGCTCCTGTAAAATGGAATGCTCACATCATTAACGTTTGGGTATATACATTTGAAGTATGGAAAGGTAGTGAATAATCTATAAGGATTCACCACCTCTTGTGGAAGAGGAGTTATCACATTGTTGGCCTCTTGTGAAATATGACTCAAGAAATCTTAGTACTAAGTGAATGAGTCTTAAAAGTTGGTTTTAAGTACTTGTTCTTTTAGAGTTATATTTTGGTACAAGAAAAATACATTAATCATGTATGGAATTGGTACATGTTCCATGATTAATGTGAGATAAGTATGGTGAAAGGATATAAATTACATAGTAAATGTTCATTGAAAGGTGAAGTCATCCACTTGACTTTTCTCATTACTTGGGTGGTCATGATGCATTGCTAGATGCCAATCTTGATCTATAAGAATGAGTCAATTGATTGATTGAATCAATGATAAATTAAAAGGGTTTTTAATTTATCTAACTCTTATTACGAGAGAATTATGATTTATTCTTATTGCCAAGTAATTGAGAACCTAATGGGTCACACACTTTAAGAATTCCTTTGGTCGAATTAAATGTGATTCAAATAATGATTTGAAATTATTGAATTGGATTATTTATGGTTTAATTTGTGAGACAAATTAAACATTGAGGACTTATGGTGTAATTATGGTTGTTTCTTCCAAGACAAGGAGTTGTACTTGGATTAGGAAATTGGATCCTTAAGGAAACTAAGTTATGCTTGGATTAGGAAACTGAATCCTTAAGCAAACTAACTCCGATTTCCATACGGTTTTGGAACAACCTAATGGTCTATAAATACCTCATATTACTCTTGCTTAAAGATAGAAGACAAGACACAACTTTGAGGGTTTTTATCTCTGATAATTCGTTTGGAAAAATTATCCAAAAATTAGAAAGTTGGGCTAGGGTTTTATTTTAGAGTGTTAAGAGGAGAAAAATTGTTTCTTCTTCCTACTTGACATTCGAGCAACCCTAGTTGTGAGATAGAGTGATTATCTCATTCACTTGTGTCAATAAAGGTTAGCTAGCACTAACACAAGCAAGGGTTGAATAGCCTTGGAGGTTTCGGCAAAAGGAATTTGTGTGGATCACCGTTAGAGGCCGTACGCTTGAGCGGCTACGTGGATTCGTCACCTACCTCTACGTGCGTTGTTAGTACTCCATTGTTTAAGGTATTCTCAATAAACACCCTTGTACAAATTGCATGTTTTTATCAAGGATTGATCCTCTCTTGGAATTGAAAATTTTAATTTTATCCGCTGCTTTATTTCTTCAATTCCTAACAGTGGTATCAGAGCCAACCTTGATAAGACATGCAATTAGTTTATTTAGTTGTCATATATGTTAATTAAGAATTAATTATATGCGATTCAATGGTGGTTTAAAAATTGAAAATTTTGAAAAAAAAAGGGTTTTTTTTTGTTTTCGGATTTTGTCCTCAAAAATTTTATAGTTCTTGGAATCAAAGTTTTGGAAATTAGATAACAAGTAGGAAACAAAATCAAAATTGGAAAATAGATATGACTTATTAGGAAATAAAGATTTCCCTAATCTAACTTGTGTTTTAGGAAACCTAAAACAATAAGAAATCTAGATTTCTTATTTAAGTTAATTTTCCAAATTTGATCTTGGTTATTTTCAAAAGTATCTTTGGAATTATTGCCTAAATTTATTATGAATAAAATAAAATTATATCAAATATAATTCTGAAAAAGGTGGCTGTGCGTCGCTGAAACTTTTAGCGACAGATTTCTTGTGAAGGATATTCGTCGCTAAAACCTGTTTTCTGTCACTAAAGCTGTTTTTAGAAATTGATTGAACTGTGCGTCGCTGAAACTTTTAGTGACAAATTTCTTGTGAAGGATATTCGTCGCTAAAAGCTGTTTTCTGTCACTAAAGCTATTTTTCAGAAATTAATTGAATTTGATTCAATCAATTTTTAAACCCCTTGGATTAAAGTTTTTATTGATTAAAGACTTGTGCATATAATGATATATGACTAGAACTAAATAAAAATTTTTTTTATGCTTTCATTTAATTATATATTATATGATTGCATGGTGGATGATTATGGACTAAGACCAATGTGATTGTGTATGGTTGAATGTGTGAATGGATGGATTGATGGTATTTTGAAATAGGGTCTGTGCACCCTGCCTTTCTCTCATATTCTTGATGTAAATTCTCTTCTCATCTCACTCCCCTTGAATGTAACTCAAGGTTTCTCTAAAAAAAAAAAGGTAATGTATTTTTATTTATTCATTAAGGATAGGGAGAGGGTAAGGATACAAATGTATAGATTAGAATTTACAATTGTAATGTACAATGAAGATGGAGATGGCACTACATCCACCATGGCGGCACATACAGAGGTGTACAGGGCATGGAGATGTTTTTGTCCCTTAGTTTGACCATCTAGTCTCCTCTTGGCTCGGGGAAACTAGCTTAGGATTAAAGTCCATAATCATCCACGTTTATAGTATGTTTGTTTATTTATAGATAAATATGCATACTATGTTTGATTTGATGAGACCTTTATAATATATTTAAATTATTAGTTAAAATCCCTCAAATTAAATATTAAATCAAGTTGAAGTTGCCTTCCATTATTATAGTAAAAATGATCATGTTCAAGTTAACTTGTTGAGTACACTCAAGGTTGCTTTACCATGAGGAGTTTTTGCTATGAGATAAGATCTCTGAATAATGGGTATGATTTAACTAAAATTTTGTGACTTGTTGAGTACACTCAAAGTCATAAAAAAAAAAATTTTTTTTAGAGGCAAAGGTTGGGTAACACATAAGATGTGTTGTCAAGAGTTGATAACCCAACTATCTAGAAGTTACAAGGGTTGTAATTGGTAAAATGTACCTACCTTTTGAAATTATTTTGATTTGTTGAGTACATTCAAGGTCAAAATAACTAAATGGGATTCTAGACCCACTAGGAATTGTTAAATTCCCAAATTCATATATGAGGGTTATGAAATTTGTATTAAAATAGTGGGAGCAAAAATCAAAAATTTATTTATGTCATTTAATTTGGTTTTTGTTTAGCATAAATATCAATATTCATTCTATTTTTACTTTGTTGTAGAATGTCTTCCAACATTAATTTACGTGCTATCCTTGACAATTGCAAATTGACCGGATCTAATTTCTTGGGCAAGCGTAATTTGAGAATTGTTCTCAAGCATGAGCGTCTTGTCTATGTTCTTGATGCACCCCTCCCCTTGGAACCACCGATACCTAATGCACCAATTGAGATTGTTGAACAGTTCAACAAACATCATGCGGACAATGATCTGATTGTATGTGTCATGTTAGCATCCATGTCTTTTGAGCTTCAAAAGCAACATGAACACATGAATGCTTATGATATAATGTTTCACCTACAAGAGTTGTTTGGTGCACGGTCTAGAACCGAGAGATATGCAGTTTCCAAAGAACTGTTCAGGTGTCGAATGGCAGAAGGCTCTTCAGTGACTGAACATGTGCTAAAGATGATTGGCTATATTGAAAAATTAGGCCAATTAGGCTCTGTCATGGACCATGAGTTAAGTGTTGACCTGGTTTTGCAGTCACTACGACACATATTCATGCCGTGTTAGCATTACCACATGAATAAAGTGGAGACTACGTTACCGAATTGTTGAATATGCTCAAGGAAGCGAGGCCAATCTTAAAAGGGACAAGGGCCCAGTTTTAGTGGTTTCTTCAAATTCCTCAAGGACTAAGACTAAAAGTCAAAATCTAAGTCCAAGAAGAACAAGAAGATAACCAAACCTTCTGGGGGCATAAACAAGAATAAGAACAAGGCAAAGGGCAAATGTTTCCATTGTGGCAAAGATGGACATTGGAAGCGGAATTGCAAGGACTATCTCGACGACCTTAAGAGAAGAAGCTTAATGAAGCTGCTACTCAAGGTGTGTATATGATTGAGGTTAATCTGTCTACTTCTAATAATTCACGGGTATTGGATACGGAAGTGGTTCTCATATTTGTTTGAATATCACGGGGACTAAAGGAAAGTAGAATGTTGAAGAAAAATGAAGTGATCCTACGAGTAGGCAATGGAGCAAGAGTTGTGGCCATAGCTGTAGGAACATATCATTTATCTTTACCTAGTGGACTTGTTTTAGAATTAAACAATTATTATTATGTTCCAGTATTAACTGCAAACATAATTTCTATTTCATGTTTGGACATGGAAGGTTTTTCCATTAGTATTAAGAATAAATGTTGTTCTTTTTCACGTAATGGAATTTTTTATGGGAATGCTCCTATGAAAAATGGTTTATACATTCTAGATATAACAAATCCAATCCTCAATGTAAACACTAAAAGTAAATTGGATGGTGTTAATCAAAGCGTACCTTTGGCATTGTAGATTGGGTCATGTAAATGAGAAACGCATATCCAAATTATACCAAAATGGTTATTTGGACTCATTTGATTATGAATCATTTGAAACATGTGAATCTTGTTTGCAAGGAAAATTGACCAAAACTCCCTTTATTGGGAAAGGCGAGAGAGCAAGTGAGTTGTTAGGATTGATACATAGTGATGTATGTGGTCCAATGACAATTCAAGCTAGAGGTGGTTTCTCCTACTTCGTAACTTTCACTGATGACTTTTCAAGGTATGGTTTTGTCTACTTAATGAAACACAAATCCGATACCTTTGGAAAGTTTATAGAGTTTAAGAATGAAGTGGAGAAACAACTTGGTAAAAGTATTAAAACCTTAAGATCCGATAGAGGTGGAGAATACTTGGACCAAGAGTTTGAACGCTATCTGAGAGATCATGGTATTCTTGATCAAAGGACACCTCCAAAAACACCACAAATGAATGGAGTTTCTGAAAGGAGAAATCGCACCCTATTGGATATGGTACGATCCATGATGAGTCGTGCAAATTTGCCAAAATCGTTTTGGGGCATGCCACAGCAACTTCCTATACTTTGAATCGTGTTCCATCAAAGACTGTTCCTTCTACTCCATATGAGATATGGAGAGGTAGAAGACCAAATCTTTCACATATGAAGATTTGGGGATGTCCACTTATGTAAGCGGGATGTGTCGATAAACTTGAACCAAGATCTGACAAATGTCTATTTGTGGGATATCCAAAAGAAACAATTGGATATTACTTCTATCATCCAATTGAATCAAAAGTGTTTATCTCAAGACATGCTACCTTTCTAGAAAAGAGTTTATTCTAGGAGAGTAGTGGGAGTAAGATAGATCTTGAAGAGGTTCAAGATAAACAAATAGATAAAGAACGTTCGATGGGCTGGAGCTAGCTTCTCATGAGGCGCAGCAAGAAGCTCCAGATACAGGATCTTCGTAGGTCTAATAGACTATGCCATGCACCTAAGAGGTATGATGACATATTCATCTTAGAAGAAGATGATACTCCGACGACCTACGAAGAGGTTCTAGAAAATAAAGACTCCAAGAAATGGCTTGAAGCTATGAAATCGAAATGGATTCCATGTATGATAATAAGGTATGGACTTTAGTCGAACCACCTGAAGGGATAAAGCCTATAGGGTGCAAATGGGTCTTCAAAAAGAAGACCGACATGGAAGGTAAGGTTGTTACCTATAAAGCAAGGCTAGTGGCTAAGGGTTATAATCAAAGACAAGGTGTTGACTTTGAGGAGACCTTTTCACCTGTAGCCATGCTTAAATCCATTCGAATAATGCTTGCTATAGCTGCGTACTATGATTATGAAATTTGGCAAATGGATGTTAAAACAGCTTTCCTTAACGGAAACCTTCAAGAAGAAGTGTATATGACACAACCTGAGGGGTTTACATCTAGAAATGCCAACAAAGTATGCAAACTGCAAAGATCTATTTATGGTCTAAAGCAAGCTTCTAGGAGTTGGAACATTCGTTTTGATGAAGTAATCAAAGGGTTTGGTTTCTTACAAAATCAAGACGAATCATGTGTATATAAGAAGGTCAGTGGGAGCTCAATATGTTTCCTTGTGTTATATGTGGATGACATATTAATTATAGGAAATGACATACCCATGCTTCAAGCAGTAAAGGTATGGTTGTCCAAGAATTTCTCCATGAAAGATCTAGGAGAAGCAATCTACATTGGAATGAGGATCTATAGAGATAGATCAAAAAGATTGTTGGGCCTTTCACAATCCACATACATAGATAAAATGTTAAAGAGATTTAACATGAAAAATTCTAAGAAAGGCTTGTTGCCAATATCTCATGGCATTTACCTTTCTAAGGATATGTGCCCTAAAACTGAAAAGGAAAGGGCACGCATGATTAGAACACCTTATGCTTCGGCGATAGGTTCTATCATGTACTCTATGTTGTGTACTAGACCGATGTCTCATATGCTTTAAGTGTTACAAGCAGATACCAAGCTAATCCCGGTGACAAACAGGGTGGCTGTCAAAATATTCTCAAATATTTGAGAAGAGCGAAAGACATGGTCTTGGTATATGGAGGTGCCAATTTGCAAATCGAAGGATACAACGATGCCGACTTCCAATCTGATAAAGATGATAGTCGGTCTTAGTCTGGGTACGTGTTCACATTATATGGTGGAGTTGTGACTTGGAAGAGTTCCAAGCAGGAGACCACAACGGATTCTACCGAAGCGAATACATGAGGCAGCCAAAGAGGCCGTTTGGATCAAGAAGTTCATCTCTGAACTTGGTGTGGTTCCTTCCATTAATGATCCAATAACTTTGTATTGTGACAATAATGGAGCAATTGCACAGGCAAAGGAACCAAGGTCTCATCAACGGTCCAAACATGTATTAAGACGATACCATTTGATCAGAGAGATCATTGGGAGAAATGATGTAAAGATAGAAAGAGTCCCCACGGATAAGAATATAGCTGATCCGTTGACTAAGCCTTTGTCTCAAAAATTACATGATAATCATGTAAGCTCATATGGCCTTAGGCATGTGAGTGATTGGTTTTAGTGCAAGTGGGAGATTGTTAGTATATATGCCTAAAGACAATCACTTTTAGGGTCCCTTATATGTACTTGAATTATTTATGCATTAATAAATGACATATTTATCACATTGATTGCTTGTATGTTAATACTTGTGTGATAAAGTCCCTAGAATAAACTTGATCAATGAGATTATAAGTGTTATGATGATGAGACTCATTCGATTAATTATAAAGTTTATTCTTAAATATCTCTAGTCAAAGTATTAATAAGAAGGGACATTACTAATACGGTTAGACTAGCATATACTATGCCGCTTTTGTTAATAAAATAGTAGATCTCATCTACTATGGTGTATGAGACACCTAAGCAAGTATATGGGTGCTTGATGATATGATCAAGTTCACTAGATTGATCCACTTAGAGATTACTTTTGTGCCAAAAGGTTAATCTCTAAATGACATTTTATGTAAATGATTCTTGGACTTAAGATTTTCATAGTATCTTGAATATGGATGTGTATGTTTCAATTGTTATATGATTGCTCTGTAAAGGGAATGCTCACATCATTAACGTTTGGGTATATACATTTGAAGTATGGAAAGGTAGTGAATAATCTATAAGGATTCACCACCTCTTGTGGAAGAGGAGTTATCTCATTGTTGGCCTCTTGTGAAATATGACTCAAGAAATCTTAGTACTAAGTGAATGAGTCTTAAAAGCTGGTTTTAAGTACTTGTTCTTTTAGAGTTATATTTTGGTACAAGAAAAATACATTAATCATGTATGGAATTGGTACATGTTCCATGATTAATGTGAGATAAGTATGGTGAAAGGATATAAATTACATAGTAAATGTTCATTGAAAGGTGAAGTCATCCACTTGACTTTTCTCATTACTTGGGTGGTCATGATGCATTGCTAGATGCCAATCTTGATCTATAAGAATGAGTCAATTGATTGATTGAATCAATGATAAATTAAAAGGGTTTTTTAATTTATCTAACTCTTATTAAGTGAGAATTATGATTTATTCTTATTGCCAAGTAATTGAGAACCTAATGGGTCACACACTTTAAGAATTCCTTTGGTCGAATTAAATGTGATTCAAATAATGATTTGAAATTATTGAATTGGATTATTTATGGTTTAATTTGTGAGACAAATTAAACATTGAGGACTTATGGTGTAATTATGGTTGTTTCTTCCAAGACAAGGAGTTGTACTTGGATTAGGAAATTGGATCCTTAAGGAAACTAAGTTATGCTTGGATTAGGAAACTGAATCCTTAAGCAAACTAACTCCGATTTCCATACGGTTTTGGAACAACCTAATGGTCTATAAATACCTCATATTACTCTTGCTTAAAGATACAAGACAAGACACAATTTTGAGGGTTTTTATCTCTGAAAATTCGTTTGGAAAAATTACCCAAAAATTAGAAAGTTGGGCTAGGGTTTTATTTTAGAGTGTTAAGAGGAGAAAAATTGTTTCTTCTTCCTACTTGACATTCGAGCAACCCTAGTTGTGAGATAGAGTGATTATCTCATTCACTTGTGTCAATAAAGGTTAGCTAGCACTAACACAAGCAAGGGTTGAATAGCCTTGGAGGTTTCGGCAAAAGGAATTCGTGTGGATCACCGTTAGAGGCCGTACGCTTGAGCGGCTACGTGGATTCGTCACCTACCTCTACGTGCGTTGTTAGTACTCCATTGTTTAAGGTATTCTCAATAAACACCCTTGTACAAATTGCATGTTTTTATCAAGGATTGATCCTCTCTTGGAATTGAAAATTTTAATTTTATCCGCTGCTTTATTTCTTCAATTCCTAACAAAATGGTGATTGGTGATTTATGTGGACGAGTGTGAAACTTGGTGAGTATTCATAAAACTGTTTCAAATTGAAAGTTTCTACTGTTAATTACATTACTTCATGATGACATGTGTGTGCTTGTGTGTACATGATTTGCACATGATTTGGCTCGGTGAGTATGTGGTGATCTTGTACTTGACACCAACGGCTCCATTTGATTTCCAGTGCAATGACTCGCTTGAGCCAACGGCTCTACTGTTAATGATTAGTGTTCTACTGTTTAGTGATTTGTTTGAGCATTGGGTGTTTGAGTGCAATGGCTCCACTGGCCCACCAGAGCAAATAAAATCCATTCATTTGATACTTGATCATTGTTTGATAAACTGAATTACTGAGTTACTTATTTGCCAACTTATTTTCACTGGATACTCACTGAGCTTCTAGCTCACTCCAAAATATTTTATTTCCCCCCCACAGGGCTCGAGATGAAGGAAAACAGGAAGTGATCTTTCTTAGTGTGACTAGCCGGATTATCTCTTGTACTATTTGTAATATTGGACAGTTGGACTTTTGGTGTATTTGGATTTGTTGGAAATGTAATTATTATTTGAGATCTTGCGGTGTAATTATTTGAGATTTGTGATACTGAGGAACTGTAATGAGTCCCGGCGAGAGTTGGGCAGGTGACCCGCCGATACCCTAGGGTTCACCCTAGGGAGAAGTGGGGCTGTCACATAGTCTCGATGATCTCGCTGGATCGGGCTAGAGCTTCTCGAGATTATGTTCGGAGGTCTAGAACTCGATTCACTAGGATGGTCGGTGAGGTCCATGATCGAGCATCTAATATTGTGCCGAACGTTACCAAACTGATTGATGAGGTAGGGGAGAGAGTTGATGGCATGGCTCGTGAGGACCCATTGGAGGAGGATCCGGGAGAGGAGGAGCCCTCGGAAGAGGAGTTGTCCGAGGAGGAGACTTTGGAAGAGGAGCCATTTGAGGACCCGTCCGAGGGAAGGGCCCCGACTAGCGGTTCGGCCACGAACTAGGCTAGGATTCTGATTTTAAATATTTTGTAAATGTATTAGTTGGGGTGAGACTTGTGAGGCCTATGATTATGACTGCACGACTATCTGTATTTTTGTGGCATCTGTGTGTGTTATATTTTGTAACACCTCATGATTTCCTAATTATTTGTGAACTTGCTAATGTGAATGTATGCCAGTAGTTTCGTTTTCAAATATTTTTACTATTGAGTCTTGCACTTAAATTGCTTTTGAAGAACTATTTTATTTCTGCATTTAGATAATTAAAACTATGGACGGTTGGAGACGGATAGGGGTCGAGGACATGTGTTTAGGTAGACAAATCTCCAAAAGTAATTCAATGTTTGAGACTGAATGAAAATAAAGATAGATGGGCGAAGTGGGAGATTGAGTAAATGCCGTCACTAATCGAAGGATTGACATTTTAGAACATTTGGTAAATTGTCAAGTTCTTACACCGATGAACTAGCTTAGGAATTAAGAAAAAAGAAGGGATAAAGTTTTGTAAGAGGTGAATTAGTCATGTTTAGGTTGTGAAGTAAATTATGGTTTGCTTTAAGTTCATGAGATGACTAGATATTAGTAATGATGACTTGGCAT
The DNA here is from genome assembly GCA_013103745.1 of Gardenia jasminoides. NCBI lineage: Eukaryota > Viridiplantae > Streptophyta > Magnoliopsida > Gentianales > Rubiaceae > Gardenia > Gardenia jasminoides. Next base: position 26,680,946 of record CM023096.1, read on the forward strand.
TCAATCTATGCTCGAACATAGCTGTGTATGTAAAAACAATTTGGGTTTAAGAGTTGTAAACTTTTATTGATGTGATGGTGAAAAATTTTGTCCTACGATCAGTAATTAAGATTCAACGATCCATGAATCAAGGGAATGTAAAATGGTTCTTCAAGTTTTAGATATAAGCTAAATAGCTTATGGGATGAAATTTAGTCCACTTTTGATAATGGAACCTGTTGTACTTGACTTTTGAAAAAAAAATTTCAGTGTTTCATGTTTAAGCCTTATATTTTTGTTCTATCAATTTCAAGTGAAGTTTAACTCAAAGAATGAATTCAAAAGTCTTCAATTTAATATTGAATTTCTTCGCCTTTCTAGATATTGCAATTTAGATTTGATATAAACGTATTTTGGAAGCAATTTAGTATTTGCAACATTGTTTTTCTTGTTTAAGTTTTAGATATTTCTTGTTTACAGTGTTTTCGTGAAACTTGAGTTTATTAGAGTGATTTCCTTTATATAAAAAAAAGAAAAGAGAAAGTTTTAACTAAGTCTTTTATGTCCTCAATATCTTACTCTTTTCAATTTAAAGTTAATTAAGAGTGCCTTTTTCAACGATTAAGAATGCGTTTTTCATCGGACGCACAATTTTGTGTTGGACGTCCGATAGCTCCAATGGCTAGTTGACTCTTCAACTTCCTTCTTTCCGTTGACCACTATTATCAAGGCACTTTTTGGACCCCTTTAAATAGGACCTTGTCTGAACTTAATAGAAACTTTTGCACACTTAGAATACAAGTTCTTGAGAGTGATTTTAGCAAGAAAATACTCTTGGTGTAAAAATTGTAGGTCTTGAAGTGTTAGTTCAGTTTGCAAGCTTTTCAATTGTGAGTGAATTCTTCAATAGTATGGCTTTGTGAGGATTATCTGAGTGATTGTAAAACTTCCTAACTTGACTAAGTGCTGCTTAGGGCAAGGAGGAAGTGAACCTTCCATTGTACACAAGATTGGTCGAATTTCATCAAGTTTAAGTTACTTGAATAGTTTTATTCTTCAAGCTCAAGAGGAGCATTGAAGAAAATTGGTTTGCTTACTATTATCCTTATTCTCAGCTTATTTCTTGATTCATTGATAGCTATATCATCTACACTTCTCGGTTTTCATTACTCATTTGTTTGACAAATTAATTGTGAGAAGTTGCATTTGTTATTTTGAAAAAAGGGGTATCATCATTTGATTAATTTTTAATCAACCTAATTTACCCCCTCTTAGGTTGTCTTTGGGCCTTATAATTGGTATCAAAATTTGGTCTCTAGGATCAATCTTAGCTGCTTAGAGAAAAGATGACAACCAATAATGCCATGGTTGTAGAGGGACAATCGGTTACTAGATCACCCATGTTCAATGGTTCGAACTATGTTAGTTGGAAAGAATGTATGATCATCTTCTTTCAATCAATTGATATTGATCTATGATTTATTGTTAATGAAGGTCCTTACACTACTACTATTGATGATCCCATTACTCATGTTCCTAGATTAAAAACAAGGAATGAATTGACTCGTGAGGATAGGGCTAATCTTACTTCAAATGTTAAAGCCATCTAGTGCATTAGATACAAATGAATCTATTAGAATTAAAGGATGTAAATCAGCTAAAGAAATTTGGGATAAGTTAAGGGAAATCCATGAAAGTAGTGAAGATGTAAGGGAACAAAAGAAGTCTATATTGGTCGCTAGATATGAATCATTCAAAATGGAACCTCATGAAAATGTAGATAAAATGTACTGTAGATTCAATGATGTTATCAAAGATTTAGAGGTGTTGGATAAAGAATACACCCTTGATGAGAAAAACAGAAAAATTTTGAATGCTTTACCTAAGGAATGGGAAAATAAAGTGACTGCAATTGAAGAGGCAAAGGATTTGAACTCTATGCCCATTGAATCTCTCATAAATTCTCTAACATCTTATGAGTTAAAACTCAAGAGTAAAGTGCAGGATGAAGAAGATGCAAGGGCCAAAAGGAGCATTGCTTTAAAAGCATTCTAAGATGAGGATGATTCGGTTTTATTAGATGATGAAGACATGGATGGTGATGATAGTGATCTTGCACTTATCACCAAAAACTTCAAAAGAATTCTCAACAAAAGATGGTTTAGAAAAGGAGGTCCTAGCAATCAAAGCCCCAATCAATTCAACACTAGATACAAGGGAAGACAAGATACAAACAAAAAGTAAAGGGATAAATGCTTTGAATGTGGACAACTTGGGCATTATGCAATTGACTGCCCAATGAAAAAGAAGAAAGAAATAAAGAATGAAAGAAAGCCAAGATTCAACAACATTCAAATCACATGGAATGAGTGCAATTCGGAAGGTGAGATTGAAGAAGAAGAGGAATCTACTCAAATTGCTTTTATGGCAATTGGTGACAATGAGGTAACATCTTGCAACCCTCAATGTGAAAGTGATGATGATGATGATGATCTTGAGTCATTTGTTGGAAGACTACATGATTGATTGAAAGAGTTTTATGCTAGAAATAAAGAGTTAAAGCAAAAAATCACTTTTCTATTGCAAGATAATGCAAATTTGTTTCAAGATAACAAAAAACTGAAATATGTCAATGATTGCTTGATAAAGGATCAAATTGAGTTACAACATGAACTTGATAGAAAAACAAGTCTTTGTGAATTGTTTAAGGAAAAACAAAATGATTTGAAAAGAAGAATGGATAATTTAGACATGATCCTTCAAAACAGAAAACAAAATGCTTTTACAATAAATGAATTGAAGACTCACTTTAATGTTCATGAAAGGAAACTAACCTTTAGTGCAAATGAATTCACAATTTATAGAAGAAGAGGAGTAAGGTTTATTAAACCAATTCATGTGAACAATCCTATCATTATGTGTGATTTTTGTTGCCAAGGAGGTCACTTGAAGCATGATTGCTATGTAAGAGAGAATATGAGAAGAAGAATGAAATGTATGTGGTTAGTCAAACATGATTCTAACCATTAAGGACCCAAAAATTAAAGGGTACCAAATTTTCTATCTTTTGTGTAAGTAAAAATGGAGAAAGTCATAAAGGAATCAAAGTAGTTCATAGATAGTGGATGCTCAAGACACATGACCGGTGATCCATCATTAAACTCAAATCGAAATCAAGTGGAAAAGTGACATTTAGAGATGACATGAAAGCCAAAACAATTGGAGTAGGTGATGTTGGTAAGAATGATGAAACATTTGTTCATAATGTTCTCTTAGTTGATAATCTAGTCTACAATTTACTTAGTGTTAGTCAATTATGTGATCAAGATTTGTTTGTTTTATTCAAAAAGTATGAATGTTTAGTTCTTGATTCAAAATTTAACATCATTTTCAAAGGAAAAAGATTCAATGACATCTATGTTTTGATTCTTGAGAAAATTGATTCTTCTAGATTTAAATGTCTTAAAATTTCAAATGAAGACCCTTGGTTGTGGCATAGAAGACTTTGTCATTTCAATATGGATGTGCTAAATGAAATTTCCAGAAAGAAACTTGTTAGAGGCTTGCCTAAAATTAAGTTTGAAAAAGACAAGATTTGTGATGCATGTCAATTTGGTAAACAAATCAAAACTTCTTTTAAACCTAAAAGAAACATTTCTACATCTAAACCATTGGAGTTTTTACATCTTGATTTGTTTGATCCTACACCAATTGCTAGATTAGATTAGGTGGAAAGAGATATTGTCTTGTGATTGTTGATGATTATTCTAGATATACATGGACTGTTTTTCTTGCTCATAAAGATGATGCTTTCAAAAATTTTGTTTCCTTGTTTACAAAAGTGCAAAATTTGCTTGGCTTACACATTGTTAAAATTAGAAGTGATAATGGTTCGAAATTTAAGTATTGTGGCTTTCTAGAATTTTGTGATCACAATGGAATAATTCATGAATTTTCTATTGTAAAAACCCCCCCAAAAAAATGGTGTTGTTGAAAGAAAAAATAGGACACTTGTTGAAGCCGCAAGAACCATGTTGAGTGAAAATGAATTGCCAAAATATTTTTAGGTCGAGGCCATGAATACGGCATGTTATGTGATGAATAGAGTTTTGTTAAGACAAATTTTAAACAAAACCTCTTATGAGTTGATGTTTGATAAAAAGCCAATTGTTGGCTATTTTAAAATTTTTGGATGCAAATGCTTTATTTTAAATATTAAGGAATATCTTGAAAAATTTGATAAGAAAACCGATGAAGGTATTTTCTTGGGTTATTGTGAAAACAAAAGAGGATATAGAATTTATAATAGAAGAACTCTTGTGATTGAAGAAACCATACATATTACATTTGACGAGTCTAATGGTGATTCTTCCAAAAGCACTTGTGTAGATGATGATGTAGGTATTCAAAAAGAGCTGGAGAAGCTTACACTCCAGAAGAAAACAATGATGAAATGGAGGAAAATTTAAAGGAAAATGACACTCAAGAAAACCGAATGCAAGAAGAGGAAGATAAGGATGATAATTTACCAAAGGATCTTCCTAAAGTTTGGAAGTTCATTCAAAATCATCCCAAGGACTTGATTATTGGTGATCCATCCAAAAAGGTAAGAACTCGTTCTTCTTTAAAACCACTACTTGATAATTTTGCCTTTGTATCACACTTTGAGACTAAAAATGTTAATGATACTTTGAAAGATGATTATTGGATTGTAACTATGTAAGAGGAATTAAATCAATTCAAAAGGAATAATGTTTGGACTTTAGTTGAAAAACCTCAAGATCACCCTATTATAGGCACAAAATGGGTTTTAGAAATAAATTAAATGATAAGGGTGAAATTGTGAGAAATAAGGCAAGATTAGTAGCCAAGGGATATGCTCAAGAAAAGGCATAGATTTTGATGAAATATTTACTCCCATAGCTAGATTAGAATCCATTAGAATGTTTCTTGCATTTGATTGTTTCAAAGGTTTTAAGTTGTATCAAATGGATGTTAAAAGTGCTTTTCTAAATGGCTTTATTGATTAAGAGATTTATGTAGATCAACCTCCCGGTTTTGAAAGTGATAAATTTCCTAATCATGTGTTCAAGTTTTCAAAAGCCTTGTATGGCTTAAAACAAGCTCCTCAAGTTTGGTATGAACGTTTAAGTAGATTTTTGATTGAAAATGGTTTTAAAAGAGGCATTATAGACACTATTCTTTTTACAAAACAAAAATTAAATGATCTCCTTATTGTGCAAATTTATGTTGATGATATCATTTTTGGTGCTACTAATGAGCGTTTGTGCAAGGATTTTTTAATCATTATGCAAAATGAATTTGAAATGAGTTTGATGGGAGAATCGAATTTCTTCCTCGGACTCCAAGTCCTTCAAACTCATGAAGGGACTTTCATCAATCAAATAAAGTACACAAAAGAACTTCTCAAGAGATTCGGTATAGAGGATTCAAAACAAGTTGGTACACCAATGTGTATATCTACCAAACTCGAAAAGGATGAAGAAGGTACAAGCGTTGATAAAAAGAAATATAGAGGTATGATTGGAAGCCTTCTCTATTTAATCGCAAGTAGACCGGATATTATGTTTGCCGTTTGCTTGTGTGCTCACTTTCAATCTTGCCCTAAAGAATCCCATTTAAATGCCGTTAAAAGAATCTTTCGATATTTGAAAGGAACATTGAATTTTGGTCTTTGGTATCTTAAATGTCATGAATTTGGCCTATGTGGATATACGGATGCTGATTTTGGTAGTTGTAGAATTGATAGAAAAAGCACTAGTGGGTCATGTCATTTTCTTGGTAATTGTTTAGTAGCTTGGTTTAGTAAGAAACAAAATGCCATTTCCTTGTCTACAACCGAAGCGGAATATGTTGCCGCTAATGCATGTTGTGCTCAATTGTTGTGGATGAAACATACTTTGAATGATTTTGGATTATTGTATGATAATATGCCTATTTACTGTGATAACACAAATGCCATAAATTTGACAAAAAATCCCATTCAATATTCCAGGACAAAGCATATAGACATAAAGCATCATTTGATTCATGATCTTGTCCAAAAAGGTGAAATTTGTGTGAATTATGTTTGTTCAAAAGATCAAATTGCCGATATTTTCACAAAAGCTTTGCCCTTAGATCAATTTATATATTTACGTTCAAAATTAGGAATTTTAGAAAGGAACTCTTGAAATTTCTGATCAAATTCTATCGGACGTCCGATCCTGATGAGCGGATGTCTAACAATGCTCTTAGCTATTTTCCAGAAAATCCTATCAGACGGATATGTCGGACGCTTCATGTCGTTCGAATGTTTGACACACTAAAAGTCACAGCTTATCAATCACTTCTCTTCATTTCAATTAGTCAAACTCATTAAATTCGAATGCAACTTCCCAACCACCTAACTTTAAAAACTCAAATTCTCACCTTCTTGTGCAACAAATTTCAAAATTGAAGGCACAACTTTCTTCACAAATCCATTGCAGACCATGATCCTTCAATATTTCTCTCTATAAATCACAAATTCTTCCATCTCCAAATCACCTCAGAAACCCTAAAACCACACTTCTTCCCTTTTTGGGTAGTTCAATCACTGCACTATCATAAAATTTGTTGTTTAGACATTCAGCATCTCATTCAACATCTTAGTCATCATTTAAAACACACACACGCAACCATGGTGCGAATTCGTGGAGGTTCATCTGCTACCGGATGCAAGAGGCTCCTTAGAGATGAAGAAACTCCAACTCCAACTGCCAAGTGGATTTCATTGAGGAAGAAAAGAGGTTTTACAACTACTCAACAATCTCGAACAATTCAGACTGATCCTCAAGTTACCTTACAACCCCCTCCATTGCCTCAATTCATTGATGATGAAACTGAGGAAAGATTTGCTTTGTTCTCACAAAAAAGTTTCATCATTCAAAGGTCCATTAATCCCTCTGAGTTTCAAAATATAGACCTTGAATCTGTTCTTAAGCTATTTGAAATCCAAAAGTGGTCTCATATTATTACCATGCCAAATGTCTACTATCCTGAGATGCTCTATCAGTTTTTTGCTAATCTTAGGAAAGGGAATTCTCGTGATGAGTTAAGATCTTGTGTGAATGGAGTGGACTTAGAGTTTGATTCTAATGTGGTAAATGAAATTTTGAAAATCACTATTGAATTTGGCTGCAAAAGTAAAATTGCCAACTTTTTCTCCTATGAAGAAAATCCAACTAGCATCAATCATTTCAATGCAGAAAAATTGATGTCTTACTTTCAATCTCCTTTTCAAACTCTTGTTGATGCAAAATTGGAAGACCTCTCTCCTAAAAACTTGATTATTTTCTCAATCATCTCGAATTTGTTTGTTCCTACTGATGGGCATCGTACTGATGCAAATAAGATGGAACTGTATCTCTTTTATTATTTTATTGAGAAAATCCGCATTGACTTTGGCTTTGTCATGTGCAAGTTTTTAATGAAATTGTGCACTGATACTAGGAGAAAACTGTCTTATGGCAAGTTTTTAACACCAAATTTTGAACATTAAAGTTCCAATCACTAGTGTATGTCCTAAGGACACTTCCACTTTTGCTTTCTCAAAATCCTATTTTGAAAGAAAAAATCTGAGTTTTTTTGATGGTACATGGTGTACCAAAGAGGCTGCCTCTGAATCCCGTTCAAAAAGGACTCATGACACACCTATCACTCCCATCACCTCTCAAACACTTCGCTTTACTCCCGACCCATCCATTCACTCCAGAAAATTAACTTCTAAGACCAACTCTCCTCAATCTGAGGTTATTGATTTGCTGAAAGAGCTCAAGGACCATGTTATCCTTCTTGAACATGGCTTTATGCTTACTATGTCACCTGAGCAGAGGTCTGAGTTCTTGGACAAAAAAGGTCTACTGTTTCCTCCTACCATGGATGAGGATACCTCTCATGCTAAGGAACCTCAGCCTGACCCCATTCAAGTAGTGTCAGATTCTCCAACCCCTCATCGTGATCCCTCAACATCTGAAAAGGGTAAAGAACCTGCCACTGAAGAAGCTGAGGAAGAAGATGATGAAGACATAGAAGAAGAAGACCACTCAACTTATCGGATCACTAGAAGGAGGCCTGGACCGAAGTCCACTTTCACTCTTTAGGCACATTAGAAGCACTTGCACTTCACCATTAGGATGCATCCCTTCTATTTTGGTTTACTTTATCATTGATTGAAGTGTATTCAATGTTAAAACCTGCTGCTACTCTTCTTATTGCTATTTTGTATCTCCATTGGAGAATCAGTACCTTAAATGTTAATATTGCTTTTGGTATCCCTCTTGATCTTGTGACTTTGGTTCTTTTGTTGAGACATTGGCCTTATAATTTTTTATGGCCTTATTTGAACTGATGATTTGGTTCTCTGATTTTGGAACTTTGTTGCTATTGGATTTGATATTTCTGAGTATTGGTCGTATTGGATATGAAATGGTCTTGTACTGAATTCTTTATGGCTGAATCCTGTGGCATATCTGAATATTTGTGGTCTTATATTAGCTCATTGATACATTGGTTAGTATTGATTTAGTGGATAAAATTATGAGCATTGGATTGTTTCTGATATTGGAAGCATGTCACACATTTGGTATTGAAGATTTCAGTTCTTTTTGGAAACACATTTGGTGTTGAAGATTTCAGCCTTTCTGGAACCACATTTGTTATTGAAGTTCTATTACTTGATTCCTTTTGAGATGACAAAAAGGGGGAGAAGTTCTGATTTGATTTTTGATTTTTATACAGTTTTGATCCTATGACTTATGACTTGGATGTTTCTTGGTTAACATTATTTGATCAAAAAGGATGACATATCATTGGTAGTCCTATGACTTATCATTGGTTAACTTATGACTTGGAGTTTGCTATGACCACATGCTTTGAATGCTCAAATTATACTCATTATACAAACCGTATACATTCCCAGTAAATAAATGGTTAATCAAGTAAAGGGGAGTTTTTGATAGAACTTATCATTGGTTTTTATCAAATCAGGTTCAATTGTTTTGTCATCATCAAAAAGGGGGAGAATGTTAATCGTGATCCCAAATTTTGACAATTACAAAACAATTGAAGAATCAAATTTAACGTTTTCTATTGAGATTAGTGGCAGCTCAGGTCATCAATGCAAATGGTGCAGTTTGAAGAACTCAATCAAAAGAAACAAAGGTTACTGTTGTCTGTCGGATGCTCGATAGCTTGTACCGGACGTCCGATAAAATTCGAAAACACTCTATCGGACACTTAACTTGAAGTACTGGATGTCCGATAGACAGGGGATCAATCAGACACTTGCATCGGATGCGTATCAACCTCACCGGACGTCCAATCGTATCCAAGAAATTTTCTAAACTCTCTGGTCACTGTCGGACGCAAGTTCCATCGGACGCAGAAATTTGCATCGGCCGTCTGATAAAGATCGAAACAACCTATTGGACGCTTTCATTGGACGCATAATTTTGTGCCGGACGTCCAATGGCTCTAACGGCTAGTTGACTCTTCAACTTCCTTCTATCCGTTGACCACTATTATCAAGGCACTTTTTGGTCCCCTTTAAACAGGATCTTGTCCGAACTTAATAGCAACTTTTGCACACTTAGAATACAAGTTCTTGAGAGTGATTTTAGCAAGAAAATACTCTTGGTGTAAGAATTGTAGGTCTTGAGGTGTTAGTTCATTTTGCAAGCTTTTCAATTGTGAGTGAATTCTTCAATAGTGTAACTTTGTGAGGGTTATCTGAGTGATTGTAAAACTTCCTAACTTGACTAAGTGCTGCTTAGGGCAAGGAGGAAGTGAGCCTTCCATTGTACACAAGATTGTTCGAATTTAATCATGTTGAAGTTGCTTGAATTGAGTTTTATTCGTCAAACTCAAGAGGAGCATTGAAGGAAATTGGTTTGCTTACTATTATCCTTATTCTCAGCTTATTTCTCGATTCATTGATAGCTATATCATCTATACTTCTCAGTTCTCATTGCTCATTTGTTTGACAAATTAATTGTGTGAGAAGTTGCATTTGTTATTTTGAAAAAATGGGCATCATTTGATTAATTTTTAATCAACTTAATTCACCCCTTCCTCTTAGGTTGTCTTTGGGCCTTACATAGTTCAAGTATGAATTTCGAGTACGAAATTCTGTTAAGGGGGAAAGGTTGTGAAGACCCAAAAACTTCAACTTAATTAATTAATTGTTTATTTATTTTCTCTGAATAATTGATTTAGATTCTTTTAATTGCAAATACACCATACATTACTTCCTTTTAATTTTAAAACCTTGTTTAACATCAAATTAATTTATAAATTCTAAAATTCCATATTTTCATAAAATTACTTTATTAATTTAGTTTGAAGTATTTGATTGTCGTATATCAATTGTAACGGCACAAAAAGTTTTAAAATGCATTTTTGCACGTTTAAACTATGTTCTCGATTTAACTATTTGAATGGTTAAATTTCACACTCGGGCCTAGGATCGCCTATTAGACGTAAGTTTTGAATGTTAGAACATGTATTCGGGATATATAAATGAGAGAAACCGGGAGCGTAGTGTCGTGTCGCGTGAATTGATCCGACACGACAAAAGTGGCTTTACATCAAATCACCCAACTTCCTCTCATTTCTTCCATTTTCCAAAAAAGCCCAAAAGTAAACAAACAATCACTCATTTCCTTTCTTTCTTCTCCTTATAGCCGGTTCTTCCCTCTCTCATTTCTCCTCCAATTTCTCTCCAAAAACAGCCGCCCCTCTTCATCTTCTTGTTTCATCAAAACCACCAACACAAAACCTCCATCTTTGCACTCAAAAACACTGGAAGAGCTTGCTAGCTACCTTGGTGAATTCGGTCTAGCTAGAAAAGGAGGAAGAACCAGTTATTGAGCTTGGAAGTTGAGGGGTTTTGTGAGCTAGATCATCCACCATAAGCCAAGCTTCTTGTTGGAGGAGAGGTAGGGTTTCTTAACACCATAAACCTTGCTCATTTGTTTCATTCTTTAGCTAAGAAAGCTGATAGTTCTTTGTATTAGATTTTATTATTGATTGGTTGAATGTGAGCTCTATGAAATCCCACCACATGTGAACTTGGGGCTGTTGGTGATGTATTGTGTGTGTGTGAGGTGTTTATGTGGTGTTTAGTTGCTAAAAATGAAAGAGGGAAGAAGAGGAGGAAACCAAGAGGAAAGGAAATGCATGCTACTGTATTTGGTTGCGTTGATCACTGTCTTTCCATGTGAGTTTTTAGCTGAAATATGGTGAAAACGTAGCTTACATGCTGAGATTTATGCCGGCAAATATTGTCATTGCTCAAATAATGTCTCAAATTTGTTCTTCAAATCTGGAAAAAACGCAGTGACAGGACAGCTTTTGCCTCATGTTCAAATGACTGTATTTTCTTACTCGGCCATCAAAATTCAGTTCCATTTATTGCATTTGAAAGTAGAATACAAGTTCTTTTAGCAGTATAAATTTCAAGGGCTAGTTCGATTTCTATGAATTTTGGCGAATTTTCAAAGTTGACTGAAAATCAGGACTGTTATGTTTTATTTTCACTTTAACAGCAGATTTAAACTAAAATTTGATTGGTTTTCAATTTGAATCTTGTATAAGTGTCTCTTGAGATTTTAGCTCATTGAGTCTATTTTCCAACGGTATAAGATTCGAAAATTTTGGACTTGTGGAACTCAAGTTAGGATTTTCCAAATAATACTGCTCAAAACCGAAATCTCTTTCAAGAAAGCTTAAAATTTGGAATTTGAATGTTCAAAACTGCCACTTGTCTTTTGGGGTCATTTTGCCCTGTTTTAATACCATTATTTCTTGATTATTCACTACTAAGATGATGGTCTAGATGAGGGCTAGACCCCTTGCAAAAATGAGCATTTTTGGTGCATAAAAACGTTTGGTAAAAGCATGTGAAAATTGAAGAATCAAATCTGGAATTTTGCTTTTCACACAAGTGCTGAATTATTGCCCTATTTTTGAAACGTTTTGATTCAAGTTTTTGCTACCATTTTGCTTCCATTTGATAAAGGAATGCTGCTAGAACTTTTGTGTCAATGTTTGAGTGATTTAGGACTGTTTTAGTTGAGCAAAATGTTTGAAAATCAAAAGGAGAAAATCTGGCAGCTCAGTGTTTAGATTTCTCACAAAATTTGGCCATTTAAAACGTTATCTTCCCGTGCTATTTTTTTGGCTCAAATTTGGTACATACATAGTCCACCTAGTAAGGATTGAGTGTACAAAATTTGGTAATTTTCTAGTGACATTTTGATGCCCAAATGCTGTCTCAAAATTAGCTTCTCAAATTTGGAAATCTTCCCGTTAGTCTTGGTAATCTCCTGTACTTCTGATGGCAATAACTCTTTGTTCGGGAGTCAAAATTGAGCATCGTCAGTGGTGTTTGAAACTAGACTTTATAAGCTTTCTAACGGTATAAGGCTCACACACTAATTCTTTTCCTATCAATACCATAAAAATCACAAAAATGGCTAATCCTCCAGCCTGATTTTCCTGTTTTGTTGTTGTGCTGGATTTTCTGGTTCGTTTCAACTCATCCTACTTCAAGAATTTTCAAGCAAAGTCTTCTAGTGATTTTTAGTATGTTGAATCTAGTTTCCGTGGCTTTAAGCCTTGTCCAATTTCGACATATATTGAGTGAGTTATGGCCTGAGAAAGAAGCTTTGGTTGATTGATTTTTGGTGAACCTGAAGAGTTAGGTTAAATCTTGAGTTTTAACCATTTGACTTGAAAGTGATAGTTCCGTTTCGGTTCAGGTGACCGAGAAGTTGCGGAAGTTGGCCCGACTGCTGAAGTTTAACTTTCTTGCTCGTTCGATTATTTTACGGGACTTCGGTGAGTGTCCAAGTGCATGTTATTAATGTTTTAATTAATGTAAATGATTGGAAAAGCATGCTTGTGTGCCTTGGTGAGCGTGTACTTTATCGCGCTCACCTTATTTGAATTGCCTCTAAATGAGTTCCACTGCTTGAACTATTAAGTGTTTAACTGCTAGAATTGTTTGTTATTGCTATTGAAAATTGTGGGGACGCCCAAACCCCATCGGGGAACCTTTCATTTCGACCAGCAATAGGGGCTTGGTCGAGAGATTGGTGAATCATGGGTCTTAAAAGTATTTATGTCGGTTGGAGTGCGCTCGCCGATCAAATTATACTCGAGTATTACCAACTTTACATGTTTTGATGAGCGGGCCCAGTACAGGGGGTGTAAGTAGACGGGTCAGGGTTTCAAGTGGTGTCTACAGGATGTGAGAGTGTGGTTGACGGAGTGTCGACATTATTGATTTGAAAGTCGGAACTCAAGAAATGGACCGGATATGATTGTGAAAATTGCAGAAATTTGGATTGGGGGTACGTGCTACGTTCCTAAGGACGGTAGACACCTCTACCACCCGTGTCCACTTGTATCCTTTCTATGGTGTTATCAAATTGCTTTACGTGAAATATTGTTTGTTTTACTTTAAATTGTCTTAATTGTTAAAGTATTACTCTATTTTGCTTGCTTGGATGCTTTCTTGGCCTCACTGAGTGTTAGCTCACCTCAATATATTTTTTTTTCTTAACAGGTCTTGAAGTGGGGGTCATAGATCGAGGATATAGTTTCTTCTATAGGATTCCACACTTTTGTATAGAATTGATAATTACTGTGAGGTTGATGGTCTATTGTATTCGAAGTTATTATAATTGTAATTTTGATAAAAGAATTATTGAGGATGTACTCTTGTAAATTAATTAGTATTTTTGTTGGACGTTAATTAGGGTCTTAGGAATGAATGCTTGTAATTATATTTTGGATTTTGTAGTGAATCCTGGCGAGAGTTGAGTAGGCGTCCCGATACCCTTGGGAGAGGTGGGGGTGTCACAATAGCTAAAAGAAATAGGACTTTTAAGGACATTTGCACCTATCATCGCATTTCTTTCAAAATTGCCCCAGTCTGGGGCTTGACCTTAAAGATCTTGCACCTCATTATGACTTCTATCATTCTTCTTGGAGGAATTTCGGCATTGAATTTCTCTTTTCATTTCTCAGTTTTTCTTTTTCATATTTTTCTCTTTTTTTTCCTACCCATTTTTTCTTACTTTCTTTTTTTTTTCCCTTTTTTTCCTACTTCACCCCCCTTTTTTTGCTCCCTTTCATTTTTGCCAATACCAAAATCCAAATATCAATGGTTGAAAAAAACCCTTGATTTCTAAAGGATAGATGATTTTTGTGTTGTTTTGTTCTCAGTTTTAATGCTTCACACATCTGTCTAGAAATTTAGCATCTTTGCTATTATTGAAAATGCCCAAATCACCCTACTGTGGGGATGCGATCATAAGTGCTCTTGAAATGAACCACCGATTTAGGCTCAAATTGGGATGCAAAGGATAAATGGTGTTTAGATAGTAGAAAAGATGGCCAAAGCATCATTCCCAAGTCCCATGACAACTAAAGTAAAGAACAAATCATTGTGAAAATCCACTCCTTTCTAGCCCTTGAAAATCACTCTAGTAGGGGTATGATCATCAAGGCTTTTATTTGAAACAAGATTGTACTTCTAATGACTCAAAAGGGAGAACAAATGATAAAATCTATGTAAAGAGAAAAATGAATGCCTAAAGTATCATCCCAAATTTTCAAAACAAGCAAGAGTAATGAACATTTTTGCTTTCAACTAGATATGAATTGAATGAAGCTAGACATAGTGAACCTTTACAAAATAAAACTGCCCCAGTTTGGGATATGTTAACCAATGTGATTGATTTATTCATTCTGAAGGCTTGATAGGGTCAGTAAAATGTGAAAAGTAAAATGAAAGGAAAAGACCATCATGCTTGGTCACTTAAAACAAACTAACAAGTTCAACTAACTCATTTGAAATTTTGAATTTAGGCACTCTCATTGAATTGTTGGGGCCAATATAATTTGTGAATTTTATTCAACAAATGACAAGATTGAGAATTTCATCTCGATCTTGTTTTTTAAAATCCATCGTGAAGTCTCCTTATGAGTGAAAGAAGATGAAATGCACACAAATATGTACAAAACTACAAAAAAAGGAAAGCCTAAATGAATAGTTTTATTTGTACAAATATTTGAAATAAAAAATTGTTCAATCGAAATATAACAAAGAAAAATGAAAAAACCTAAAAGACATACCTCTATTTTTCCTTCTTCTTTTCTTTTTTGTTATTACAAAACATGTCAAAACATTGATTTTCATAAACAAGTTATTAAACCTCTATGCCACAAATCTCACAGATGCTTTGAGCTTGTATTTCCAAATGAATTCTCCATAGTTTGCATTGCAGGATCTACCCAAGAATCAAGTAATACTTTTAATTTTGAAAACTTTATTGGAGTGAGATTGTTATCAAGGGTAAGAAAAATGTTTCTACCATATCAAAACACACACATTTTTATGAATGCAAGGGAGGGGAGAAAGGAAAAGAAAAAATACTCAGAGTTAGTAAGCAGAATTGCAAAACCGGTATGCATGTCCTATGGGGGAACCCTTTTATGCCAAGGGTCAGCCTAACATGAAGAATGCAATCCTTTGGGGTACGCACCATACAATACCTAATGGATCCAATCACTTCGCTGATATGCGATTAGTAAACAATCTAGAGGGTTGACCAAAAGAATATGTGATATTTGGCGCGTTACGAGGACAAAGTCCAAATGGATTGATTACTTTAATTAATATGTGAAGAGAGGTTAAAGGTTAATTTAGCATGAAAAGAACTATTCTTGAAAGAATCGTAGTGTCTTGACTGGTCTTGAGTGAAACATGGATCTAGCTCAAATGGATCGGATGGGATTGATGGTTTACTCAAAAGTCAACTGGGTTTGTTGCTTATCTGTAGCTCCAAACCTCAATTTTATTTGCAACACACTAGTTTATGAGCCTTCTAAAATCAAGATTTGGCCTTGATATAATCATTATCTCAACAACGAGAGATTATTTGTGAATTTATTTTTTGAATTTAGTGTCCTTATGCATGGGATTTTACCAACTTTGATAAAATGGCCAAAAAAACTGATTATTAGAGGTTTATATTCTAGTACGCAAAGGTCACTCCATATATTTGGTGCCATCATAGAAGGGATTGGACCCCCTACCTTACCTTGTGCACTACTCCTTTGGATGTTACTAAAAATATAAACATGCAAGTCCCATTGGATTATATATCCAAGACACAAGGGTGGTTTATTCCTATCATAGGATTCCCTAATGGCATATCCTCTATGGTTAATGCATGATGACAGTTTATTAAAGTAAATTAATGTGCAATAACAATAACTTAAACATGACCTAAGGAGCCCCATTGATATGCCGAGGTAAACCTAGTCATGACATGCAATTATTAAAATCCTAATACAATAAACTGTAATTTAAACGTGTAATGTCTTATCTAGTAAGGTGGGCTCCTAAAAGAGTACCGTACTAGAACTCTTATTTCTAGGGCTTATGAAATGCAAGAGGAGAGAAGAAAAATAGAGTTAGTTCATGTAATAAATAGCACATAGCATATTGGAGCAATAAATTGCAAAAAAATGCAAA
Source organism: Gardenia jasminoides (assembly GCA_013103745.1). Lineage (NCBI taxonomy): Eukaryota > Viridiplantae > Streptophyta > Magnoliopsida > Gentianales > Rubiaceae > Gardenia > Gardenia jasminoides. The sequence continues at coordinate 26,697,516 of CM023096.1, forward strand.
GTAAAGATAAGGGAGTAAGGATCCCTCCTCTTGTGTCTAGTGTCCCTAATTGGGTGTGGTAAACTATAACTTAGGTAATTCTAAATGGATGCATGAGGTAGGGTTTATTAATGCCTCTAGATTCGATAAGGTCATAGGTCCCCAAGCCTTCAGACCAAAAGACAAAGGGTCATCAATTTCAATGCCTTAAGTCAGTGGCTCAAGTGATCCCTTAGGTACCGCTATGGGTGCAAAACACACCATCCGCATAACCAAGACAATCGATCCTAGTCCTATAAGGGAGGTGGGATAGCGCCCACAAAAAAACAAAAAAGGGTAAAAGTTATGCATGCACGTATGAAGTGTTTTCTTTGAGAGGAGGGATAAATACCATTAAATAAGGATGAAGGCTTCTGGGTGATCACTTCCCCCCACCCTAGATGCAAAGCGCGATACAAGTAAGTAAATCTATCATACATTCGAAAGTCGACAAACGAATACGAGTATGAGATGCAAAAGATCCTAAAAGGAAAAACTTACAACCTAGACAACCACATGCAATAAGTCACCAAGCTGTCACATCCCATTTTTAAGAAAAAGAGTTGAAGAGGGTTTGGAATATATGTGTTTTTGAAATTTAGAAAAATAAATAAAAAAAGGCCAAATTGGGTTTTGGCGACGACTTTAGGCCCAAAAATAGTCTAAAAACGGGTTTTTACAAAAAATGGAGTCACCACTTGGTATTGAGTTTTGGTGTATCAAGTCACCATAAAAAATTTTTAGAAAATAAAATAAAATAAACCTTTTTTTAGACGACTCCGATTCTTTGAAAAACAAGAGAAAAAGATTCGGGAGTTACGGTTGAAGAAAGGGAAGGCAAAGTTTTGATCGGTTCGAACCTAAGGTACCCTTTCAACTTAGTCTAAACCAGTTGCAGATTTAGTCAAAAATTTCCTAATATAACCCTTAAATTTGTCATATTTGGATGTTTCTATATGGATACAAAATCTAACTCTAAAAAGGGTATTAGGGAAGTACTATGTCCCTTCAAGATTGAATTGGTGCCAATCGCATTGATTGCGAAACCCAAACAATAAAACTTTGAAGAGGTCAATATGCAAAAATAAGACTCGAGAATCGTGAAAATAATATATATACATATAAACGATCAAGGAAAAGGGGATGCAACATAATGGGTGCGGGGGACGAATACTCATGACTCATTTTTTCTTCTTATAGAAGAGGTAATGGCATGCTAAGGTTAAAGAGCCATACTCGCTCATTTTTCCTATTCGAAGGGTGACTTTCCCTAACCTAAATAAGCGCATGAACTCATTTGTTCTAATTTTCTAGATGAAATGCAAATCTAAATGGAATGATTTGCGCATATAAAGGGATTAGGGAATATAGTAGGGAGATTAATATGCAAATGATGAAAAAGATCCTGAAAACAGAAAATATGCATGAAATGGCATGGATGTCACACAATTGTGAATCTAGTGTGTGTAAGGCCTAGGGGGTCTGGCATTGGACTAACCAATTTCTACGAGTCACAACTAGCGTTGGACTAGTGTGAAAACAGAGGAAAATGCCACGACTAGTGTAGGACTAATGTGGTGACATCATACGTTATTTATAATAAAACATATAAAGCGCAAAGCAATAAACACATAAGAACACATAGGGTACATAACACATAAGCATGATATCTAGATGCAAAATTCTAAGGAAAGTAAGTAAAACACATAAGCACATAAGCACATAAACACATAAGCATACAAAGCACATAAACCCTATCTATTACATTGGGGACCCTAACTACAATCTAATGAAGAAAACACAGGAATATGGACCTATCTAAACTATCTATTACATTTTCTATCTAATTTATAATATTTGTAAAAGTATAGCCTATCTATTACAATCCCGGTATTTGAGCACCCTTTAAATAATTACATAACTTTAATCGTATAAAATAATGAAAATTCAAAACAAATAAATAAATAAAAGAAAAATAAAGGAATAAAATAAAATAAGCACGTAATACGTATAAGCACATTGATTCACATAGGAGCACATAATTGGAATTTAAGGGTATCAGGATTACCTTCATTTGAGATAATGACTTAATGAGGAGACAATGACCACTCTATCACTCATAATCAACAAAGGGGTCAAGGCACCAATTTACTCGACAATTAATCATAAAATGTCAAACCGTAGTTTATTAATGAAACTCACTAAATTTAAAGCAAGTAATCACTAGCAAAATAAATTAAACTATATTAACACATTAGATAATGGAAAAAGATTTCAAGCAATTCCAAAAGCAAATGAAATACACTATAGAGAAGCTTAAGTAACAATTAAAGAGAGGAAATACTCATAATTGCAAAATTAACATTCTATTAGAGATTAAATTGAACAGATTTAAAAATTTTTTGGGGTTTGAACATAATTTTTCAAAACATTAGCAGTCAAAATTAGAAAAGAATGTTGAGGGGTCAAAATGTAAATAAAATAGGGACCTAAGTAAAAGAAATCAAAAGATTTTGGGCTTGGGTAGAATTATTTAAAATTCAGGGGTCTATCCGTAATTCTGATAAGACTAGGCCAAGAAACTTTTTTTTTTTTTTGTCATTTTTGTATTTAGGCTATAGCACTTCAGCCCAGATGAAAATTGCAAATCATTTCTTGTTAAAAAAAACAACAAGTCTAATTAAAATCAAGCAATCTCAAATTAACAATTTACATCCAATACACACCCCAAAACCCAATCACATGCCCAAATACAAATAATCGAAAGTCTAACCATAAGCACAAGTCAAAAATAAATGTCAACCCAAAACAAAATAAGCACTAGCCCAACTTATTTTTTTCTTTTCCTTTTCTTTTCTCCCTTTTTTCTTTTTCTTCTCCTTCTTCTCCTCCAGCAAAACCTAGCGACCTCACCACCGGCCGATATGGCAGGTCCGGCAGCGTCACCGCCGCCGGACCGCCGCCAGCCGCCAGTGACTTTTCTGGTCTTCAAAATTCACCAAAATATACCACCCCACTCAATTTTTCGAGTTGAATCCATTTCCGGGTTTAGTTTTTGTAAAAATTGAACAAAAAGTAGGGAAAAGGGGAAATTACAGCTGGCTCTTCTTTTTCCAAAAACTCCCAAATCAACATCAAAACAACCTTTGTGAATTCTATAATGCAACTAAAACTTAATTTAACAAGAAATTACTGCTAAGATAGCAAATTAAAACAAAATAACCTTCAACTTAGAGAAATCCATTTTAGTGGTTTTGCTCAAAACTCTCAGAAGCTCAGGTCAAAAGAAGGGTTTTCGGACCTTATGCCAGCTATAACTACACATTTTGACACAGAAAATTGCACGAATTGTACTCCTTCAAATTCGGTTCTTCATTGAGGCATTTTGTCAAACACTTAATATGCATGATTTAGACATGCACGTTTCACGGCATATAAAACGATTTTAAGTTTGAAGATTTAATCTCAACCATCAACACAGCAACTAGGAGAATGTTCTTGTGAAATTCCCATTCGAAATATCAAACGAGAATCAAAAAGAACGTCAAGAAAGGGAACAACTAAATAAAACTCTAACTATACTTATCTAATTGGATTTGGAGATAGCAATAGAAGAAAAGAACAAAGGAATCTCACTATATTGTAGTGGAGGAAAGGCTCGATGAATGGCGAAGGTATTTCTTGACGATGAACGGATCCGCAGCAGTGATTGGTCTTCCAATGGCGGATGTCAAGAGTTGATAACCAGCTAACTTCGGATGGATTTTTAGTGGCCGGAATGTGGTTTTTCGTGAAAGTGTTGAACACAAAAATTGTTCTTGGACGTTTCAAAAATATGTAGCAAAAAGAATTATTTCAATCGGACCAATATACGAAGAGAAATTTGAGGATGAACAGGGCTGGTCAGTCAACCCTGCAACACTTCAAATAGCATCAAGAGAAATTTGGGTGGATTTTTGATGGCAGGAGAGTGGTTTTTTGCAAAAGTGTTGAACACAATAAATGTTCTTGGATGTTCCAAAAATATGTAGAAAAAAGAATCACTTCAAACGGATCAATAGATGAAGAAATATTTAAGGATGAACCAGGCTGGTCAGCCAACTCTGTGACTTTTTTTTTCTACAAATTTTTCTTCCTTTTCTCCATTTTTCATTTCTTTTCCTACAACTACAGCCGCCACCTTTTTTCCAATCAATCTCTCCTCTCTTTTCTTGAACCCTAAAGCCCTTGAATTGTAGTCTTTATATGGCTCTGAATTCTTAGAAAAGAAAACCCAACAATGAATGGTTGAGAAGAAAGATGATGATGTGGTTCCTTAGAAACCCGGAAGCCTCTTCTTTTGATTTTAAATGGGACAAGATATGAGGTCCTGGTTTCTTTCCTTTTGGTTATTTCTTTTCCTTTTGTTGGACTTTTGCTTGGGTTTGAGGTTAACTCAATCGAAATCTTTATCCCCTTATCTTTGGGTTTTGAATTTGGGTTTTGACTTGGGTTTTGGGATTAGAAAAATAGTGGGTTGTTTCTTTTCTTTTGTATAGAATCTACAAAACAAAAAATAAAAAAATAAAAAAAAATAAAATTGTGACAGCCCTACCTCCTCCTAAGGCGAACCAAAGGGTTCAGCAGACCGCCTACTTGGCTCTCGCCAGGACTCACTAGAAAAACTCAAAATATAAACGAGACCGTCAAAATCAAGAAATGCTTAATATACCAAATTCCACTATTTGGGTATCGTATTTCATGTACTAACTAAAATACTTTAAGCACATCCCAATTACTTCCTTACATTCAAAGTAGTTTAAATGATACAAAATGCTTAGACAATGCTTGATCAAGACTAGTACCTCCAAAACTCTCCCCTTCAAGTTCCTGTTAAGGAATAACAGCTTAACGGCATGAGCGTAAGCTCAATGAGGCTAAGAAAACATACAGGCAAGCAAGTGTGATAATAAAAGTACCAACTACTTTAAACAAGTACGATAACAATGAAGTTCAAGTATAACTCAAGAAAGAAGTAAACACACATTTGAAAGGATACAGGATCTCTCAGGAGCTAATCCATAACCAATCTTCTCAAACGATCCTGGAATATCATCCAATTGTTGACATTTTGTCAACCAAGCAATAACAATTTCCGTAGAACTCCACTTCACTCCATTATCCGCCCACTGTTACACCCCCTACTGGGCCCGCACGTCAAATTTTTGTAATACTCGAGTACATCGGGTCGGCGAGACATGCTCCAACTGACAAACAATCATTCCCATAGCTCGTCAAGTCCCTCAGTCAAACCCTTGTCGGCCCGAGTTAAGTGACTTACCAATGAGTTTTGGCGTCTGCACAATTTAGGTACTGGAGCGGACTCTAGAGGTGGCTCCCGCCCTAACGGGCGTAGCACTTTGCTTCGGGCAGCCCTCATTCAATAACAATCAATCAATCGGGTCATGGCAATCAATCAATGAACATGACAATTTCAAGTTTAAGTTGGCGAGTCAATGCTCCAGCCAACACAATGCAAGCTCAAATTCACAAGTTCAAGCAATATCAATCAATCATGTTCAATGACCATTCATTTGCTCCAAGGAGTGAAAGATTGATAAAGTACACGCTTGCCTTCTCAAAGCATAACAAGTCCAAGCAAGTTCATTCACAACAAATCAAGTACAATTAGCATGCACTTGGACACTCACCTCTGGTCATTTAATTCTGGTTCTCTGGTTCAGACGTTTCTTCTAGTTGCCTGGTCGGTTCCTGAGATTAACTACATATTAGATACTTAGCTAATTTTTGCTAAACTTGCTTATTTAAAACAATTTTGACCGATTCATTTCTGTTAGTAAGTTAGTAGTGCAAGTTAGGGTTTACTTATTGATTAGTAGCTAGGAATTGGTGTTTTACTGGTCAAAGGTCATTTTAGAGGTTTTTGGTTGGTAGATCGATGGTATAAACGAGGGTCGGTTGTTTAGCGATTGGAGTGTCATTTAGGGTTAGGATTGGTTTAAAGGTTGGGATATCGTTTAGGATCTGGTTTGTATAGGTGACAGTTAGTGTAGGGTATCGGATGGTGGTTATAAGTTGGTTTGGGTCCAGGTGGGATTTACAGATCAAGTATTACTCTAAACAGTCAAGTGTTAAGGTCGTTCAAGGTTTAGATCAATATCGGCACTGCATGGGTTGTGGGGTGTGGTGTCGTTATGCGATCGGCAGCGGTCGGCACCAATCGGCACTAGTCGATACGAGTTATCACCAGTCAACATGAGTCGTCACCAATCGGCACGAGGTAGGAATGGAAATAGAAACGGAAGCAGAAACAACCGGTTTCCTGTGACCGTCCACTGCCAAGGCCCAGGTCGTCTGCGGCCTAGCCGTTTTGCTAGCATGTTATGGTTCTAGTGGCCGTTTTAGGTTGACTATGGTTCTGGTAATGTTTTATTGGTTGAGTTTGGTTGTCGGCTATGTACCGGTTAGCGGGTATGGTTGGGGACAACTGACGGCTATGTGCCGATTAGCGGCTAGAATCAGGTAATATCTATGGGCTTGGTTGACGACTACGGTTGGTATGTCGTTTAAATGGTTACTTAGTTGGATGCCGATGTTAGGCCTTACCAGTGCCAGTTGAGTGGTCGTTTTGCATGATATGCATGGAAATGGCTGGTATTGCTGTCGTGTATGAGTCGAGACCGGGGCCTATCGGCATGACCGTTCGTTTAGTATGCTATCGTTCTAGTTGCTGTTTTGGCCAAGTCTAGGCAAGGTTCTGCTAGAATCCTCCCGGGCAAGTCAGGTATATCTATAGACCTATTTAACGATTAGGTGATCAACTTCAGGGTTGTTCGTTTAATGGGGTTGGTTAGAGTACATGGCTCCATTAACGGATCATCAAGTTAGGTTAGTCATTCGCTAACGGGTCGACATGCGAGGGTCGGTCATTCCGCTAACGGGTTGGCATGCGAGGGTCGGCACTTCCGCTAACGGTCTAGGCAATTCCGCTAATGGTTGGTGCACTAGTCTCAGCAATTCCACTAACGGATCACGCACCCGGCTGAGCAATTTCGCTAATGGATCGCATACATAGCTCAGCAAATTCACTAACAGATCACTCGGCTCAGCAATTCCGCTAACGGTCGATGCATTAGTCTCAACAATTCCACTAACAGATTGCATACCGGCTTCTATCCGTCACAGTTTCTTGTATGGATCATAACTTGACCTACACAAGTCCAATTTCTACTCACTTTATACCTTTTGAAAATAGATTTAGAGTACTACAACTGCCTAGAAGACATCTTGTGCTAATTCGGTTCAGAGGTTGGCCAAATTTCACCATCAACCTGCTATAGGGGCAATTCACTAGGTCGCAGGTTTCGAAAATCAGGTTACTTTGCAAGCTTGCTGAAATTCATAGGAAAGGTATGAGGTTGTGTATTTTATACCTTGGAAAGTTCTACAAGTTTATTTTCAAATGCCACAAACAGCACTCGATTCCGATTTTCCTACACCAAGTTATAAGCATTTTTCCGATGCTGGTTTTGTCAAAACTGTTATTACCTGAAAACTATGTGCTTGCCATAGTTGTGTCTTTTACTCCTTGAAACGTTTTTGTTTTCACTTGAATTCACTACACAACCACCCACACATATAGTTTAGGATCTAGAACATATTTTTAGCCAAGATTTTGCAACAATCAATCAAAAATTCAACATACAAATCATGCTTCAAAACTGAAATTCTACTTAAGCATGCTCGGCTATTCATAAAACAGATTTTTAGTAATAAACTTCGAATTTTGCTGGTTAGTTTATATGCATATCTAAGCCACAAACAAGGAAAAGATATTAGCTTAACATACCTCAATTAAAGAATGAAAAATTTGAAGAAACCAATAAGTGAAACCACTCAAAATCCAAGCAAAATCCAAGCCTCCAAAATCTCGGTTTTTGGCTAGTTTTTGTAGTAGAAAGTTTGTTTAGTTTGGCTAGTTTTTCTTCAAGTCTCTCGGCCAAGATGGATGCAAGAAGCAAAATGATTCAATGTTCAAGTCTTTCAAGTATTTATAGCCAAAAGACCAAGCACAACTAAGCACAATTTTGGCAACTCAATAGGCTATCTTTTTGACAAGTATCAAGCAAAGCCTTGTCGTGCTTGTAGGAATTATTCTTGAAGTTTCAAGGCTGTTTTCCAAGCTTCATGATTTTGTCCAAGACAAGAAGAAAGCAAGACAAGATTTGTACTTCAAGTTTCTATTTTTAATAAAGGGTCAAATCACAAAATTCAATTTATTTTTCAGCCCTCGAACTTCAAGTAATATTATACTTTGTTCCTCACATATTTTCTAACGGTATTGCTATATTTTGAACACCATTTGAGTACTATAAATGTATGTGGTGAGTGCCAATTTTTGGCAAAAAATTTCACAAGTCACAAGTGTGTTTTGACACGATCACAAACAAGGCAAAAATGGTTATCATTATGTGCAAAACATGTAGGTATATAGACCGGCAATGTCTAGGGCTTATGGGCACTCACAAAAAATAAAAATAAAATAAATAAATGATTGTAATTTACCTAGTAAATTCAAAATTGTAATACAAGGATAAATTAATTAAGGATAAAAATAAAAATAAAATAAAAATAATGAAATTTTGGTATCTACATCACTCAAGTTGTGGCCTGGCCTACTCAATTTCGATCTAGTTCAATCTATAATCTAATTCAAGATAGATTATTCTGTTGCTAGATCGGACCATTTCTCCAAAAATGGGAGTTTGGAGAGCCAGTTTCATATCAGTTGGTATCAGAATTTCAACTCTTTGATCCAGGTTAATATTCTTTTTTTCTTTTCCTTTTTTTCCTTTTCTTTTCCATCAAACCCTAATTTTTCCTCTTTCGAACAAAAATTTTCGCCATTCTTAGGGTTTGAGAATTTTTCTCATTGTGTCATTTGGTTGTTTCTTTATTCTTGTTGGGTGGATGTCATTGTCCAACTATTAAGTGTTTTGAGTTACTTCTTGGTTCTTGATCTGTGTCTTCTCCTGCGTGTCTTTGTATTGTGGTATTCCCCAAAACCATCAGGGTTTCCAAAACTTGATCCAATGATTACCATGGTAAATAGAGAATCATCTAGTCGTATTGATCTTGAGCCTATGATAGATGCGATGCATTAAGAGGAGAAATTAAGCAGATTTCACTAAAACTTTTGAGCCACTCCATAGACTTCTTGATCATATGGCGAGTAGGTTTGACAAGAGAAGGGAGATCATGAGGTCTAGTTCCAGAGATGAGCCATCTAAGGAGGAATCGGTGTGGGATATTCACTCGAGGCTCCTACAACAAAAACAAAAGGAGGATTTAGATAGTTCTAAACACAATGAAATGTTCAAAAGGACACTAATCCTATTATGCCATTGATTGAGGAGGAACCTGAGAAGGTCCAATGTGGGTCCTTACCAGCATTGATGGGTGAATATTCTAAGAAAGAGCTGCCTACCAATTCACCAGTGATTTAGATTATCAAAGATAAACATCTTCATACCGATCAAATGGACTTGGTGAGGATGCAAGCCATGAATGAAGAAGTTGTTATCATAGCTTTTGATGGATGCAATTTGGATCAAATTCCAGCAAGTGTTCAACCAGCTATTGGTGATTATAAAGTAGATCAGTTTCCAGCCAATTTCAAGATAACATTTGATGAAGGGCTCAAGGTTAACCACCATGCACGTGAGCAAGTCCCACAAATTCCAAGTGGACCAATTACAAGAGCTCGTGCAAGAAAGCTTAGGGAATCACTTCAAGTTCTTGTTTGCACCTGTACAAGATCGAATTGGAGATGATTTGAGGAACATTGAAGGCTTGGCCAATGATGGTTCAACAATGTACACTTTGCTCCAAGTGGATGACCCGGATCCGAGCTAGGGTTTGGAGTGAAATGCTGCCGTTTGATTAAGTTGATGAATAAGGGTACAATTGTCCATTTTCCCTTGTTTTTCCTTAGTCATTTTTAGTAGGAATAATCGGACCAGCCATTAAGGAATGCTGCCCAAATTTCACTTGGGTATTTAGTCCATGTTTATTGTTTAGAAGTTTCCTAAAAACTAGGGCTATGTTGGCCGATTCTAGTTAGGTTAGGATTAGTTAATTTGAGCCCAAATTAAATTAGGGTTTCGAGTCTTTTGTAAGGCTATAAATAAGCCTAAGAACCATCAATTTTATACATTGAATTTTTACATCAAAATTTGTGAGTTTATCACTTTCTCTTTTCAAGAGAGCCTTTCTTAAATACTTGAGAGTTTTTCTCTAGTTATTCAACTTGAACTTATCAATCAAATAATCACCTTGATTGTGGCGTTCTTCTACAAAAAACATTGGTTTGCTAGATCATTAATTTATAGGTCAAGATTAATTTCGAGGTTCGCAAGCTTGGGGTTTAGAAGGGTTGGTTGTTTCCTCCAACCAACTTGAATTATTCGTCTAGATCCATGATTGACAAAGTACGAGTTCATACCTTTGGGTGGGTTTGTATCAGTTGGTTATTAGAGATAGTTGACGAATTCAGGTATATCTTTCTTGTGTCGTAAGTTTTCTTGTTAAAATTCTGTTTAAAATTCTTGTGTTTGTCATTTCCTGTTTTGTTCAAGCTATTTTTCTTGTCTTGTTCGAATCTGTCATTCTAGTTGCTGTTCGTGTCCTTGTTTGGGTATCTTGCCCTCACCTTCCATTGAATTGTGTGTCTTATCTTCATGTTTCTTGAGTCTTGAAGTTATCCAAGTGTCAAAAAAAAAAAAAGAGTTCTGCCTATGTCTTGTTTGTTTTTTGTTGTCAGTCTTCTTATTCTTGTTTCTTGCTGTTCGGATTGTGTCTTTCGTGTCTTGCAAGTAGGTTGATTGGAAAACTCATGTCTTGGTTAATTGCTGGAAATCTGTGGATAGTTCTTGTTAAATTCCTGAATCTGGAACTTGCTTTCGTGCCACCCTGATTTCTTGAAGCAAACCCTAAAATCTTGAAACAAAACTTAATGAATCTTGAATCTTTGGGGGGCTGTTTCTTGAATTTCCTCGACACCGATTGAACAATCCTAAATTCTGGGATCATACAACTAATTTTTGAAGCCTAAAAGCAACATCAATCAGCTAGAGAAAAAAAATGAAGGAAGAAAGAAAAAAAAAAGAGCCAAATTGCTCACCTGGAAGTTTTCTTGCTGAAACTGAATCTGTTTTACTTGTTGTTGATCCAAATTCTTGTGTTGTTTTCGTTGTTCAACACTTGAACTTCACCTTTGGGAATTGTTGAAGTGTAATTGCATGTCTTGGGAGGGTGAAATCTGAATTTGGAAAGTGAAAACCAAACTTGAAGTTGAGTTTCGAACAAAAAATTCCAGATTGCTCTTTCCTAACGTGTCAGGACTTCTTGTTGCTAAAGCTAAAAGAAACTGATTAGGAAACTTACCAAAAATCCTTATAGCAGTTTCCTAATTCATAAAACAGCAGCCCAACTGCCTCAAAAGGGACCAAAACCGAACCAAATCAGCTTTTTGAAACCAGTCCACCGCCTTGAGTTCAACCCAAATCTTAACCAGTTTTGGAAAACTCTTGAAAACCTGAATTGCCGCTTACCTTGGAAACCCTTATCCACATAAATTATTCTTGTTTCCCAGCAATAAGTTGAGTCTTCAAATCTGAAGTCTTAAGTCGGTTTTGTCTAGTCTTGTTCTTTTCTAAGATTAATTAGGAGTTGAAATCCTAGTTTCCTAATTCCTTTACTAGTTCATTCCAAGCTTCCAATTTCCAAATTGCACCTTGCACTGACAGCTTAGGAAGTGCTCTTTCCGTCCTTTTTCCCAGCAATTTCGTAAGTCTTTTCTGTTTTATTTATTTCTAGAAAAAAAAGTTTCAGCATTCGGATCAACTTGAAGAATTCACATTCTTGGTGCAAACTTGGCGATAGGCTTGATTGAACAACTTGAAGGAAAATTCTGATTTCTTCAAGAAAGGCAATCAAGTGAAGTGAGAAGTGATTGGTAGAGTGTTCAAGACTCAAACATTCATTTATGAAACCAGATAAAAGGGACATTTCATCAAGGAGACATTGATAATAACTCCAAAACACCACAACTATCAAAATCATCCAAATGGTTCAATCTTATACAAAAGAGGGTACTATAAGGAAAACAAAGCTTATGGGATGAGCAAAGCCCGGTGAGGTCAAGAATGCATGCACAAAAAGCGATAACAATTTTGAACAAATAGAAAACTTGGGAATCATACAAAATATTATAAAGTAATCACTATAAAAGGATAATTTTCCTTCAATAGGCATGTTGACACCCAACCACTATCTAGAAATCACTTTACTCACCCGCCTACTTACACAAAATAGTATTAATATCAACATCAAACCAAGTCGGATGGCACCTCCCGCTCCATAGAGCGTGGTACATACTACCGCTTGGTAAATAAGTCGAGACTACGCCCAATCGACTTAACTAGAACCCGACCAAACGGGAGAGAGGCACTTCCACTCACTCAGTGTGGTACATGCAACCGTTTGGTCTTATCAAGCCAAGAACAAGCACAAGTACAAGCACTTAATGACTTCAACTCAAGCAAAAGCGATAAAGTACACGAGTCAAACAAGCATGCTTTCAAATGAATTTCATCAAATCCGACATCCAAGCATGAAACAACAAGCACTTCCAAGCAACTTACTTTTCGAAGTTCAAACTAAAGGTTTGGCAAAAGTCATTTTCAAATGTGAAATAACGCGGACAAGCAAATACTCAATGAACTAAGCTCTCAAAACGCTTATAATCACTTAAAATAGCAAAAGAAACACATACATTTTGGAGTTTGACACCTTGTACGCCATTGCCCATATCTCAGGCTACAAGTGTCAGATTTGAGTGTACGAGGTGCTGTTTCGAAGCTAAGAGAACAAGCTACAACTTTCATGAAGACAACTTCAACCCAGATTCATTCCTTCTAGGTCAAAAACGCAGAAACAGTTTCAGAAATTTTGCCGTCAGAATATCCAACAGGCTCACTTCAAACAGACATAACTCAGCGCTCACAAATCGAAATCAAGAAATTATAGATGGAAAGCTAGAATGCTATAAGTTTTGGGCAAAAGCTAAATCACAAAGGATCAACACGAAGCCAAAGTTGCTGATCCACCAACCCCGCTCGCCCAAACCACCTTACAATCAACTAAATCACACACATGCAAACTCATCGACTCAAATGCAATAACAATTAAGCAAATGCAACCCTTACACGTTCCACATTACCCTCTACAATTTCCATGAAGAAATTGAAATCCAATTCCATCCTGAACTAGGTCGAAAATAATCAAAACAATGGCTTTCTACCCTATCAGAGATTTGCTTCAAATGGCCATAACTCGACACTTACAGCTCCTTCCAAAGCCAATAGAAAGCTAACACATAAGGCTATCATACTTAAGAGACCTCAAACACAAAAACAGTCATCTTCCTGGTTAAAATGGCCCATTACAGCAGAAAAAATAACGGTTCGGACAGAAACAGGGCATCAGGGGTATTTTAGTCATTTCACATGCTACAGTGCTCAGATTCACCTGAAAATTTACAGGTAGAATCCTCACTCAACTCTCTACAACTTTCATGCTTTGTACTAAAGCTAATTCTGTCCCCATCATTTTCGAAAATAGCAGGCAAATTCGGACAGAAAAATGGACAAAAATTCAATCCTAACAATTTATTCTTGGCTGCAGCTTTACACAACCATTTAAACCAATGAACCAACATTAACTCCTACCATTAGCACTAAAACAAAACCCTAACCCTAACTCAAAATCATGGCAAGGCATACATACATCAAAATCAACCATTCTAATCCATAAAATCATTCCATAAGCTAAAGATAGACATGAACCAAGCCATGGAAACCATAAAACCCCACAATTCATAATCTTCAACCAAATTCAAGCTTGTAGGAAACTAGGAGAAACCTTTCTTGATGTTGTTCTTGGTGAAACTTCAAGTGTTCAAGTCCCAAGAACCAAAATCGAATGGTTGAAAGTTTGCAAAATCTCCAATCACGGTTTTCCTTTCTTCTTTTCCTTTGTTTGGCAGCTTCAAGCTAATAAGTAACCCAAAAGATAATCCCAACTAGATATTTTTCCTTAGTCAAAACTTGGTCAAAATATCATGCCAAAACCTATCAACTTAGGTTTATTTCCACTCTTACCCACATAGTTTCTTTTCCCATCAAATTAGTCCATAGGTACTCAATTTAACCTAGCCTATCAAAGCTTAATCACACTTGCTTAGGCCACTAATCACCCAATTACCCTAATAAGCAAATTCACACTGAAAATTCATGAAATAACAAACGCTTGATTTGTACATATAATTAGGGTTTAGAAAATATATTGGGTTAGTACATTTAAGGTGTAGTGTGCAAACAAATTATCGAAATTTAGGGTTTTCAAAACAAACCGTGGTTTAAATTTCAAATTAGGGTTTTAGACTTGTAAAACAAAATAGCTAAAACAAAACATTTTGTGAAGTAACACAAACCATATAAACACTTTGGTAAACGATAATGATTAGAATTAACATTATGTTGTGTTAAAGTCGATGTTAAAATTTAAACAAAATATTAAATAAGTAGGTCAAATAAAATAAATTTTCGGGTCCTCACAGTTCAAACACTTGAGTGATACAAGAGAGTGAGGGAAACACGTGAGGGAGCGTGTAAGACCTTTTTCTACTAACTTTTTTTTTTTTTTGAGTTTTGCAGGTTAATTATCAACATGTCTCAAAGCCAAGAGACAAATGATGCATATGATCTAAAACTCATTCTTGAAGCCTTAAAAGGGGAAATCAATCGTATGAACAAACGGTTTGATGCATTAGAGGACAAAATAGAGAAAGCAAGTGCCACCACAAGCACCTCCAAGAGACAACCACCTTTGGAGGAATTGTTTGACTCAAACAATGAGGATGATCTTGGAGAAACTGAGAATCAAAGCAAGAGCACCAAACAAAACCCTAATCAAGGGAACAACGACGCCATCAAAGGGGTGAAACTGAAAATTCCTTCTTTTCAAGGAAAATCGGACCTCGAATCTTACTTGGAGTAGGAGAGGAAAATTGAAAAGGTTTTTGATTGTCATAACTATTCTGAATTACATAAGGTGAAGCTAGCTGTGGTAGAATTCACTGATTATGCTGCAATTTGGTGGGATCAACTAAGGAGTCGGCAAAGGAGGAATGAAGAACCATCCATTCAAACTTGGGATGCATTAAAAGGAATCATAAGGAAAAGGTTCATATCAGCCTACTACCATCGAGAATTGCACAACAAACTGCAAACTCTCTCACAAGGTGGCATGATGGTAGAGGACTACTATAAGAAGATGGAAATGGCAATGATTAGGGCCGACATCCGAGAAGATTTGGAGGCAACAATGGCTAGGTTTTTAAGAGAACTACGAACTAAAATTGCTGACATTGTGGAGCTTCAGCACTACCTTGATATTGAAGAATTGGTAGACAAAGTTAGCAAAGGGGGAAAAGAGGCTCAAGAGGAGGGGTACACCTCGTCAAAATTCCAACTTTCAACCTGGAAATTGGAAGAATCAGCCATTTAAAAGGGAGAATAACTCCTCAAATACTCAAAATATGGCCAAAGGAGGGGGAACAACAAGTGGAAACTCACGGCCTACCTTTCCATCATCAAAGTCGAGGCCAAGAGAGGATGCTAGGGGTAACCAAGAAGCAACTAAAACTAGAACTCGAGACACTAAATGTTTTAAGTGTCAAGGTATTGGTCACATTGCTTCCCAATGCCCAAATCAAAGGACCATGCTCATGCTAGAAAATGGAAAACTCTTGACGGATGATGAAAATGAGTATGAAGATATGCCTCTCTTGATTGAGGAAGATGAGGAAGAAGAAGAAATGGAAGAAGTACCCGCCAATGGTAAAGTCGGTTTAGTGGCAAGAAGGGCACTAGCTACTCAAGCTAGTAAGTATGATCTCCAATGTGAGAACATTTTTTATTCAAGATACCACATATCCAACAAGCTTTTTAGCTTAGTGATTGACCCAGGAAGTTGCACTAACGTTGCCAGTGCAGTAATGGTGGAGCGGCTCAACTTGCCCACTAGTGAACACCCTCGACCTTACAAGATTCAATGGTTGAACAATAGTGGCGAGGTACGTGTTCATAAGAAAATCTTGATTTCTTTTAGCATTGGTAGGTATGTAGATGATGTATTATGTGATGTTGTACCAATGCAAGCCACACACATCATTTTGGGTGGCCCTTGGCAATTTGACAAAAGGGTCAATTTTGATGGTTTTTTGAACAAATACTCTGTTATGCACAATGGTAAGAATATAACACTTGCACCTCTTACACCTCAACAAGTGCATGAGGACCAAGTCAATTTGCAAAGAGAGTATGATTTGCATGTTGTAAACCAAAAGAAAAATATGAAAGAAAAAGAAGGCCCAAAGGTCGAGATTAACCCTAAAGCAACTAAGCATGTCCATTCAGCCATAGAGCCTAGGAAAGAAAGGAAAACCAGCATGCTAGCTAGGGTTAAAGATGTAAGGAAGGATTTTCATTCTAACCAGATTTTGCTTATCTTATTTTGCAAAGAAACCTTATTCACTAATGAACTTGATGCTTCTTTGCCTAGTGTTGTCACTAACCTACTACAGGAGTATCAAGATGTGTTTCCTGATGATATTCCAAATGGATTGCCACCTTTGAGAGGGATTGAACATCAAATTGATTTCATCCCTGGATCATCAGTTCCAAACAAGGCACCATATAGGACCAATCCTGAGGAAACAAAAGAACAACAATGACAAGTAGAAGATTTGCTTGGTAAAGGCTGGATTCGTGAGAGTCTAAACCCTTGTGCTGTCCCAGTTCTACTTGTTCCCAAGAAAGATGGAGAATGGAGGATGTGCACGGACTGTAGAGCAATCAATGCCATAACGGTAAAGTATCGCCATCCCATACCTCGTCTAGATGACATGCTTGATGAATTACATGGTGCCATTATATTTACTAAGATTGACTTGAATAGTGGTTATCACCAAATTCCTATGAAAGAAGGGGATGAATGGAAAACTGCCTTCAAAACAAAACATGGCTTATATGAGTGGTTAGTCATGCATTTTGGCTTAACCAATGCACCTAGCACCTTAATAAGACTAATGAACCATGTTTTGCATTCTTTTCTTGTTAAATTTGTGGTGGTTTTCCTTGATGACACATTAATCTATAGTAAAAGTGCAGATGAGCATGTTATTCATTTACAAACTATTTTGGATGTACTTCGCAAGGAAAAGCTCTATGCCAACCTTAAGAAATGCACGTTTTGTACTAATCAACTTGTATTTTAGGCTATGTTGTGAGTGAATAGGGTATACAAGTTGATGAAGCAAAAGTGAAGGCTATAAGTGAATGGCCAACATCTACGAATGTGAGTAAAGTGCGTAGCTTCCATGGCTTGGCAAGCTTCTATAGACGCTTTGTCAAGGACTTTAGCACAATTGCTGCACCACTTACATCAATTGTCAAGAAAAATGTGCCATTCCAATGGGGGGATGATCAAACTAAGTCCTTCCAATTACTTAAACACAAGCTCACACATGCACCTATTTTTAGCTTACCTAACTTTGACAAGGCTTTTGAAGTAGAGTGTGATGCCTCTGGTGTAGGTATTGGAGCTGTGTTAATTCAAGAAGGTCATCCCATTGCCTACTTTAGTGAAAAGTTGAATGGAGCATCCTTGAACTACTCAACCTATGGCAAGAAGTTGATGGCACTAGTTCGAGCTCTCCAAACTTGGCAACACTACCTTCGACCACGTGAGTTCATCTTGCACACTGACCATGAATCGCTCAAGCACATCAAATCTCAACTAAGTTGAGCAAGAGGCATGCAAGATGGATAGCCTTCATTGATAGCTTTGCCTTTGTTATCAAATACAAGGCAGGTAAAACTAATGTAGTAGCTAACGCACTTTCAAGAAGGTATACTCTTATCACTACATTAGATACTAAATTACTTGGGTTTGAATATATTAAAGATCTCTATGCTACTGATTCAGATTTTGGAGAGATCTTCAATTCCTTGCCACGACAGACTCGTGAGCATTACTTCCTTTCTCAGGGGTACTTGTATTTCAAGGATAAATTGTGCATTCCTATGTGTTCTATGCGCCTATTGTTGGTTCATGAGGCTCATGATGGAGGACTAATGGGGTATTGATGGTTCTCCAAGAGCACTTTCATTGGCCATGTATGAAGAGGGATGTTGAAAGGCATATACAAAGGTGTGTTACTTGTCATCATGCCAAATCTAAAGTAAACCCTTATGGCCTCTATACACCTTTACCAATCCCGTGTGAGCCTTGGGTTGACTTGTCTATGGATTTTGTGCTTGGTTTGCCTAGAACTAGACAAGGTCATGACTCAATTTATGTTGTGGTTGATCATTTCTCTAAAATGGCTCATTTCATTCCTTGTCATAAAACGGATGATGCTAAGCATGTTGCTGAATTATTCTTTAAAGAAATTATCCGTTTGAATGGGGTGCCTCGTACCATTGTGTCTGATAGGGATGTAAAGTTCCTTAACTACTTTTGGAAGACTTTGTGGTGTAAACTAGGTACTAAATTACTGTTTTCTACTTCTAGTCACCCACAAACTGATGGACAAACTCAAGTAGTTAATAGGACTTTATCTACTTTATTGAGAGCAATCATTAAAAAGAATATCAAAATTTGGGAAGATTGCTTGTCTCATGTTGAGTTTGCATATAATCGCATTGTGCACTCTTCTACACATTATTCGCCTTTTGAATTTGTTTATGACTTTAACCCTCTCACACCTTTGGATTTAACTCCTTTACCTGTCCATGAGAGAGTTAGCTTAGATGGCAAGAAAAAGGCTAAACTTGTGTGAGAATTGCATGCTAAAGCTTGGGCCAACATTGAGAAATGCACTCTCCAATATGTCCAAAATGCCAACAAGGGGCGTTGCCAAATGGTATTTGGACCTGGTGACTAGGTTTGGATCCACATGCGCAAGGAGAGATTTCTAGCACAATGGCACAACAAACTCCTTCCAAGGGGAGATGGTCCATTTCAAGTTGTAGAACGTATCAATGAGAATGCTTACAAACTTGACCTCCCAGGTGAGTATGGCGTGCATGCTACTTTTAATGATGCTGACTTGAGTCCTTTTCATGTAGATGATGAACATGATTTGAGGACAAATAGCCTTCAAGAGGAGGGGATTGATGAAGGGCTCAAGGCTGACCACCATGCACATGATCAAGTCGCACAAATTCTAAGTGGACCAATTACAAGAGCTCGTGCAAGAAAACTTAGGGAATCACTTCAAGTTCTCATTTGCACCATACAGGATCGAATTGGAGATGATTTGAGGAACATTGAAGGCTTGGCCAATGATGGTTCAACAATGTACACTTTGCTCCAAGTGGATGACCCGGATCCGAGCTAGGGTTTGGAGTGAAAAGCTGCCGTTTGATTAAGTTGATGAATAAGGGCACAATTGTTCATTTTCCCTTGTTTTTCCTTAGTCATTTTTAGTAGGAATAATCGGACCAGCCATTAAGGAATGCTGCCCGAATTTCACTTAGGTATTTAGTCCATGTTTATTGTTTAGAAGTTTCCTAAAAACTAGAGCTATGTTGGCCGATTCTAGTTAGGTTAGGATTAGTTAATTTGAGCCCAAATTAAATTAGGGTTTCGAGTCTTTTGTAAGGCTATAAATAAGCCTAAGAACCATCAATTTTATACATCAAAATTTTTGAGTTTATCACTTTCTCTTTCCAAGAGAGCCTTTCTTAAATACTTGAGAGTTTTTCTTGAATTATTCAACTTGAACTTATCAATCAAGTAATAACCTTGATTGTGGCATTCTTCTACCAAAAATATTGATTCGCTAGATCGTTAGTTTGTGGGTCAAGATTAATTTCAAGGTTCGCAAGCTCGGGGTTTAGAAGGGTCGGTTGTTTCTGCCAATCAACTTGAATTATTCGTCTAGATCCATAGTTGACAAAGTACGAGTTCATACCTTCGGTGGGTTCGTATCAACATTACTGCCTAAGGAAGTTACATTTCAAACGTCCCAACAATATGATCATAATGCCTATGAGATGAGTTATGAATTCATGCATGTTTGTTCATGGACATATGAGTTGACATGTTAATATGTATGGTGAAGCGTACTTGTCAATACTTATCAGTGCATAGTCAAATTGAATAGAAGACATGTATCATGACTAGTATTCATTAATATATTCCCTGAGCTACTTCTGTATAAAAAGTGCTCAATTTGAGGACAAATTGTCTTCAAGAAGGGAGCAAATGATACGAATCTGGAAGCTCAAATATTGTGACCAGAAGACTTGAATCAAATAAGGCATAGTCACGTCCAAGTATCGTGATTGTTAGAGTTTTTCCTATTTTATCCATTTCAGTTAATTATTGTTTGGCTTTCAATTAAGTTATTTATTTAGTTATTTTTCGCCAATAAATGGTTCAATCTTTGTGTTAATCCATCGAGCTTAATGGTCTAATTAGTAAATTTAGTTATTTAGTTTATTTAGAGTTAGGCCCATAGGGCTTAACATAGGGTTGATTAGTTATAAATATGTTGTCTTCTTAATTGTAACGGTTGGTCATTAGATAATGAATGAAAGTTACTCCCTTTTAGTTCCTTCGTGGAATTGTGAGTGTATCAGAGGGGATTCTCTATGAGCTTGTTTCAAATCTTGGTTAATCTCATGTGGTTCCGTGAGTGAATTGAGTGTCATATCAACTTGTTAGTTACCCAAATTGTTGTTGGCCAGGCTACCTGTATTTGCATCCAATTCAATCTATAACCTGATTCAAGATAGGTCATTTCGCTACTAGATCGGACCGTCTCTACAAAAGCAAGGGTTTGAAGAGTCGGGTTCGTATCATAATTTCACTATTCTCTCCCTATTTTTTAAGTCTTATCCCCCTCTTGTTGTAAAAAATTTAAAAAAAAAACTTATTAATTGTCCCCAACATTTAAGAACAATGCTCATGCATGTCTGGACAGGAAGCTTAGGTTTTTGATAGATTTCAACTTCTTTCCTCATTTTTTTTGTTTCCCAAACAAAATATTTTGTTTAATAAGGATTTTAAATGTAAGAATCTGGAATTCATTCATTGAAAATTCCTATTCAAATCCGAATCCCTTTCATCCAAACACTTGCAAAATTTTACCATCTGAATTCTACTAGGAGGAGAATGAATACGATCTTTTAATTCTTTCGATTTATTTCTTAATATTTACTTTCAAAGCATAATGGTGTTTTCCAAAAATGGGAGGACCAAGTACACTAATAGAATGGAGAGAGTGAAAATGGACTATTCATCCGATTCTACTTTCATGAAACATGTAACATAGGTTGCTAATTCTTAAATAATTGGTGGAAGTACAATTCAGTTTATATACGTATAATTCTTAGAAGAATGATACATTTTTTTAATGCATTTCTTAGATCATTTCAATAACATAGTATCATTAATGTTGTTGAAAAAGTCTGTTGATCTAACTTGTTTAACATGACAAAACTGTTTGAGTACATATGCTTTTGTAGTTTGGTAGATTGCAAGAAGTTAGATCATCATGAAGGTGGTGCTTTGAATAGGTATGCAGTTATAGAGAAGTTTTTTATTTTCAAGGTGTTGTAGTCTAAGCAATAGAAGACAAGGCCAATTGGAACTGTACAAACATTTAATCAGAGCTAGGTATGTAGATGGTCTTATTTGCTACATAAATTGGTCTAGGATAATTGTTTTATAGCCTTAGTACAGATTTGAATAAGGATCGACCTGAGTTTAGATCAACCTTAAAATAAAGTGAGAGAGAGGTATTTAACCCTCCATTAATAGGCAAAATTGTAGCAACTAATCCAAAAAATTTCTATTACATTTTAAATTCCTTATTCTGATCCTTCATTCCTTAGCCTGGTACTCAAACATTGGCTTCATCTTACACTCTTTTGTCTTCTAATAGAATATAATTAAGTATCATAGGCTAGACTAAAAAATTTAAATTTTAAGAATTTAAATTTTGGGCTTAACCTAAGGGGTCAATTCATAAATTTTGATAATATTGATGACTTCATTAAGGGCTTTCTCTACTAAATTCTTTTATAATTAAGTAGGGGAAACAAAGTATGAGCTATTACTCGATCTACCCACATTTTATATAGATTGTTGAGCTGTCAAAATCTGAGTTTTGTTTCATTGTTTATTATAAATTAGTACTTGTATTGATCTCAACAAGTAATCTGGTCAAGACATGCTTGAATTTGAGAAATTTAGAAAGAGATATAGAAACCATCAAGAAAGTTGTCATGAAAAGAATAAGAAGAAAAACAACAATAAGAGTTGTCATGAAGTATAGGAAGTAGGAAATTGGATTCTTAAGTTAAGGTGAGGAGTTTTTCACTTAAGTTGCTTAATTTAGTTCAAGTAAATTTGGTTATCGTTGGATATTTGTGGATGAATTAAAGGGCTTCATAAAAGGAAATTTCTACAACTCAATAGCCTGTGTAACTAGAACTTTGGAGGGCATTCCAGACAAAACCTTAGGTTGAGGCGGGAATTCAACGAAGTTTTCCCATTTGTTTTACCTAGTGAGGCTAGCTGTATATTTATCCAGTAATTAAACGTGAAATCCTAGATAATTCAAGATTATAGAGACGAATTACACAGTAAAATTATAAATCATAATATTGTAGTTTAGAGAACCAGTAGCTATACATCAAGAAATCAGGCCTAAATTGGTGTGGAAGTGCTGGAATTAAGGGCCATTTTTGCATACAAAATTAAGCTTATAGGATTATTATTTTATTTAAAGATCTCAGATCTAGTTACTTTCCTATTATCTGGAATTTATCTTTAATTTTGACTGAAAAATCATTCTCAAAACAGAGCTGTTGAAGAGAGGTTTTGAGTTTGTTGCAACTCTAATAGGTTATGATCTGAATTCGGGAATGGTTTCATGTTGGGACATTTAGTTTATTAAATGTAATTCCCATTTCCAGAAACATCATGATTGTACGAGTAATATAGTTCAAGTTATAAGGATTTAAAGATTAGTTTCAGAATAGACTTCTCTCCATTACCCCTTCTCTCCATTTTTTCGCAATGCATCTTTAAATAATAGACACATGTATAAAGTGTCAATCAACAATTGAAATTAGCTTTTCTAACCATGTATGCTTAACCTTAGTTGGAATTGAATTTTGACATAATTCAATTTGCACTTATCTATTTATGGGAATTTCTATCTTAATTGACTACTCAAAATCCGGTGGTCTTTACCATAATTGGAGCTGATGCTTCATTACCAAATATTTAAAAGATTTAACCATATGGAATAAGATGAGAAGTATTTATTCCTTCAGAGTACCCGGATTTCTCTCTTTCTTTTGTTTCTTCACTCCAACAATATTTTTAAATGGCATGGTTTTTTTTATATATAAAACACAAAAAAAGACACTAAGATTTTATGATAGAAGTCTTGCCCAAGTCCATGATACATTTAGACAAGAAATCTAAATGACACAATTTTCTTTTTCTTTTTTAATAGTAAGAAGCCTAAAAGACGGTAATTTTTTTTGGCTAACATAGTTTATTGACACTAAAGTTATTATTATTATTTTTTTGTTTTGCTGTCAGATGAAGCCTCATTCTTTTGTTGTAGTTACTTTAGTATTGCAAAATGGTAAATTTACTACTCAATAAAAAAAACTAAATATTGATAGTTAATTGTTTGATACGAACCATGTTAATTGTTTGATACAATTAGTTAGGGGTACAAACAGCTAAACTTACTAAATTATTTTTTTACTAAATTAGTCCATTATGGAAAAATAGATGATGGCACACTTCAATCTGAACATCTATAAACTTTTTCTATTTAAAAGTAAAAAAGGTTTTCTCACAATACATTTTTCATTTACTATTTAATATTCTAATTTCAAAGTTTAGTGGTTTTAATAGTGCTATAGTGCAAAATCACAATTTTAAAATATGGTAAAAATTAAATCATAAAATAATTAATCTATTTTGAAAAATACTAATTTTAACATATTTATTAGTAACATATTTACTTTTATATTCTAGTTAAAATTGCATACCCCAAACAAAAATTATAGATTTTGGTATATGATGTGTTATGCATAAGATGATTTTTTTAATTCTTATTGTAAAAGTATAAAATCTAACGTTTTCTTTAGTTTTGCATTTGTTAGGATCAAATGAAAGAAATAGAGAAAAAAAGTGTTATAAAATAAATACTTATTATCTTATTTTTAAAATGGATTAATACTCCAAAATTTGGACATTTAGTCAACCGTTCCATATGTTAAATAAGATCAGAAGTCCATTGATAGATAGAAAATGAGTTAATGATGTCAAACTCTTATCTTATACAAGAAAATACGGGTTTTATGACAATGAGATCTCATCATTAAAATTCCAAAAGTCATCACAAAAAGAAATAGTGACGGCATTTTCCCTGTGACAATAGTCGTCACTCAAACCCAATCACAAAAGGGTGCCTTGTGACGACTTTTGATATGTCGTCACAAAATATAAAATGTAAGTGACAAACCAAAGTCATCACAAAATAGGCCAAGATTTTGTGACAACATAAGTCATCACTCTTGGAGTACTAAGGGTGTGTTTCGAAATGTGTTTTTTGCCCAATTTGTATAAAATTTGTTTTTTTTTCTTACTTTAGTTATAGGAACCCTCAAAAAACTTCTAAATTTTTTAACATAAACACCCAAAATACTACACAAAACACTTTTTTCCTTCATTTCTTTCCTTTTTCTTATACAAAAAATACACACCAAAAAAATTTTTCCCCTTCCTTTCTTTCCTTCTTCTTCTTTACCTCTAAACCGGCTATCGGTGCCAAACATACATACACTCACCGCCAACACCGGCCATCACTCCCGGCACCAACCATCAACTCCGGCACCAGCGTCTTCTTGTTTTTTTTTCTTTTTTCTTCCTTCCCTCCCTCTCCTCTCCCACCCCTGTTCCCCTCCCCCCCTCCCTCACCACCTCCGCCCCCACCCTCCCTCTCCCTCAGATCTGGTCACAACCAAGGGGAGGAGGGGAGGGTGGTGGGAGGGGTGGCGGGGGAGAGAGGGGAAGATGGGAGGGAAAGGAGAGGAAGAAAAAGAAAAAAAATCAAGGGCAATGGGTTGGGGGGGAAGAAGAAGAAAGAAAGAAAAAGGAAAGGGAAAAGGAAAAGAAAAAAAAACAAAAATCTTCTAAAAGTTTTTTACACATTTAAAAAAATTTTCTACAACTTCTACAGTAAATTACAGTAAAGTTTTTGACAAATACCCAAAAAACTGACTTGCCAAACGGGTCCAATATGTCTCGTTAAAAACCTTACTAGGAAAAAAAACCCAAGTGAAGGAAAAAAGGGTACACTATTCTTGTATATTTATTTCTCCCCCTGATCGAAAACATCATTTGAGATCCTTCAATTGACACTGTGACAGCCCCACCTTCCCCTAAGGCAAACCAAAAGGGGTTGGCGGACCGCCAGCTCTGGTCTCGCCGAGACTCACTATAATCCTCAGTCAAATTGAAGTGCCAACTTTAAATAATTACAGTAAAACTCTAACAATTACGTCCAAGTACTTCCCAATAATAACGTAACCATACATCTTACAATTTAAACTCCATTACATAGAATCCAAGTATTTCAAAATCATGTTATAATCATGAAATGTTACTTCCATACTTCAATACAATAAGCCCATTGTCCAAGACACCAGGAATAATATACACTAACGAACTAGAGTTAATCCAGCTAGTCCCTTTAGTAAGTCTCTTCAAGTGCTTCCTCTGTCTCGAGTCCCTGTGGGGGGGAAAATAAAACATTTTTGGGGTGAGATTAAAAACTCGGTGAGGTTCCGAAAATTAAGCAAATATACATTTAGTCAAAATCCTAACACTTGAATTGAATAGCACTGTTCCAAAATATTTACCATTCAACTTCAATCATGAGCAAAGCCTTTCATGGAGAGCGATAGTAAATCATACTTGAGTTAATTCCAAACACGAGTAAATCTCTTCGGGGAAACTCATTTCACTCACTTGAGCATTTGAACAATAAATAAACAAGCAATTCACTTCAATCACTTCAAAGTACTGAGACGGGATGAAAGGTGCCTACCACCCTTATTTGGTGTGACACATGCTACCGTTCAGATTTAATTACACTTAAAATATTGAGATGAGATGAGAGGTACCTCCCACTCATTCGAGTTTGGTACATACTATCTCTCAATACGTATGGTCGACGAGACAACACTCCAATCGACATATTCACAGTTAGGATTAAGGCGGGATGAGAGGTACCTATCACTCATAGAGTGTGGTACATACTGCCGCTTATCACATAGGGTCGACGAGACAACGCTCCAATAGACTTATTCAACATTCACTCTCAAGGCGGGATGAGAGGTACCTACCACTCATTGAGTGTGGTACATGCTACCGCTTAACACATTTGGTCGACGAGATAATGCTCCAATCGACTCATTCAAAGTTAAGATTCAAGCGGGATGAGAGGTACCTACCACTCCGTAGAGTGTGATACATACTTCCGCATAACACATATGGCGGGATGAGAGGCACCTACCACTCACTCGAGTGTGGTACATACTTCCGCTTATCAACACAAATCAAATTTCAAGTCACAGCACATATTCAACATATAACTCATCTCTAATCACAGTCTCAAATTCACATAAACAAATCACCGTCTCATTTAGTATTTGTGAATCAAGACAAGTAACATAGATAGAAACTCACAAACTCTTTATAATTTTACTTGTAAAGCATTTCATTGGGAAATAGTAGTAAATCACTTCAATAAAACATTCCTTTGTAAATACTAGCAATTCATTTCACAAATCATTCATTTGCAAACCATAGCAAGATTTTCATTTAAAAGAGAGTTAGAACACTCACCGAAATAGTAGGGTTCAGCTTCCACGTAAGGTTCAAGTTCAGTTCCTTGTACACTCCCTAGAACAATTTCAAAAACAGTAGTTGAGATTCACTTCTTTACTTATTAACTAAAACATTTCACTTTCACTTCATAGTTTCCAAATCAATATTTTTCCCAAAATCCCTCAAGGAAAAACACTCATTTTACATGATTCAACATTCAAATGATTCTTTTGAAATTCACTATATCACTTTTATCACAAAACTCAGCACTCACTCTTTGACAATACTTGAATATAACTTTAAAACGCTTCAAACCATATCTTTATTTTCAAAATTCATTAAATTTAGCCACAATACTGTAAAACTCCCAAATTCACAAGAAATTTAACTTTTCATCTTTTAAAATTCATACACACATAAATGAACATACCATATATTTTCTTAGATAGAAATTCATCACAATAACAACAAAATCTCGAAATCAAACATGGAAATTACCAAGCATGGGTTTGGCCGTCTCATACATTTTTCTATCACAATTTTCAACAACAAGAACCTACTTTCTAACCATATCATAATAGATTTCACAAATATCATTCAAATCCACAATCAAGTCCTCAAGTCCGCTACCTAGGTTGGGAATTCATGAGCCCAACTCAAATATTTCAAACATTAGCATTTCTAGCAAAATAATCCGTAAATCTGACAGATCTAACACTAATAAGGTTAAAGCTAAGAGATTTAAGAATTATACCTCAAGATCTATTTAGATCTGACAAGATCAAGGAAGATCTGATGGACTCCTCCCACAGATGACTTCTTGAGTTTAGCAACTCTAAAAAGCTCCAACCTTAACTCAAGATTTGCTTTGATTTGATGATGGATTTTGACCACAAGCTCAAGAACAAGACTCAAGAAAACTCACACAAGCTTTCTTTCTTCTTTTTTTCACTCTCCAAATTTCGGAACTGTGAGAACCCAGAAAAAAAATGATGAAAATGAAAAAAAATGGCTTGATTGCACCATGAAAGCATTAAGTGCATTATTTTCCCTCAAGTACTCAATTTCGTGTGTATTGCATAGTTTAATTTAGGATTTCATTTTCCATGTTTTATATGGACAAATGCATGAAACTTATATGGTTCTATGTGTGTTACATTTTAATTAAGGGATTTGATGGCAATTTGCAAATATATTATCTCATTTTTGGCCAAGAAGATGACACTTGTCAACCATCCAACAAATCCTTGAATTAAGCTTTCTATTTAAACTCTTGTCTTCAAAAATTCAAACAAAACTCCCTCTCTTTTTCCTCTCTCTTGGCCGAACTCCATGGACAAGAAAACCACAAAACCTTGAGCTTGGATTAGTTATTTTAGTGAAGGAAAAACTACCTTGAGTGAAACCCTAAGTTTGATTACTTAGTCATCAAGCTTGGTTGGAAGAATTGAAGCTTTTGGGTGGATTTTCTCTCTCAAATCTCAAGGTAATTAGTCACTTAACTTTGCTTTAGTTATGTTTAAATTCAAAGAGGATGCATGATAGTTAAGTTTAAGGAGTTTGAGGTGGATTAGGAGGAAAAATTATGGAAGAGTTTCTTGTGTTTGAGAACTTGAACTTAGGTTTTTATTTTAGGCTTCCATGTGTTTGATGAATTGTTTGATGGCTTGTGATATTTTGTTGATGGAATTAATTGATGTTTTAGCATGTTAAACACCTTATTAAGTGATGGAAATAACCTTAAGGGGGTTAATTGAAGAGTTTGCACTAAGGCTGGAAATTTAACAGCAAATCAGAAATGGAAATCAGTGAACTTTCCAAACTTTCTGAGCCTTATACCGTTAGAAATCCCTATGAACCTAGTTTTAAACACCGCTGACGGAGCTTGATTTCGATTTTTCTACGTCGAGTTATGACTGTTTTCCCGAGACTATTCGACCAGCCTGCAGCCATTCCGACAGTTTTCTTATTTCTCTGAGATTTGCCATTTTGACTATGATTAAGCATGATTTGGTATTTTACCTCTTCATGAAAGTTATATACCTATGTCTTAGCTTTGAAACACCATAAAATTCGTCCCAATCCGATAACCACAACCACAGTTATGATTAAATTACTAATGTGCGACAAACCTGTCAATTGTTAGTTTCACTTCCACAAGTGCTATTCGCATTCCTTTTGATTCTTGTGCATTTTTGCCGTATCCTGACCCACTCATTCATGATTCTAATATGTTGGTAAGACTTTCATTTGATCACTCTTATAAATTGGATTGGTCATTTTGTGGTTTGTGCGTCCAAGTGTGAGTTTATCAAGTAAAAGAATAACTAGCATATACATTTGGTCTTTCATATTTGAGATAGCCAAAACTAAATGATTTTTATTTCGCTTGCTTTTAGACTTGAAAAGTGGGAACAAAGGAGATTTGGGCGTGGACGTTTGGAATTATTTTACTTAAATCGGTGAGTGTTCCTTGCATGTTTGTGAATGCATTGCTTATTTGACATGTTAAATGTTTTTCAATGCTTTTCAATGATTCTGTGAAGGCGAGTGTGTACTTTATCACACTTAGCCTACTTTCATTTTACTGTTCAACTGTGTGCTTTTCCACTGTTTGTATATTATTTGTGCATGACTGTAGGCCATGTGTACTAACGCATAGGCTGAACAAGGCCTTTCCCCCTTCGTTATCGACCTATTCGAGCCAGAAGCGGACTCGGTCGGATGGTTGGTAATTAGGGCACTGTACGGTGTACTCGAGTATTACCACTGGGAGTTATAAGGAGGAGTAGGAGGTTGAGTGTTGGACAAGACGGACTGCAACTGTTTCCAGTGGAAACTGTATCCTTTCAGTGAGAGTTTTCTCAGTTTATGTGTTTTACACTTTTATACTTTCAAACTGAATTATATTGATCTGTTGAGTGCTTAACTGATGTATATATTGCTTCACTGTTACTATGAGATTTTTATGATATTAGGATCGCTCACTGGGCTTTTAACTCATTCCTTCCAACTTTGTTTTTCCTTAGTAGGGTTTGAGATCGAGGGCCTCCAAGGGTTGCACTAGGTCGATTGGTTTGGAGACTTAAGTTTGCATTTTGATGTAACCTTTGTGTTTTGAATTGTACTTATGTAATTCTGAATGGATAAACTTTGGTATCTGTAATTATAGTTTGGGACGTTTGTGGTTTGTTAAGAAAGTTTTGGGGTTTAAATGTTACATTTGACTGAAGGATATTAAAGTTATTTTGTTATTCGGAATTGAATTGAGGAACGGTAGCGAGTCCCGGCGGGAGCTGGGCAGGCGGTCCGCCCTAGGGAGAAGTGGGGCTGTCACTGTTGGTATCAGAGCCTAGGTTTCAGATCTCTGTAGTGTATCCTAACCTTTAAGTTTAGGGTGCCGGACTGTGGGATTAGGTTGATTGATAAATGATATGATTTGTGGTAATAGTTTACCTAGAACACTAATTCTTGTTGTGGTTGTAGGAATGGAAGGAAAAGGAGTACAAGGACTACCTCGGAGGTGACTTCATCCTGTTATGTTTCAGATAGGACCTGGCGAGCTATTCCAACAGTTTGTTCCAGGACGTAGGATGGATAGGCAGTGTGATTGTTGGCAGACATATTCATATCCCAACCGTGTGGTGTTAGCTATAGTAGATGAGAGGCAAATGTTAGTTATTGTAAATGCAAGAGCAAATGACCGAATTCAAGAGTTGGAGACTAGGGTGCCCGAGGAACAAGAACAAATTGAAACCTTACGTGAACAATTACAAGAAGCCAATAATCGTTTTGCTTAGATGGCACAACAACTAAGGGAGAGAGGTGGAGAAGATCGTGGCCCTGAGGACCCTAGCATAGGAAATGAAGTTGAACGTGTTAGAGAACGAGAATCTCTTGGTTCTAATTAATCCAGTGACGTATTGCTTTTGACCTTTTGTAAGAGGATGATGGGATGGGGACGTAGAATGTCCTACCTTGGAGACCAATGTGTGTTGTTGATGACTTATTTGTTTTTGTATACTACTTTTGACTTGGTATGTACTTAACTTGACCGTGACTTGTGTTTAGCTTAATGAGCTCTAGTTTGTACTAGTTTGGGACATGACTGAGTTTAAATTGTATTATGAAAAATGCTATGTGAAAAATGGGTTTGTTTCGTTTGTTTTAAGAGTTGTTACTTGTATGTGTGTGTAGTTAATTATGGTTTAGTATAGTTGATATACATATGCATATAGATTAGCTATGAACATGGAAACGAGAGGGCAACGACGAGGCCGTGGACGTGGACTTAGACAATCCCAAGATCAAGGGGGTGACCATGAATCAGTCGCAGTGTAACAGCCCCACCTCCCCCTAAGGCTAACCAGAGAGGTTAGCGGGCTGTCTGCCCAGCTCTCGCCAGGACTCACGCATGAAAAGATACTAACTTAAACGAGTAAAATCTCCAATCATAGCACCATTAATATTAAAATTGTACAATACTGTCAAATCTTAGAATTACAGTTTCCCACTCGAAATACTTAAAATCCTCGAGCCAGATTTTAGTACATTTCCATAATTCTAAAATATACATCACCAGAAGAATATACAAAACATTTCTCCAAATTCGAGATAAAAGTCAAAAGGACTAGAACTAGCCCTATTTAGGCTTCTGGATTCTCGTCACCTATTAAGGAAAACAAAGGGGAACGGGGGTGAGTTAAAAAGCTCGTGAGTTTCCAAAATTCATGCACATGCACTTAAAACGGTAAAATTAAAAGTAAATAAATAAAACACATAGACAAATCAAATTCACATACATTGAGGATACGGGGGCTCTCAGGAGCCATTTTCCACAATTTCCGAGCATTTATAGTAGTCGACACTCCGTCGACTTTCAATCCAAGTAGACAACTCTTCACGCCAAACTCCAACCACCAAACTCCCCCTACCGGGCCCGCACGCCAAATATTTAAACAGTGAACAGTAAATAGTAAATCACTCAAGGCACTCGGCCAAGAGTGATTGTATAACACGTTTCCGTCTCCCAAATTCAATACATCCAAACAAATAAATCACCGACTCTACAAAAAGGGAGCAATAAAGTATACTCTCCTTTAGGTGAGTGGTTCAACAGTTTCAAGTTTCAACATAAGCACGTAACAAGTCACATAGCACATTCACGCACTAAGTTCGTAAATTAAAGCAATAAACATGCATTGGAAAACTCACCGACAAGGTAGGGGTCGGAGTCCAATTTTTGATCAGTTGCAAAA
The DNA here is from genome assembly GCA_013103745.1 of Gardenia jasminoides. NCBI lineage: Eukaryota > Viridiplantae > Streptophyta > Magnoliopsida > Gentianales > Rubiaceae > Gardenia > Gardenia jasminoides. The sequence goes on from CM023096.1 coordinate 26,729,852, forward strand.
TCAGCACTTTGCCCTAAAATAATTAAAAGAGAACGAAAATAAGTTTTCCTAGTTCACCGACCAAATTTATTTCAAAAAGTAGAAAGTTCGACAATTTCCTAATTCGAGCTGAAAACTTTGAAAAATCATAACTCAAGTTATACAAGTCAGAATTTTGCACATTTGGTACCATTGGAAACCTCTTTGAAAGCTCTAAAACTTTGTAGAAGATATACAATTAAAATTCTGGACGAAATTAGCCCAGATTTTCGTTCAACAGACAGCTACAGTACAGAGACAGGGCATATCAGGCTGGCCATCCAGGCTACTTTGAAAATTCGCCATAAATTACATAAAATTAGTTAGCCTCTGAAATTCATACACAATATATTAGTACATAAGGAGTTTCAACATCCACTGACGGAACTCAATTCTGACACCCGAACATGAAATTATAACAGTTCAAACAGAGGGGGTTCAAATTTCTGAAATTTCTGGGTTTCGAATTTACAGGACAGAGTTTAAAGCCCTGTTTGAGTGATGATTTCATGTCCAAAAATTACCAAATTTAGTACACTAATACTTCCATATATAGGCTAGGTTCATACTGAAATTCAACCAAAAATTCGAATGGGAAGATAGTTTTCTACTTGCCCAAAGTGAGCTCAGCTATTTCATCTAAAACTGTGAAGTTTTAATCCCTCATTTCAAGTACTTAGATTATGCCTCAAATCATCACCAATTGGCCTAATTTTCGAAACCAAGCTAGTATTGAACTTCCTAAGCCTCATGATGATAAAAAATGATAGGAGATTATATCAATTTTTAGCACTAAAATCAGTCCAAAATTCGGCCAGCATGCTTCCCAAATTTCCAGATTTTTACCTCAACTTATCACTCATCCTTGCTAGGTCTTTTAAAGGGCTTTTGTGGAGAAATTTAACCACTTCACTCTCAACATTTAAACCTCACATCTAGCCTTCAAGCATGCCAAAAACTCAGCTACAATTCAGGGGAAATACAGCAAAGTATTCAGCTATTCCTCACGCCCCAAAACAGAATTTTCCTCAAGCCATTCTTCCTATAACTCTTGAAGACTTTTGTGGGGAAAAATTACCAACTTAGAGCTCATCAATTAAGCATTAAAACCAGCCTCTAAGCTTACATAAGTGCAGCCACGAAATTCAAGGAAAAACAGCAAATTTTCAGCCCCATTTCCCCTCTCTCCATCCGGTTTTTCCCTTGAGGTTTCTTCCTCAAATTCCAACCACAAATTCCAACATCCACACACACACATATCACCATTTTCATGCCAAGAAGCAAATTCACATATTTGTGGGAGTTCCAAGACCCCACTCACCAACCATAATCAACAAATGCTTAATAATAATGAAACTTGATAACTAAACTTCAAGAATTAATCTTAAAACTCATCATTTTAGGTGTAGGAGGATTACCTTCTCCTCTAGTTGTTTGAGCAAGATTAGGGTCCAAAATCCACCACCAAGAGCCCCCTTTTTCTCCTGCAAAGTTCGGGCAACAACCTCCCTTCACCACTCTAAAACTTCAAGCCTTCTAAGCAAGGGTTTTACAAGGTAAGTTGAGGGTTTTCTTTGAGAGGAAGATGGAGCAACTTGGCCGGCTGAAAATGGAGAGCTTGAGGGGAGGATGAAGAGCAATTTTTTGTTGAGAAAAGGGGAGAGAGTGATCAGGTGAAATGGAGGGGAAAAGAAGAGAAAATTGGGTTGTTTGGTCATAAAGATTTGACAAGACATAAAGCCCAAATTCATGGGTTATTATCTTATCTAAATTTCCATGTCTTGCAACTTAATTTGGGGGGGAAATGGAATGACAAATTTAACTAGAAGTTTAATGGGGGTTATCTCGGTTAGGGGAGAGAAAGGAAGAGGAAAAATTAAGGTGATTTGGAGGACATCAAATGGATAAACAATCACAGGTTAAAATCCTAATTTTCGGGAAATTTGTCCAACTAGGTCTTAAGGTTCTGAAACCCTACTTAATCTCACCTCTAGTCACTGGATAACATTTCTAACCTACGGTGATCATCCTTACATTCTTGCACTACTTAAGTCATTGCCCGAATTTCCACCTCGAAAAACGTGTTTTTCTCATTTTCTGTATAATTGATACAAAAAGTGCAAATTTTAAAATAAGATGAATGGAATGTTGAAAATCTACCTGAAAAATTAATATAGAGCTAAATTAAGTTTTTCTCAAAATGAAATAAATTAAACAAACAAATAAATAAATAAATTGAATTTTCATCTAAATTTTCTGAAAAATTCGTTTAAAAATAATTTTAAAATAATTAAATGAATTAATAATAATAATAACATTATTTAAAAATATTAAGTTGTAATAATATCAAAATAAATTTTTGAGGCCGTTACACGCAGGAGATAATCGTGAACCAAGGGCCGATGCTAATGAACAGGTAGCCACAGCCATCCAACGTATGACTGATTTGTTAGAACAAATGGCTGGTCAAAACCCTGGAAATCAACAAGGAAACCCTGTGAATCAAGTAGAAGGAGAAGATAACGCATTAGAGAGATTTCAAAAGTTTTCTCCCCCTAAGTTTTCTGGAAGTCCTGACCCCGATATGGCCGAGAATTGGTTGGAGAATATAAGGAACATATTTAATGCCCTGGATTATTCTGAAGAGAGACAAGTAACTTTTGCGGTGTTCCAATTTGAAGGAGCGGCTAGAGCATGGTGGAATGTTATAAGAAACAAGTGGAAAAGGGAACAAACTCCGAGAACTTGGATGAATTTCGTACGAGAATTTAATGAAAAATTTCTACCACCACTGGTCCAGGAAAAGAGAGAATATGATTTCATAAAGCTTCGCCAAGGAACTTCAAGTGCGGCAGAATACGAAACTCAATTCACTAAACTGTCAAGGTTTGCCCCAGAACTAGTAGTTACAGAGCGGAAGAGAATAAGACGGTTCATTCAAGGAACTCAACCTAGAAATTCAAGACGCCCTCGCAGCAGCTCAAATTGAGACCTCTAGTGATGCCCTTGAAAAAGCTCAAAGGGTCGAAACTGCAAAATCCCAACTGAAAGCCTTTCAAGCACGAAAGAGAGATTCACCTAGTAGTAATCGCTTCGAGACCCCTAAAGAGACTGTACCGTCACTCAAAGTCGGAAAAGGAACTAATGGGGTAAAATTACCATCTCCTTCTTCCTCTCATAATATGGAGAAACTTAATGGAACTATATCCCAAGGAACTCAAACAGGAAGGGTCCAACCAAAGGAAACACCGTTGGGAGGTCAAGTCACAGTTTCTCAACCAACTTGTGGATACTGTGGAAAGGCAAATCAGACCGAAGATAACTGTTGGGTGAAGGGGCGGAAGTGTCTGCGTTGTGGAAGTGCCGACCATCAAGTTAGCAATTGCCCAAGGAAGCAGCCGCGAGAGGGTAATACTCGCGAAGGAAATGGAACTACTTCTCAACGAGTTACAGAAGGAGGGAACCGACCACGGGTGCCAGCTAGAACATATGCCCTTTTTGGCCAACAGATCTCAGGCTCTACAGAGGTGGTTGAAGGTGAGAATTTCATGAACGAAATTCTTTTAAGGGGGAGAGAGTGTGAGAACCCAGAAAAAAAATGATGAAAATGAAAAAAAATGGCTTGATTGCACCATGAAAGCATTAAGCGCATTATTTTCCCTCAAGTGCTCAATTTCGTGTGTATTGCATAGTTTAATTTAGGATTTCATTTTCCATGTTTTATATGGACAAATGCATGAAACTTATATGGTTCTATGTGTGTTACATTTTAATTAAGAGATTTGATGGCAATTTGCAAAGATATTATCTCATTTTTGGCCAAGAAGATGACACTTGTCAACCATCCAACAAATCCATGACTTAAGCTTTCTATTTAAACTATTGTCTTCAAAAATTCAAACAAAACTCCCTCTCTTTTTCCTCTCTCTTGGCCGAACTCCATGGACAAGAAAACCACAAAACCTTGAGCTTGGATTAGTTATTTTAGTGAAGGAAAAACTACTTTGAGTGAAACCCTAGGTTTGATTACTACTTAGTCATCAAGCTTGGTTGGAAGAATTGAATCTTTTGGGTGGATTTTCTCTCTCAACTCTCAAGGTAATTAGTCACTTAACTTTGCTTTAGTTATGTTTAAATTCAAAGAGGATGCATGATAGTTAAGTTTAAGGAGTTTGAGGTGGATTAAGAGGAAAAATTATGGAAGAGTTTCTTGTGTTTGAGAACTTGAATTTAGGTTTTTATTTTAGGCTTCCATGTGTTTGATGAATTGTTTGATGGCTTGTGATGTTTTGCTGATGGAATTAATTGATGTTTTAGCATGTTAAACACATTATTAAGTGATGGAAATAACCTTAAGGGGGTTAATTGAAGAGTTTGCACTAAGGCTGGAAATTTAACAGGAAATCAGAAATGGAAATCAGTGAACTTTCTGAACTATCTGTTGATTGTAGAAATTGAATTAGGGCCTGAGTCTTATACCGTTAGAAAGATCTATGAACCTAGTTTTAAACACCATTGACGGAGCTTGATTTTGATTTTTCTACGTCGAGTTATGACTGTTTTCCCGAGACTGTTCTACCAGCCTGCAGCCATTCCGACAGTTTTCTTGTTTCTCTGAGATTTGCCATTTTGACTATGATTAAGCATGATTTGGCATTCAACCTCTTCATGAAAGTTATATACCTATGTCTTAGCTTCGAAACTCCATAAAATTTGTCCCAATCCGATAACCACAGCCACAGTTATGATTAAATTACTAATGTGTGGCAAACCTGTCAATTGTTAGTTTCACTTCCACAAGTGCTATTCTCATTCCTTTTGATTCTTGTGCATTTTTGCCGTGTCCCGACCCACTCATTCATGATTCTAATATGTTGGTAAAACTTTCATTTGATCACTCTTATAAATTGGATTGGTCATTTTGTGGTTTGTACGTCCAAGTGTTAGTTTATCAAGTAAAAGAATAACCAGCATATACATTTGGTCTTTCATGTTTGAGATAGCCAAAACTAAATGATTTTTATTTCGCTTGCTTTTAGACTTGGAAAGTGGGAATAAAGGAGATTTGGGCACGGACGTTTGGAATTATTTTACTTAAATCGGTGAGTGTTCCTTGCATGTTTGTGAATGAATTGCTTATTTGACATGTTAAATGTTTTTCAATGCTTTTCAATGATTTTGTGAAGGGCGAGTGTGTACTTTATCACACTCAGCCTACTTTCATTTTACTGTTCAACTGTGTGCTTTTCCACTATTTGTATATTATTTGTGCATGACTGTGGGCCATGTGTACTAACACATAGGCTGAACAAGGCCTTTCCCCCTTCGTTATCGACCTATTCAAGCCAGAAGCGGACTCGGTCGGGTAGGTTGGTAACTTAGGGCACTGTACGGTATACTCGAATATTACCACTGGGAGTTATAAGGAGGAGTAGGAGGTTGATTGTTGGACAAGACAGACTGCAATTGTTTCCAGTGGAAACTGTATCCTTTCAGTGAGAGTTTTCTCAGTTTATGTGTTTTACACTTTTATGCTTTCAAACTGAATTATATTGATCTGTTGAGTGCTTAACTGATGTATATATTGCTTCACTGTTACTATGAGATTTGTATGATATTAGGATCTCTCACTGGGATTTTAGCTCATTCCTTCCAACTTTGTTTTTCCTTAGCAGGGTTTGAGATCGAGGGCCTCCAAGGGTTACACTAGGTCGGTTGGTTTGGAGACTTAAGCTTGTATTTTGATGTAGCCTTTATGTTTTGAATTGTACTTATGGAATTTTGAATAGATAAACTTTGGTATCTGTAATTATAGTTCGGGACGTTTGTGGTTTGTTAAGAAAGTTTTGGGGTTTAAATGTTACATTTGACTGGAGGATATTAAAGTTATTTTGTTATTTGCAATTGAATTGAGGAACTATAGCGAGTCCCGGCGAGAGCTGGGCAGGCGGCCCGCCGATACCCTTGGGTCCGTCCTAGGGAGAAGTGGGGCTGTCACAGGAACTCTCCCTCTCTCTCTTGCTCTCACTCGGCAGCCAAGAATGGTGGAAGAAACCAAGATTGAAACCTTCAAGGGAGTCTTGATGCTGCAAGGAAGTTGAAGAAGAAGTAATGGAAGAAACAAGGCTGCAAGCTTTCCCTCCTTTCTCTCTCAAGGCTCTTTTACTCTCTTTTACTCTCTCATGGTAGCCCAAGGAAGAAGATGAAGCAACAACCAAGCCTTCAATGGAGTTTTCAAGCTTGAAGAAGATGAAGTTGAAGAACAACTCTCAACCTCTCTCTATTCTCTCTCCAAGGCCGGGCTCTCTCTCTCTCTCTAAGCCCAAATTGCAGCTGGAAAAATGAAGCTTCAAGAGGCCAAAAGTCAAGTCTTAAGGGGGACAAAAAGTGTCATTTCCCTATTTTAAGGAAAAGTGGTCTTATGGCCACTTTATGTCGCGTCAAACGCGATATTCTGACTTACACTGTTTTATCTCAATCCAACACTGTCCAACCTTAAATATATATCAATAATATCACTACAGATGCTCGTTTTCAACTTATGGTCACTATTCACGCTTCGGAGCAAAATTTAACGCTTATTTTGGCCAAAACTACACACTGGCAAATAATTCTTGAAAAATCCTCTAAATTGGAAAATAATCATTCAAAACATATATTCACTCATATTTCAATGAATAAGCACAATATAAATAATATTTGGCATTTTTAAAATAAAATCGGGATTTTTTGAGCCCCTCACATTCTTCCCTCCTTAAAAGAATTTCGTCCTCGAAATTCACATTTTCTATACAAATAACTCTAGATGCTTCTTTGTCACCATATTCTTATTCAACTCTTAAAATCCAATTCACCAAGCCTATTAACAATTTTCACCTTCCAACTCAAAATTCACAATCCTTATTTACCAAAATAGTAATCAAACTCTGGATCCCAGGAAGTGTTCTAAACTCCAACTCATAAGGTGATCCAACAGGTTTTAGGTCATACCACTCATCAAGACAAAATTCACAATGAATGTAACACCTGAATCAACCAATACTTAAGCTAATTGATGAAAGATGGAGGTTGTACCTTCAATGACCGCAGGGGGGTCGGAAACTCGTTGTTGGTCAATAGCATAGACCCTAGCTGGAATCCTTGATCAATTTTCCCTTGCATTAGTCTGCTTAGAGGTTGGTTTATCCATTTCCTGAACTCCATTCCCTTTTCGGTTTCTAGGACATGCAGCAAACAAATGTTCACTACTTCCACACCTAAAACATTTTCCTTCTTTTCTCCAACAAGTATCCTCTGTATGATTAGATTTTTCACAATAATTACAATGCACCCGGGGAGTTGACGCTAAGCTTTCTTGCAGGGCACTCCTCTTTTCTCCCCCTCCACTTGGAGTTCCTCTTGATACTGCACTTCTCGTCATGCCCCCACTTGGGGTTCCCTGAATGCTCACTCCACCTATTCCTTTTCCCATCTTGGGTGGTGGGGCACTCATGTCTCCCCGTTCAGCATTACTAGTATGGGTACTTCTCTTTCTCGCTTGAAAGGCTCTCACTTGGGCTCTTGCACTTTCAATTCTCTGGGCCTTCTCAATTACATCACTAAAGTTGTTAACTTGGGCTGCTGCTAAGCCTTCTTGAATTTTCACATTTAACCCCTGTACAAATCTCCTTATTCTCCTTTGTTCAGTTACCACCAACTCAGGGGCGAATCTGGACAATTTTGTGAACAGTGCCTCGTACTCCGTGACACTTAGTGTTCCTTGTCGACACTTAATAAAATCTTCTCTCTACTCTTGAATCAAAGGAGGGAGGAATTTAGCTTTAAATTCTCTAGTGAAATTCATCCATGTCCTAGGGGTTTGGTCTCTATCCCATTTAGCTCTAATCATGTTCCACCACTATCGGGCGGCTCCCTCAAATTGAAACACTGCAAAAGTCACTTCTCTTTCCTCAGAGTAGTCTAGGGCAGCGAATATGTCGCTTATTCTTTCTAACCAACTCTCGCCTTTTCAGGGTCAGGTCCTATCTTCACCACCGTCGGGCCTATAGGCTGATTTGCAAGTCCCGGACCTTGTTGGTTAGCCATGTGCTCTAAGATGTCTGTCATGCGGTTAATGGCAGCAGCTACTTGTTCCCCAACCTCAATCCTAGGCTCAAGATTTTGGTCAATCGCTGACTCCCGATCACCTCTCATATTTTGAGGTTGTCTAAACCCTCTTCCATGGCCTCGTCCCCTCCTTCTACTGTCCATAATCTTTTTGGAGGGCCAATATTTAAGATAAATGCAAGATAATATATTAGCAAATGGAATTTCAAGCGGAATCAAAAATATTTTATATCTTCATAACAAGAGAAGGAGTACTCAAGTATGTCACAATAGTACATTCATTTCCAAAGGAAACACATCAAATCACATCACACTTTCTAATAGAAGCAAGCAAAGAAATGATAGTTAGAATAATTGCACCAGCATGCAAATACAGGGTCGTGAACACATCACATCACATCATATCACTTCACATCACATCACTTGTATATTATTCCTTTCCGAAACAAGTCCAAATGCCAAGTCTCGAGCACATCTCACTTCACTTCACATCATATAGATAACCCTATGCCTCGTCCCTTTCTCCTCGGCCTAAGCCTGGCCTACGGCTCGAGTCAAAATGACTCACCGATAGGTCTTGGGGATTCCCAAAATTTCACACACAAACACAGAAGTCACTTCAAAATACTTTCACAATTTCTTTTTTTTTTTTTTCAAATAAAGGTAAGTGCGATGAAATACACACTACCCCACTTAACAATTTGAAAATCCAAAATCACTTCAAATCACTTGACCAATACGCTTCGAATCATATTCACAAGACACATAACATACATTGAAACTCATCAAAGTATCAAGGTTTGAATTCCAAGTTTTGCTTGATTTCAAAGCCTTCCACACTCCCTCAAGATCTTTTCAGGTGCACATATACCCAAAGATCACCTTATCTCAATTATGTTTCCATCAAAGTTTTCCTTCCATGGATTTTAACCTTCCAATAGTACTTGCCCTATTTTGGCCATCACTAAATAGAATTTCCATCAATAATCTTTTATCACTTAATTCACCATTCTTCCAATTTCTCCAAGCAACTCCACAAGATCCCCTTGCTTTGATGGTGATTTCCAACAACAAACTCAAGAACAAGCGCAAGACAACTCACACAAGTTTCCTCTCCTCTACTTCAATATCTTCCAATTTCCACGATAGCACTCATTTCATCAACAATAACATGAATTCAACTCTTATAATGAGGTCAACACTCAAGACTCTCCTTTCAATCATCACAGTTATTGAACTCTTAAACTATTCACAAAATCACCAGTATATTCTTGATCCCTGATCACACTAACTGCAAGCTCTTAAATACGCTCACACTACTTTCTCAATCCTTATACCTGAATTGTGTGTTCAATTCTCAAAATAAGTTCCTTTTTTTTTTAAACCACAAGAGCTAATGAAGTTACCAAAATTCTCTTCAAATTCAAGGTTTACCTTACTAGAACACAAGTTCATAATTCTTTCAAAACTCAAGATTTTCTTATTCAAGCATGGCCAAATTCATATGTGAAAGTATGTAAATTGATAATCAAGAATTGAAGGCACAGTTAGGAAATTTCAATTTTCCTCTCAGACCCAGTATATGAAAATCTAGCAAACTCATCAATTTCCTTCCAATTTCTAATTCAAAAGATGCTGGGATTCACATACTTATCAAGAGTGATAGGTTATAAAATAATTAAATCACATATGCGTCATTTTCAATCATCATTTTCAAAATAAGACTAGTACATTTTGATTTTCCTTTAAACCTCAATGTGGTAAATTTTCAGCAGGTAACTATGGGGAAAGATAAACACGTTTTATTCTTCTGAAACCTTTTCATTTTGGCTCAAAACCATCACATAAGGTATCAACTATTAGTTTTCAATATCTTACTTCTATAGCCAATACCAATAGTCGCCCCGATTCCTTCCACTCATACAAGTACAATGATCACTCATGTCTCAGTCAATCTTTCACCATAAATCTCTCACATAATGTTTCACTTCCTTGTAACATTACCTAATCCTTCAATTTTATTTTCCACCAATCTACTATAAGAAACTCTCAAATAACAAATCCTCCTTAATCACCAGGATACAGTAGGTTTTCCAATTCAAGTAACATTCAAGTCAATCCCACAGTCCGGTATCCTAAATTTCTAATCTAGGATACACTACAGAGATCTGAAGCCTAAGCTCTGATACCACCTGTGACAGCCCCACCTTCCCCTACGGCGAACCAAAAGGGGTTGGCGGACCGCCTGCTCGGCTCTCGCCGAGACTCACTACAATCCTCAGTCAAATTGAAGTACGGTAAAACTCCAACAATTACGTCCAAGTACTTCCCAATAATAACATAACCGTACATCTTATAATTTAAACTCCATTACATAGAACCCAAGTATTTCAAAATCATGTTACAATCATGAAATTTTACTTCCATACTTCAATACAATAAACCCATTGTCCAAGACACCAGGAATAATATACACTGATGAACTAGAGTTAATCCAGCTAGTCCCTTTAGTAAGTCTCTTCAAGTGCTTCCTCTGTCTCGAGTCCCTGTGGGGGGGGAAATAAAACATTTTTGGGGTGAGTTTAAAAGCTCGGTGAGGTTCCGAAAATTAAGCAAATATACATTTAGTCAAAATCCTAACACTTGAATTGAATAGCACTTTTCCAAAATATTTACCATTCAACTTAAATCATGAGCAAAGCCTTTCATGGAGAGCGATAGTAAATCATACTTGAGTTAATTCCAAACACGAGTAAATCTCTTCGGGGAAACTCATTTCACTCACTTGAGCATTTGAACAATAAATAAACAAGCAATTCACTTCAATCACTTCAAAGTACTGAGACGGGATGAGAGGTGCCTACCACCCTTATTTGGTGTGACACATGCTACCGTTCAGATTTAATTACACTTAAAATATTGAGATGAGATGAGAGGTACCTCCCACTCATTCGAGTATGGTACATACTATCTCTCAATACGTATGGTCGACGAGACAACGCTCCAATCGACATATTCACAGTTAGGATTAAGGCGGGATGAGAGATACCTATCACTCATAGAGTGTGGTACATACTGCCGCTTATCACATAGGGTCGACGAGACAACGCTCCAATCGACTTATTCAACATTCACTCTCAAGGCGGGATGAGAGGTACCTACCACTCATTGAGTGTGGTACATGCTACCGCTTAACACATTTGGTCGACGAGACAACGCTCCAATCGACTCATTCAAAGTTAAGATTCAAGCGGGATGAGAGGTACCTACCACTCCGTAGAGTGTGATACATACTTCCGCATAACACATATGGCGGGATGAGAGGTACCTACCACTCACTCGAGTGTGGTACATACTTCTGCTTATCAACACAAATCAAATTTCAAGTCACAGCACATGTCAACATATAACTCATCTCTAATCACAGTCTCAAATTCACATAAACAAATCACCGTCTCATTTAGTATTTGTGAATCAAGACAAGTAACATACATAGAAACTCACAAAATCTTTATAATTTTACTTGTAAAGCATTTCATTGGGAAATAGTAGTAAATCACTTCAATAAAACATTCCTTTGTAAATACTAGCAATTCATTTCACAAATCATTCATTTGCAAACCATAGCAAGATTTTCATTTAAAAGAGAGTTAGAACACTCACCGAAATAGTAGGGTTCAGCTTCCACGTAAGGTTCAAGTTCAGTTCCTTGTACACTCCCTAGAACAATTTCAAAAACAGTAGTTGAGATTCACTTCTTTACTTATTAACTAAAACATTTCACTTTCACTTCACAGTTTCCAAATCAATATTTTTCCCAAAATCCTTCAAGGAAAAACACTCATTGTACATGATTCAACATTCAAATGAGTCTTTTGAAATTCACTATATCACTTTTATCACAAAACTCAGCACTCACTCTTTGACAATACTTGAATATAACTTTAAAATGCTTCAAACCATATCTTTATTTTCAAAATTCATTAAATTTGGCCACAATACTGCAAAACTCTCAAATTCCCTCAAATAACATTTTTCACTCGAAAATTCACGAGAAATTTCACTTTTCATCTTTTAAAATTCATACACTCATAAATGAACATACCATATATTTTCTTAGACAGAAATTCATCACAGTAACCACAAAATCTCGAAATCAAACATGGAAATTACCAAGCATGGGTTTGGCCGTCTCATACATTTTTCTATCACAATTTTCAACAACAAGAACCTACTTTCTAACCATATCATAATAGATTTCACAAATATCATTCAAATCCACAATCAAGTCCTCAAGTCCGCTACCTAGGTTGGGAATTCAAGAGCCCAACTCAAATATTTCAAACATTAGCATTTCTAGCAAAATAATCCGTAGATCTGATAGATCTAATACTAATAAGGTTAAAGCTAAGAGATTTAAAAATTATAGCTCAAGATCTATTCAGATCTGACAAGCTCAAGGAAGATCTAATGGACTCCTCCCACAGATGACTTCTTGAGCTTAGCAACTCCAAAAAGCTCCAACCTTAACTCAAAATTTGCTTGATTTGATGATGGATTTTGACCACAAACTCAAGAACAAGACTCAAGAAAACCCACACAAGCTTTCTTTCTTCTTTTCTTCACTCTCCAAATTTCGGAGCTCTCCCTCTCTCTCTTGCTCTCACTCGGCAGCCAAGAATGGTGGAAGAAACCAAGATTGAAACCTTCAAGGGAGTCTTGATGCTTCAAGGAAGTTGAAGAAGAAGAAATGAAAGAAACAAGGCTGCAAGCTTTCCCTCCTTTCTCTCTCAAGGCTCTCGGCCTCCCTCTCTCTCTTTTACTCTCTCATGGCAGCCCAAGGAAGAAGAGGAAGCAACAACCAAGCCTTTAATGGAGTTTTCAAGCTTGAAGAAGATGAAGTTGAAGAACAACTCTCAACCTCTCTCTATTCTCTCTCCAAGGCCGGCTTCTCTCTATTTCTCTAAACCCAAATTGCAGCTGGAAAAATGAAGCTTCAAGAGGCCAAAAGTCAAGTCTTAAGGGGGACAAAAAGTGCCATTTCTCTATTTTAAGGAAAAGTGGTCTTATGACCACTTTATGTCACGTCAAACGCGATATTCTGATTTACACTATTTTATCTCAATCCAACACTGTCCAACCTTAAATATATATCAATAATATCACTACAGATGCTCGTTTTCAACTTATGGTCACTATTCATGCTTCGGAGCAAAATTTAATGCTTATTTTGGCCAAAACCACACACCGACAAATAATTCTTGAAAAATCCTCTAAATTGGTAAATAATCACTCAAAACATATATTCACTCATATTTCATTGAATAAACACACTATAAACAATATTTGACATTTTTTAAAATAAATCGGGATTTTTCAAGGCCCTCACAGACGCATTCCAATATTTTTCATCAACTCTTCAAATGTTGCAGTCGGCAATGCCTTGGTAAATAAATTTGTCAAATTATTGTCTTATCGGATTTGTTACATATCAATTTCACCATTCTTTTATAAATCATGAGTAGAGAAAAATTTTAGTGAAATATGTTGCGCTCTATCTCCTTTAATATATTTTCCTTTCAGTTGAACTATACAAGTTGTATTATCTTCATATAATATAATTGGAGGATTTTCTTTTTCAGATGATAACCCACAATTCTTCCGGATATAATGGACCATTGATTTTAGTCAAACACATTCTCGACTAGTCTCATAAATTGCTAACACTTCAGCATGATTCGAAGAAGTGGTAGTCATTGACTGCTTTGTAGATCTCCATGAAATGATTGTACCACTGTGAATATATATCCAATTTGAGACATTATTTTATGTGGATCAGATAGATACCTAGTATCAGCATAACCAAGCAATTCATGTCGAGATTTATTGGAATAAAATAGGCTAAAATCAACTATTTTTTGGAGAGAGCAAAAAATATGTTTAATATCATTCCAATGTCGCCTTGTAAGAAATGAGTTAAATCTTGCTAATAGATTTACAGCAAATGAGATATCTGATCTTGTACAATTAGCAAGATACATTAGTGCACCAATAGCACAAGATATGGTACTTCAGGACCAAGTATTTCTTCATCTTCCTCTCTTAGTCTAAAAGGGTCTTTGACAGGATCAAGTGACCGAACGACCATTGGGGTATTTAACGGATGTACTTTATCCATATAGAATCGCTTTAATACCTTTTGGGTATAAGCAGTTTAATGAACAAAATTTCCATTTTTAGATGTTCAATTTGTAAATCAAGGCAAATTTTGGTTTTTCCAAAATTTTTGATCTCAAATTCTCGTTTCAAATATTCAACCGCCTTTTGGAGCTCTTCAAAAGTTCCAATCAAATTAAGATTATCAACATATACAGCAGTGATTACAAAATTGGACCCATCTTTCTTTATAAAAATATATGGACATATTAGGTCATTGACATAACCTTCTTAATTAAACACTCACTAAGGTGATTATATCACATACGTCCAGATTATTTGAATCCATACAAAGTCCTTTGTAATTTGATGGAATAATTTTCTCTAGAACTTGATTTACGTGCTTCAAGCATGCTAAATCCTTCAGAGATTTTCATGTATATATCATTATCCAATGTTCGATGCAGATAAGCAGTGATTATATCCATCATATGCATATCAAAATTTTCATGCATTACTAGATTCACAAGATATCTGAATGTAATCCCATCCATTCGGAGAATACATCTCATCATAATCAAATCCAGGTTTTTGTGAAAAACCTTGGTCTTAACACTTTCAGGTGTTTAGACTACAGGTCCAAAACTTTTGTTTTAGTCAGTAAATCCAATTTAGATTGGATCGCATCTTTCCATTTTGACCATTTATTTCTTCACCGATATTCATCAACCGATATATTTTTATGATTCTCATTTTCTTTTATAATGCCAAGTGCTACACAATAAGTAACTTCTTTTCATGTAAGCTCCAATTTCAAATTTTTGTGATTTATTCTCTTCAGAAGTAAGCTATTCAGGAGTTGGATCTTCAGGAGCGACCTCTTCAGGAGACTCAATTTTGTCATAACATTTATTTCATTTTTGGAGATATTTGAATTAATATATCTTATTTTGGTAAGTCGGTTTTAAATTCATTTGTAGCACTTGTACGTGTCATTCAGGGACATCAATTTTAACTATAGTATTTCCTACAGGAATATTCAATTCAATAACTCTCTAGAGTCGATAAGAATATGTGACAATTAACTTGCAATTTGTTGCAAATAGATAATCTATTGAACTTCTATTTCACATTATTTGGTATGAGAATCAAGGAAATTGATGCAAACCTGATGCGAGCCTTAGGTGCACGTACACAAAGTTTATATCCACCCCAACATGAACAATTTCTTCGCCAGTTAGGCGTGCCCACGCTCATCAGGCATGACTAAGGAATGCAATTCCAGTCGATGACCAGAAGCCTTTCCAGTAGTTAGACGAGACCCGTAACACAACAAGTTCATAAGATCTAGACGATTTCATTATGGTTTGGTAGCGGAATATCAACTTGATCAAGGGCAACACGAGACCAAGATTGACGGTAGAGACACCACAATCAACGCGATCTTGATTGCTAAAATCTTTTTTGAACACTTAGAATTCCATTTAAGGCACTCAAAGATTGTTCTCGCAAAAACCAAGAGAAAACTCTCACAATTTCTGAAAATAATTCATTTCCCCTTTATTGAACGAAAAGAAGGCTATTTATATCCTTTACAAAGCAAACCCTAATGCTACTTGGACAAGACCTACTAACGACACTTCAATTAGGAAACTAAGAAGATAATAAACCTAAACTAAGGAAGTAACAGAAATAAGAATTGGGCCCTAACTAAGCTAATTGGACCAAATTAACCCTATAAAATACTAAAGCTGTACGACTAACAAAAATTAACAGCTGAAAATTAAATTCCTTAGGCGTGGGCACGCTTAACTAGTGCCAAGTCTTCTGGTCGCTGACTGGAATTGCATTCCTTAGGCGTGCTTGATGAGCGTGGGCACGCCTAACTAGCGAAGAGCTTGTTCACGTTGGGATGGGTATAAACTTTGTGTACGTGCACCTGAGGCTCGCATCAGGTTTGCATCAGAAATCCAATAATATTTATTTGGTATGAGAATCAAGGAAATCCAATAATATTTTTCAAACAATTTCCTTTCGATTGATCATTTCCTCCCCATAATGTCAGGAAGTGTACAATAGATCACCCATCAATATTAAATGATTTCTAATTGTAAAGAGTCATTTCATTTCTGATATAAATTTTTGTTAGAGCCGCGGTAGCACAAGGGGGTATGTATGAATAATTGTCGGCTCTTTTTTTGACAAATCATAAATATGTTGGGATCAGTAAACTTCTAGTTCACTGTAAGTGATGATTTTGATTTAATCAAATGAGAATAAAGACAAGTATAACAATAACTATTTCTCATTTGAATGATTTTACAATATAATCAAACTTTATCTCACTTGATGACATCTATTATTGTCTCATTTTGTGTCTCGATATGATATCCATTTCAGCGGATATTTTTAAATTCAATATATTTCTTTGAGAATTGGGGAGAGTATAGCACATTATTTATAACAAACTTTACTCCTTCAGGGAGAAATATAGTAGTGGCTCTTCCGGAGTTTTGAATTATTTTACCACCATCACTGATTATATTTTATCTCTCCTATTCTCAAATAGCAATATAGAGTGCATAGTAGTACTATTAATGAGACACATACTATTATCACCATAATTTTTTTAATCTCAAATATTTGACATCCATTTCTTCTTCATGAAGAAATAATAAAGAAATACGTCTATTCCTTCTTCATGAGGAAATAATAAAGAGACATTTTTTCTTTAGGAAGTAATAATAATAAAGAAACGTTTCTTCTTCAGGAAGAAATAATAAAGTAACAAACCCATTTCTTCTTCAGAAAGAAATAATAAAATAATACAACCATTTCTTCATCAGGAAGAAATAATAAAGAAATATTTTTCTTCAAGAAGAATTAATGAAGAAACTCACAAATAAATATAAACATGAATAAAATTCATAAATAACATAACTGATAAAGAAAATGACATAAAATATGCAAGAATAATAAATAACCAAATTCTAAATAAATATCGAGTGTTTGGCATCAATTTATTCTTCAGGAATAAAATATAGTTATTACCATCATCAATTACACCATTAATTACACCTTCAGAGTGTTTGTTTATGATACTTGATAAAGGTCAATAAGATATTTAGTCATACAATATACTCGTGACTAATGACCTTTAATACTATACAAATGGTATTTATTTTTCATTATCTCATTTCAGGTAGCACATATCTACCTTTGTTGCATTCACAATCACGATTATGGTTAAAATTTAGTCACATTCACTTCAGGGAATAGACTAGATCCATTAGATCAGATTTTAAATAAAGGCATGTAAGAAGTTCTGAATACTTCTCAAATTCCTTTTCTCGATATTGCTATTTCAGGAGCATATTCGACAAGTGAAATATGGAGAATATATTTTTAAGATATTTATATCAGTGATATTTTCTTCACACAATTTTGATTGAGAGGTAACTCTAAACATAGCAAAATATATTCAATAATTGATTCAAAAGGATTTCAACTTTCGATAACTTTATCATATCAAGTTTTGCAAGAACGACCATCTTCAGGTGGTCAGATTTCGACCATCTTCAGGCAATTAGATCCTTTTCTTTTAAGGGACAAATAGATCTTTATGCATCATTATTTTCATTAATGGTGCCTCCAAAACCATTTACATCAAGATGTATTTTCACCATCTAAGTATTCATAATAAATAATTCTTTAATAATAAAGATAAATAAATAGAATTGAATTCAACAATCAAGTGTGGGAAAGTAAAAGCAACAACAAAAGTATCCAATCAGCTCCAAATGAGCTCACAATCACAGGCACATGCAAACAGCAGTACATACAACTAGAAGCTCATGTGATGCTATTTACCAGCAACTTAAATGCATAAGAATACAAAATCATAAATTGCTTTCTTGCCAAAATAATCACCACCAAATAATTCAAAATTTTCACTATCAAAATTACTAAAAATCTTCACACTCTCAATCAACTGTTTAGGAGTAAAATATTTTTAAATTCGGATAAAATCCATATCTATCAAATTAAACATCTATCCATCACTTTAAAGAGAGTTCAATCAACAATTTCTTTTTCTTTCTTTACCAAATCAAAATTTTTTTCTTCCCTTACCAAATCAATATATTATTTTTCTTCAACAAACTTATCACTCTCAATTTCTACAAAGATTTTCAAATCAAAACTCTCAACAAATTTAAAATTTTTAAAATTACCTATATCATTAATGAATCTATCACTCTCAAAATTTATAACCCAATAATAACAATCAAATCTCAGTTTGAAAGATGATTCGTCTCAATAGTCTATAAAACATAATAATTATCGTTGCAAAACTGCCAACGATTTTAGTACGATGAGCAAAATTTTTCTAAATACTTTTTGCTATTATTTTACGCATTATTTGAAAGAATAATCGTGCATTCTTCTTGAAAACATTGTTTTGTTAACTCACTTGTGACAATCTAATAAAGAAAATCTTCTAGACTATGTTGTTTCAAATATTTTTCACTTTTAAAACTCAACTAAAATATGCATGCCTACATGTGCTCATAGGACTCAATGTTCCTGGATAAATTTTCCTCTCCCTTCTATCAAGTTTTCTTAGCCTCTCTAGCTAATTAACCAATCAAATTTTCCAATTGGACAACTCACAGTAATCACAAACTTGACAGGATTCTTCTCTAGTCTCTATTATAACACTCGCAACAATCCAATAATTTTGGGACCAACTTTATAGTTGAATTCTTTACCAACCACACACTTCAAGACCAACCTCATGGTTTAATCAACTGAATATTTTCCAACAACTTTGTGTCCTACTTCTTTAACAGAAGAAATGCCTAGAACATAGTTTGGCACGTGATACCAACTGTAGAACTCAAATTGTAATAATAATTGATGTGTGCAAGGTTATAGAATTGAAGGAATAACATAATCACTCAAAATATTTATATGGGAAAGAAGAAATAAATAACTCACAATATTATTGATATCTTAAAACAATGGAAGAAAATCACACCAAAATAAATACATTACCAACTCTGGACTCTTTGAAGAAAATATCACAACTAATCCTTTATTTTAGCCTACAAAACTTGTTGAGTAAAAAACCACTTACATTAATATTTATCAAATAAAACACATATTTCTAAATAATGTAACTACAAAAAACCTGACTCCAATAAAATTAGTAAATAAATAAACAAATACTTCTAAATTTGATTTATTTTGCCAACAAACCTT
Source organism: Gardenia jasminoides (assembly GCA_013103745.1). NCBI lineage: Eukaryota > Viridiplantae > Streptophyta > Magnoliopsida > Gentianales > Rubiaceae > Gardenia > Gardenia jasminoides. The sequence goes on from CM023096.1 coordinate 26,749,394, forward strand.
TTGTCTTCTCTAGTCTATCAAATCTATTTCGAGCTAGGGCCGTCAAAGTACATTATGAAGTTGCTTTTCTTTGACTGAGAATATGCTTTTGTATCTTAGACCCCGTTTGATAACACAATTCAGCACTTAAACTTAATGGATTCAGATCTTAACACGTTCAGACCGTTTGATAACCGAAAATAGACATCTGAATGAATTAAGTGGCACTGAATTTTCTAGGCAAAACTTGCTCCCAAAAATCAGTGAGAAACTATTCACTTATCACTAAATGTGATATACATTCAAATGTATTAGATTTAGTACTTAACAATTCAATCACTTAATGAATTCAGACTTCAGACTTCAGATTTCAAACTTCAGTTTTCAGATTCCAGTTTTATCAAACGCACCCTTAGCTTTTGAAGAATCATCCATATTCAATTAAGCAGACTTCCAAAATATTGGATAAAGCTTTTGAAGTCTTATCATCCATATTCAAAGGAAAAGAGCATTAAAGTATTCACTAGCGGGGAACTGCTTTTTCAAAAGGCAAATGTGGACTGAATACTATCCAAAAATAAGTTCAAGTTAATTAGAATAGTCAAACGGTGGCATATTTTGCAAAATAAAAAAAATAAAAAAAATAAACAGAAAGTAGCAACCACTTGATTTTAGATTAGATATGGCAAATCAGAAATATGTTTTCAAAGAATCAAAGTTCAGTTCCCAAAAAAAAGAAAAGAAAAGAAAAAAAAGATACGAAGGAAATTCAAGTTTGGCGAAAAGAAAAGAAATAAACAATTAAAAAATTACTGCTTTTGAAAACTAGAAACAACTGAAACTTTAATCATCCAAAGAGCAGGACTGAGGTCACATCTTCTAAAAAGATAATTGTTCAAACTTCAAATATAGTGTACACATTAATTTTTCAAAAGACAATTTCTTCTACATCCCACAAATAAATGCTACAGGTAACTAAACTAAATTGAAACCCCTTCAGCTGACTTTCCTGCATTGCTTTGGACAGCAGCTGCAAAACAGAAGTAGAAAGGGCGGCTAACAATTTTTCCCTATTGCAATATTAAGCTATCTACGTGTATTATCAAGCCAAAAAGTAAGACAAACTGGAGAAATGAAGGAGAGGGAGCAGTGCAGGTCCGTCTGGTTATTCTACATGTAAAAAGTTTTGGTGCACAACCATATATTATAATGTTGTATCAAAAACTAAATGAAATATTTTATTCATGCACATCACTTTGTTCATAAACACTATAATGTAACCTGACTGTACACCAAATAATGTAAGAAATACAACAACCAGATCAAAACACACAGAATCACAACCCCATTGGCGCCTCTCCTAAGAATGAGAGACTTGAATCTTAATATAATGTGAATCGACAAATAATCTTGAATAAAATATGGTATGCAATTAAAGGCAAAAGAGGGAAGCTTTCAGAAGTAACTGGATTGAGCTTGCAAGAGCTCAAGTTGTGCCAGTAACTTGGCACTTGCCGGCTTCAACTTAGGATCACCATTTTGTGCTAGATCAATGAGAACTGCTTGTGTAGATTCACAATGCTGTACTCTGTGTGATTCAACTCTGAAAATTCTTTCCAAATTCCAAAGGGCTTTTTCTTGTGCCTTGACACTTCCAAATTCAAGAACTTTTATGATGGCTTGAATGCCTGAATATTTGGCTATAAGATAGCTTCCATTCTCCCATGTTTCATCTTGCAGGAGAGTTGCAAGTGAACTAAGAACAGCTTCATCTGCTTCCCTTTCTGTACCGTCGAGAACTTGGATCAAATGAGGAATGGCATCTGCCTTTATCAAACAAAATGTGGTTTTGGCTGAGCAATATCCACCATGAACTTCACAATAGCCATCTACTGAAGGAGGCGCACATAACCAGTTTGACTGTCTGGACTTCTTCAGAGAAAGTGAGTTCTGTGATAACTGAGCCAGACATGTTGCAGCTCTACTTTTAGCCACCACTGAACCATGTACAAGTAACTTTACAAGAGCAGAGATCACCCCTTGATTAGCTGAATATTGTTGCAACTTCTTATCTGGAGGAGCTGTGAAGCGAATTAGAATACCTGCAATGCTTTCTGCTATCCTCATTGCATTAGGTGTTGAAGTTGCATTTAAGGAACTCAACATAGAAACCAAAGTAGGCAACATATTTGCACATTTTAGCATATCTGTGACTTTTCTGTCACTTGATGGCAAATTGCTGAGTATACCAACAGCTGCAGCCTTCTCACACTCAGAAGTTGATTGTGAGATGATACCAGCAATTATATTAATATTCATTTCCCCAAGCTGTTGTGCCAGATCCTGTTGATCATCTTTAGACAATGTATATATCAAGTGTAGGACAGCACCCCTGATTTTGGAATTACGGTCAACAAGGAATGGTATGAGAAGCTGAATTCCACCATTCTCCTTCATCTTCCTTCTAACTTTAACAGCACTAGTATGACTGGCAATGCTATTCAATGCATTCAAGAGATTACACTGGATTACTGGACTAGACAGGTTCAAAAGTGAGAGCATTTGCTGAGCAACATCTGGTTTGTCAAGTATACTTTCAGACTGAGCTATCATTGCTAGAATTGCAGATGCAGGTTCTCGTAGAGTCATTAGTACTGATGTCACAGAAAAAAGAAGCTGAAGCACGGGCACCAACACACCAGAACTGATCAATCGTTGGATGTTCTCTTTTGAGCTAGATAAATTTTGCAACGCACTCAAGGCTGATAGCTTGGCCTCAAACTTTCCTCTACTGAACATGTTAACCAAAGGTTCAATGGCCCCATATTCTCCAAGCAAAGCTTTACATTGATCAGTCAACTCCATCCTTGACAGGGCTGTTGCCATTACAACCTTACTCATATCCGAACCTGCAAAAGCAAAATGTATTATTTATCAGACAATTACAAATGTAATGCGAATATGAGAAATATGCATCTTCTGAAACTCACAAAGACACGCTGTCCTCTATACTAAATGCAACCTTAATTTCTATCTTGGAAACCATCAGTTATGCAGCTCTAGTAAAGTTATTGCTAAGTCACTCTCATCTGAAATCACAGACATCACTGGAGGCAATCATATATTCCAGCTACTAATTATAAACATTGTCAAAAACAAATGAACTACCATAGGGCTTAAACATGTGTCAAACACTTCACACAGGCAAAAAAATGTTGCATTTGCGTGCTCAAATAAGGTTCTAAATGACTAAAATACAAAAGCTTCACGGTGCCTCTTTTCTCATGAAATTAATTTGTTGCAAAATATAAACTATGTTCATCTTGCAGTGGGATGTAACAGAAAGCAAGACAAGAAGTCACAAGGTCAGTCCATTTCAAGATTACCTTCCTTTAGGTACTGTATTAAAGGTTTGAAGTAGCCAGCCTCAGCCATATTTAGAACATTTTGAATATTGTTTGACAAAGCATTTAATACTGTTCCTGCATCTTTAGATGCCTCTTGATCCTTCTCATTGTAGATGGAAACCAGCATTACAATACACCCTTGAATTCTTCCAATTCTTCTCCTCACTGCAGGAACGTCTGAAAGGCTAGCTAAAAGTGCCACTGCTTCCTTCCTCTCTTCCACATCCCTCGTCAATGACTTGACCAACACCGATAAAAATCCCACTTCTCCCATCTTTTCCTGCAAACTATGAACCAATATAAACATAAAACAACGTATGGTAAAATATGATGAAACTACAGAATGTTATTCATGAGTACCTTGTAATTATCATTCTTTCGGATGAGGCTTCTTAGTAGTCTGATTATCGCAAGTCTGTTGTTTGATTGACTTGAACTCAATCGGTTACACAAAACTGATATGATACTTTCATCATCAATTGTTTGATCAGTGATCGTATTTTCCCTAACCAAAGCGTTTAACTGGAAAATTGCACGTTTAGATTCTTCATCATTGCCAGAACTGAGCTGAAAAACAACATCTTTAATAGCTAAAGTAATTCTATCTTCCTCGATTATTTCTTCCTCTGAATCTTCCTCCAGTAAGGTGTCATTAACAGACACTGATTCTCGTTGAGAACACCAGTCAAACTTGGTACTCATCATTTCTTTACACAATGCTTCAATCTTTTCTTTGTTGGCCATTGATACTTCATGACTAGCAAAAAGAACAAGGCCTAATGACCTCCCAAGATTCTGTGTAACATCTTCTATGTGCTTTAATGGAGATGAATGAATATTCGTGCTACTTAGCAAACTTTTTGCACGATAGAATTCCACCTCAAGCGATTCAATTGCTTTGTAAATTGCATCTCTCTCCACAAGCTTGTTTTCCCTCAATTCATCAAGAAGTGGACCCAGTTTTTCTATGAGCAGAGAGAACTCTGTGAAGGCCTCTCCAAGAGATGATTCTGAATCTTTTGTCACTGATGCAACTTCATCTACTGAAGTCCTTTCTTCTGATGCAATCTCTGAACAAGTTTCAATTCCTGCACCCATGATTATCGACCTTCCTGAACTTCAGCAATCAGAAAAAAGATTGAAAGAATAATTTGTACTTACAGAGGCTAAAACAGAGAAAACAGAGGAAGAAGACATGGAAGATCTTTAACAAGAATTTTGATTCTTTTATACAACTTGCTTTTGACCAGTATAGGCTTAGCTGGTGAAGCAATTTTTATCTAAGATATTTGATTTCTGCATGAATATTTCTCAGGATGACTTCGAAGAATTAGCCCTGATTGGACAATCAACAAGGAAAAGCTATGATGTTGTCCTAACATTGGTAATTTAGTACTTGGATACCGCAGGTAGGCTGCTGAGGAGAGGTAGAGAAGGCTTTGTCTATGTGAGAAGACCTTGACTTGGCTCTGTTTTTGTATTATTTTGGTTGTCTTTTTCCTCAGACATGGTTCTGGAAAAGAAATTGTCAATACAACATCTTGAATTTTGGGTGTAAAGGGAAAGCAAAACTGTGCAAAGGCCTCAATTGCTTTTACGAACAGAGTTATTTGATTTCAAGAATATTTTCACCACAATCTCAAAATTAGAGCTTTTATATATACACGTGTGTGTGTGTATAAAAACATGAAAATTGAATTTGACCCCCTTCTAATGTATACAAAAGGTTCCATTTCTGTTCGCATTTTAGTTAATTTGGCCTCCGATGTATCATAATCTATTGATTTTCTCCCTCGTATTAACAAAATGAAGTCAATATAGAGAATTTTTATCAAAAAATTCATTAATTGTAATAGAAATGATCATGTACAGGACATGTATACCGTTAAAAATAACCATTGTAACATGTGTGTTTCCCATATTATAATTACAGTATAATAATATGGGACGTAGATTTCCTATAATTAGTAGGAGAAATGCACTATTCAGTGGATGGTTCGAGATCAAACCAGCAAGATCCAACTCGATTGCTACCGTCTATTTCAAAATTAAATAAATCACACTAATAATTGGACAAATGCAAAAAAACTGATTTTCCTGCGTTTGGATAGTAGATTTTTTGGGATAATTTTTTGAAAAAAATACTGTAGCACTTTTTTGATATGATGTATTTGAGATAAAAAGATGATTGGAATTTGCGTCGATGATGTAAACAAAATTTTTTAGCTAAATATAAGCAATCCAAACACTTGTTACTCAATTTGTTTTGACAAAGAAGAAAAAAGAGCAAACAAAATCCCTCTCGTATTCAACAAGAAAACAAGTAAATAACTGTTCCTTTTCTCCTCATTTTTTTTCCTTTTCTTTTAGAAGAACTCTATTCCATGTGAAATCGCACATTTGACAGACTAACTTCGAAGACTAGTAGGCAGGATCGTTCTATAGTGGGCACCTCTGACAGTCCCCACTATGGGTACTGTCCACGTGTCAGCAGCAAGCAGCAGGAGCCTCGGAAAGACTTCGGCTGTCCACAAATGAGCAATGTTGGGATGCATGCGCGTTTCATCCAGCACAACGCGCTGAGAACCAAAAAAAAAAAAAAGTGGAAATTGGACAAGACACGTGTGGCTGAAAAGGAAATACATGGGAAGATAGCGTATGGACCTGTAAGTAAATACTGGGATTGTATGGACCCGTAAGTAAATACTGGTTACTTGGTGAAAATCTATACACACAAGTGTGATAGAGAGAAGCGCGAAAAATCCCGCGCTCGTTTGTCTATGGCGGGGAATAGAGAAAACTTGAAATAGTGAAAACTTGATTAGCAAGGTAAAAAAGGAAGTTGCGTCTCCTTTCACTAATTGAAAGGGGGAAAAGCATCCATCATCCAAGGAAGATATGCTAAGTGGAGGCGATGTTCTATATCTCTGCCTGGACGCATCCAAGGGGTGAAAGGTGAGTATAATCCCTCAATTTGCTAATCAGTAAAGGTGCATTATGGTCGGTAGTGATAGATGTTAATTTGAAGCAACCCCAATGCTTCATGTTGCTGACAAATATAGTAAGTAGAGAATGAAATGTGGACATATTAAGGACTGTCGGAACTGAGGTTGGTAAAGTTGGGTGTGGGAGAGTTATTGAGGGATTTATAAAGGAAGGAAATGGCAGAGGGAAATAGGGCAGATTGAAATTGGGAAGAGTGGATAATGCAAATTTAAGAATAAATGGGTAAATTTCAATAAGTTGGACAATTGATTTTCGGTCAAAATAAGGAGGCAATAAATATAAAATGGAAAAGCATAATGGGGCATTGTAGTAGGTTGACAGGGAAGGAATGGTGCAGCAAATAATTGTTCCGAAAATAGAAGATGTTTATCAGAATGTAACTGAAGGAGGTGCATTGCAAACATCCCGTTGTAACACGAGAAGGGGAAATTTGTGTGTGCATATGTGCAAATGAATGTGAACTTTGTATTTGTAGGTGTGAAGTAGGGGGCTATTTTGTGAGGAACTAGGGCTGCGGCATCACATTAGCAGTACTGATATATGTACGTACAAATGGAAAGAGAAGCTGAGAGAGTTTGCAGAAGGCAAATAGTGGACCTAAATGCAGATGCTATGGATGAAGATTATGATATATTCGAGTACATAAATCCTGAGGAGTATAGCAAGGGAGAGGGCATTAATGGCATTGCAGAAGCTCGAAACCGAAGTTGGGCCGAAAGGCACAAAGACATCAGGTTCGACGAGATTGGATCTGAAGAGGTGCATGGAATGATGTTTGACACCACTAAAGAAGCTGAATGGTTTTACATGATGTACGCCAGAGCAACTGGCTTTGGGGTGCGCAAGGGATACAAGAGAAAAGATCCGTCTGGGTGCATCAGGATAAGGGCATGGCTTTGTAACAGAGAAGGGGAGAGAGACCCAAAGCACGTAAATAGAGTTGACCGGATTAGGGAGGCCAAAGCTCAAACAAGGGTAAATTGCCAAGCTTGTTTAAAGATCAGGTACGATCGGACAATGAAGAAGTACATAGTTTCAAGTTTTGTTAGTCAGCATAGCCATCGACTTTGTAGTCCGGGAAGCATACAATTCATCAGGTCTCATCGAAAGGTAGGTGAAGCAGACTGTGCACAGGCGGAGTTAATGAGACAAGCAGGGGTGAAACGTAGTCATATATTGCGGCTTATGGCTCTTGAAGCCGGAGGATACCAGAACATGCATTTCAATGAAAAGGACTTGCACAACAAGTTGAATGCTCGAAGGCAAACAGAAATTGTGGGTGGAGATGCAGAATCAGCAATTGCTTACTTGGCTGGAAAGCAAGATAGCGATATTAATCTGTACTACAAGTATGCTGTGGATGAGGAAGGACGGCTGACCCGATTGTTGTGGGCGGACTCAAGGGCAAGAGATGACTACCGTTGCTTTGGGGATGTGTTGGTCTTTGATAGCACCTACAATTCTAACCATTACCAATATCCACTTGTGGTACTGTGTGGGGTGAACAACCACTACTCCACCTGCATTTTTTCATGTGCTGTGATGGTTGGGGAGGGGGAAGATGCCTATGATTGGGTGATTAGTACATTCCTAGAAGCTATGGATGGGAAGCAGCCAATTTCGATAGTGACGGACGGTGATAAAGCCATGAGGAAGGCTATTAAGAAACTATTACCAAATTCGAAACATAGGCTATGCAGCTTTCATCTTGAGAGGAATGCTAATAGCAATGTGAGGGATAAGGAGTTTCTAAAACCATTCAAAAGCTGTATGTTCATGAATGCAACCCCTGAGCAATTTGAAGCAAAATGGGCTGAAGTTGTTACACGATTCGGGCTAAAGGACAATGAATGGGTAAATAAAATGCACAAGAGAAAGGAGCTATGGGCAATGGCCTTCCTGAGAGGGAACTTCTTCGCCGGTATGAGAAGCACCCAGCGCTGCGAGAAAATGAATCAAGTGCTAAAGCTGCACTTGACGCCTGAAGTGAAGTTATACGAGGCCGTCCGAGCATATGAGCTGGCAGTTGCGAGACTTAGGCACGAAGAGAGGAAAAACAGGGCTGTTACTGAACACACAACACTCTTGCCTGGAAGTCAACTACATGCAATTGAAAGAAATGCGGCAGATGTGTACACAAGGAACACATTCATATTGGTTAGGGAAGAAATGAGGAAGCAGGGGCTATACTGCCGTTATTATGGAAGCAATGATGGAATCAGTTCAATCCACTATATCAGACACCCATACAGTCATGCACAATACAAAGTGGTATACAACATGTCACTTGGACACATGTACTGCTCATGCTTTAAAATGGAAACACATGGTTTACCTTGCTGTCACATGTTCCGAGCAATGCTATTTGAAGAACTCAAGCGTATTCCAGAAAATTGTATTTTGAAACGTTGGACTCGGCGAGCCAAAGAAGGGATGTTATCTAATGAAGCGGCCGATACAATTGACACAAGCCTAATTGAGATGGCTAGGTACTCACGACTAGTTACAGGATTTAGGAATCTATGCCAATATGCTAGCAAGACAAAGGAGGGATATGCAAATGTGCTGGATGTGTTTGAGAATGAAACAGTTCGAGCAAAGGAATTGTACCTCAAAAGGCAGGCAGAATGTGGCACATTGAGCGGAACAGGAGATGGTAGAGCAAAACGGAGAAGGGTAGGGGTACTAGACCCCCAAATAACAAGAAAGAAGGGATCGAACAAGGCAAAGGGCAAACAGCATGGTGAAGCGAACAGGTATGCAGAAAATTCATGCTGCGAACTTGACAAATATATCCGTTAAATAATTGTGAGACCAAGTGCTCCTATAGACTGCAATAGCAGGATAGCTAAATGCCTAATTACTTCATGTATCCTACTGTAGGCAATTTCTGATAAAAAACAATTTATGTACATATGTGTGGAAATTCAATTACAAGTTTACAAGTGATGGCATAACAGTTAAAAATGAGTTGATTACAGGTGTAGTTACCTACACCTAACAGTCATCCCAACTTATTAATTTTTTTGTTTTATTGTTGGAGGAAGAGGTCTGCAAGCAAAGCAGTTCTCTAGGCGTACATCCCATGCAGGGCATTCGGAAAGTTGCATAGGAGAGGTTGAATTTATGGAAAGTGACGATGAGGCATACCCTGGCTCACAAATAATGTCTCAACCAACCAATAACTCCAGCATAGCAAGGTTTGCTGTACGGGAGTCCAGTACTAACGTGCATTCGGGCACTGTGTTTGGAGGAAGTCAGGTAAGTATTATTTGACTTTTAGCAATGCGGGCACTTGGTATTACTGTGATAGTACACTCCAAAATTGAACCCTGGTGCTTAACAAGAAAAATTGGTGGGGAGAGAAGATGTGGATTGGCACAATGGTTGGGTTGAGGATTAGCACAACTCAGGTCCCTTATGAACTGCGGGGAAAAAATGCTTGGTCTTTTTTTCCCAACCAACCATATTCAAATGAAAGATACGATAGGTATATCCAATTTTACCAATGTAATAGTTGTGTGTCGAATAGAAAAAATAAAAAACACAACCACAGCAATAACCAAATGGTAAGGTAAACATAAGCACTTGTTGTTGACGGGGAAAAGGAAATATCATTTGGATCAAAATAGTTGGTAAGTTCTGTATGTTGCAGCTGGCAAATGTCCTATGCCTTTTCCCATTTCCCTCTAAGAAATTCTTCTTGATATGTGTGGTGTGTTGAGTAATGCCACGAGCAAAATTGTATTTTCAGTGGTTTGCACCAGTTGAGTTGCAATACTTACTCGCAAATGCAGGTACTCCAAAAATTTGTATGTATGCAGCACTGTCCCATTTGGCTAAGTGTAATAGTGTGTTAACATTTTTGTTTAATACGTGAAACATTCTCCCTTGTTTGTAGTTCTATCAAGCTGAATGTGGTAGCCGCAACAGAAAAAAGATTTTTATATTGTTACTAATTTTCCCATTGTAATCAATTGTTTTGTTTGTCCTATGGCAGACATGGCCTAACAGTGCCGAGGGGTGTGCCGGGCAATTGCATCCATGCTCAACGTATTCACAGGTAACTCAGCTCACTTATGGTACATCTATGGCACAACATCCTCCCTACTATGCACTCGAAAGACAACATCATTCTCTTATACATCACGTTTGGATTATATGGCAGGTAGGATCTGTATATTGGGCTGGCACAGAAACACCAGCCAGTGGCCTTGCCTATGACGAAGCCGAATGGTGACTTTGATCGGACGAGGTGCGCCATGATCCCCGCTGCCAAAGCCTGCTGGTCTCCAATTCCTTCCATTGTTGTAGTTGACAAAGTGGAGAGAAACATCTATAGATAGAAATGTTTTTGTGAAAGGGCATACCCTGGCTCTAATTAGCGTAGCTGCATTATTCAGTTTTAGCATGTTCATTTTATGTTCTGATGTTACATGATAATATGTTTTATACCAACAAAATAGTTGATATTGTGTGAAGGGGAACCATTTTGTATCTTGCAGTAGCGTGAATCAGAATTCTTATGTATCGCTTCCCTCCCATCCAATGTCTCCCTATGGCCCCTAACACTGCGTGCAAATGTGGGCATGCCCAAAAAAATTGTGAATACATGAAAATGGAAGTCGACATAAGCGTAGGATATAAGCGACCAGCACACTAATTCATTGAACCAGATTGGGCAATTACAAAACGAGACAAGAAGTGTTCCCCATTGTTGCAAGTGTTTGCAAAACATATACAAAACCCAGTAACAGCTTAGTCAGTACACTGTTAACTTGGGAACAACTACGGCATCAAAATATGCATTCCTACACTACGCCTCAATCCAGTAGAGTTGCTATAGAGAAAGGCAAAGCACACAACGCCAATGCACATGAGGACGGTCACCAGGTGCTTGTACCTCTTCAAACTATTTTGCATAGATCTTTCCCTCAGTCTGGACTCCTGAAGGCAGCATTTGAGCATCTCACTCTTTCCTTCCAATTGCCGGATCCGTTCCCTCAGGGTGTCACAGTTATGCAATAGGTGGGCGTTTGTTGCATCTAGCCCAGCATTTGACATCTTCAATGATGTAATTCTTTCGGAGGCCAGTTTTGCTACCTCTCTTACTCTGTCGCAGCACACATCTGGTTCCAGCCATTTGAAAAATTTACATTGCTTTTCCTGTTACAGTCGACAAGTTGTTTGGGAAACCCATACCCCTTATGGGACTGCAAGATATGTATCATGAGGGACATACCTTGTAGTTTGGACAGCCAGCAAATCTCCTTCCTGGGTTGCTTAGCGTGAAAGAAGTTTGAACATGTGCTTCTAGTCCACAATTGCAGTGTACGGATGAAGTGGTGGACGACGACCTGCCGCTACTACACGCCATTTCCCTAACCACCAAACGCTGATTGCGGAGTTTCAGATGGAGGAATTTAGGAATAGGTAAAGTGAAATTGTGAAATTTTAAAACCCCTGCTATTGCCCGAATTTATTTGCCGAGTGTTGATGGCTACCTGGACCGAGTCAGTTACCTCCAATACCCGGTTCCTAAACTTAATGGATACTTTAAACTATTTCCCGTGTGTGTTAGCTAAGTTATTTTTGTGCATGTAATGCTCTTACACCGCACACATATATGTATGGATCATTGTAAATTTGTCAAGGGATTATTTCATAAACCTCGCATGAAAGGCTACTCATACTTCCGCATGGCACTTGGCAGCTTTGGATAATCCCCCTTATTTGTGTAATTTAATCATGTTGTAAAATTGAAAACCCATTTACCAATTTAATTATAAAAAATTCATTTTGGGAGGCTAAACATACTGCAATTTTCTTGTCATTTCTTAATTGCCATAATGTACCAAACATTGTCTCTTAGTTAATGTAAACGGATGGAGATATTGAAAATTACTGAAAATCATGTTAAATTACTGAAAATTACGAATGATTTATAATACTCGTAGAAATAACTTAAAGAACTCTTAATCATGATACTAGCTTGTTGCAGTAGCTTAAACCCAATCCAACAAACATTTATCGTATGTAAGTTTATCATGTTAGGTTTTTTGTTTTCAACCCTTCCATTATGACAATAAAAGAAGAATCAAGAACTTGGCAATAATATATACATAATCAAACAGAGCAGCCTTAGTCCGGGCCTGCTTTTTTAGTGGAGGTGTCATGAAAAAACTGGTATGAGAGGTTTGGTTTCGCAAATATGAGCAGCAGACACTTAGGAAGAGCAATGGAAGTGCACCACCAGTTTTTCTGTGGTTAGGCCAAAAACTGATAGATAGTCACCGGTGGCATGAAAATGGTACATGTGAGGCATACATTTCCTATTACGTCCGTGACTGCATTCCATAGAAACAATAAACGTCCCTTCCAATGATTAATTTCTGGTCCATGAATGTTCAAAATTACGCAGGTATTTGGTGCCACTACGAACGGATGCATTCTGAGAAACATGAGACAAACATCCCTACCTGGCCCAGGCATATATATGCTTATAGGCCCACCGACAATGTGTTCAAGAAATGTAATCAGGGGATAATGCAATACTACTTAGCGTTTTAACAAAAGCACAATGTATCTGGGCCTAGCTACAACTATGACCAGAATTGCACTATGCAGACCATTCTCGCATCACATCTCCAAGTCTACATCACCCAACATGAATGTTCATCCCATATCCAAACAAAAGATGACCAGTCCCTCCTCCCCATTCACATCCATATATACAGTTAACACCACCTAGATCCTACCAGCTTCTGATACTATTAACATGCCACACTCCGCTACTAAGTTATTAGACATTAATATGCTATAGTCAACCTAAGAGACGCATAGAAAGCGCTGTCAAAAGAGGTGCATTTGTCGCATGCCTACTCCATCGGAGAGCTGAGGTCTGGTAGATGGAGGACATGGTCAAGACCAGGAGCTCCACGTAGCACAACCTCCCTCATAGCAGTGTTGCCCTCGCACAGGAAAAGGTCCACAGCAATGTTCAGTCGCTCTCGAGAGGACAGGAACTGGAACAACAAATCATACACCAAATGTGAATACCAACATATTATAGTAATGGCATCATATGTACATCCGACAACACTTGTCCAACCTCAAGAACAAAGCCAGGGCGCAATTCCTGAAGATGCTCCATGAACTTCATGACATAAACACCACAGTCGTAGCTGCAGGAATATATTTATGGAAGACCGACAGTTACGGAAGTTCATGTAGTCATACTTATGGATGTAATCAGACCAGTGGTGACATTTTCGTATGAAAAATACATGAAACGTCTCATAAAGAATAGCATTGGAAAATTAGACCTGTTTGCTTGCTTCGGGCACCAGTTGGGACTGTGTACTTTAAAGTGGCGAATATCAACCTTGTAGGCAAGTCCAAAACCATAGTTGAGGGCTTCATGAAATCTGCGGCACTGCAACAGATGTAACAGGTGTTTTTAGATAGGATGGGGACCTAACGAAATCAAACACCAACACTACAATATGATTTAGGGTTCTGATACTCACCACTATGGCCGCAACTGCTTCCCTTCCAAATACATGGTCATCGTCTGGCAAGCTATCGTAAATTACACAATTCTCGTCGACCATGTCTATGACGAACAGAAACCAATGCTCCCCACGGTAATTCATAGGAACACTTATCTAAATTTATATACAGCAGTGCGGTCACATATCGATTGGCCACAATAGCACACAAAAGTCTAATCTGTGGTGATGCCAAGGTAGTCTTTATACGAAATATTTTGTATTTACAAATTTAAAATTTCCTAACCTTGCTGCAGGTATAAATGGGTCCACCGAATGATTCATCGGTCAAGTAATCGGCATAGAGTGCCTCAGGGGTGATGTTGTTAACCATGACCATATGCTGCCAAGTTTTATAAGATCAGTTATACAGACCATTATGCATGTTATCTAAGCAATGGAGTCATGAATGCTACAAGTCATTGATGGCAGTAGATATGTATTATAACCGGCACAATGCTAAATGCAGTTACATGGCAGCCCGCTAATTAACCTGAACATCTGCAGGTAAGAACCATATGGCAGTTGTGCTAAATGGATTCCTGCGCCTGAATCGACAGGTCATCATGGCAGCAAAACAGTTTATGACCTTAAAGAGGTAACCACAAAGACGACAACATTAAGTTATTCACATAAAATGTAGTGAAAATTAGACAACAATATGAGTTGGCATGCTGCACAAAAGTTGCTTATGTAGGAGCGTACATCTGAATTAATCCATGTTGCTGGTAGCAATGACGTCAGGTGATCTCGACATGCACTCTGCCCCATCATCATTATCACAGATTCGCTGCATTAGGTGCGAGTGCTTAATGTCAGAGTTAATAGTCATTTGTGTACTACTTGAGCTCTGAACAAGTCAATATACACTCAAGGATCGTACCTCTTAAGGTGCCCACTGTGGAAGAGGAAATCAACAACTTGAGCATAAACATGGACTGGCAGTGAAGCAGCTGTCAATGCTTTGTTGACCTTGTAGACAACCAAATATACAAGATTAGTGCAATACCTATAATTGGGTTAGTAACTGCCACGTATTGAGTTAGTAACTAAAACATATTAGTGCAGATCAGTGAAGCACCATATCAAACGTGTTTTTGGTCCATGCTTTACTGGGTTCCAAAGCTTTAGACTTTGTGGAACGTCCCTGCTGCAGTCACCAGCAAATTGTGCGAGATTAATAGAAGGCATGACTAAAATGGCCTACATTGGTAATGTTTGTTTACATGGCCACATACATAAGATGTTAGGCAGCAAAGAACACAATATACGGGACTTAAACGAGTAGAACGCATTTATTCAGTCACAGAACTACCTTGCGACGACCACGACAACTAGGTGAATAGCAGCAGTGGAGCCTCCCCTTTAACTTACTGAACCCTGGCCTCTTCAAGCATTTTGGTTTTCGCATTGCTACTTTGCGACAAATTCTAGAGCCGGTGGATGACATCTGGGAATTCTCCTTCGAGGCTCTATTGACTGCATGAGATGTGCTACTCTTTGCTGGCCACAAAGTTTTCCTACAGGCTGGTTCACCAGCAGCAGTAGCTATTTCCTTCACAGTGCCCTTAACTGGTGAGGTAACATCCAGTGAATGCCCACTTTCAGAGTCTTTCAGCTGAAATAGCTGGGTCCTATAAGCTGATTCATGGACAGCTGCCATTTGTGGTTGGAAACCCCCTCCCGAAGATGACAATTGCACCACGGATGAAGCATTTAACTTGGCGAGATTGGCTGCTCGTCTGGCTATTGCCCTGCCACTGTCTGCCGCTTTAGGTGGTAGCATATGTGCACCCCCCCGCTGTCGGTTTCTACTTCCACCCTCGCCATCACCAACTCTGCTGCTATGTTCATCTCTGACAACTGCTCCTTTCAGGATCTCCAAAGTACTGGTAATGGTTCGAACACACTCACGAACATCAAGAACATGTTGTTTAAGTTCCATTGTGCTGGTTTCAAGGTTTAATAACCTGGACTCAACTAACTGGTTTGGGAGATTAGTGCATCTCCATTTCCCAAGGGGGGGTCTACTGTTCACAACAACATTGACCTGTATAAGCAATACCAGCGTTAGTGTGGTAGTATGGTGATGTAGCTACATCCGTCTGCCGCTGGCGTAAGCAATTACTCATGCAAGAAAGTAACAATTAGCATACCTGCTGATTTGCGAAGACACCTAGGGACATCAGCTTAACCACACGTTCTGTCATCTTTTCCTCAGACCAATTCCCCAGCCATGGGATGTGGGAAGCATGCATTCCTTCAAGTGAATCGTCCTTCAAGCTTATAAGTTCTAGATAGAATAGCTAGAGTGCATACAAATTCGAAAACAGAGTTAATGAGGATGTGGAGGTAATAGATATAAGAAGTTAGAGACATGTTACTCATAATGTCAACATAGGGTTACCATTAGCAGAATCACATTCCCTGTGAGCTGAGGAACAGGTGCGGATTTTGCTGCCCTAACATCACATACCAGATTATCAATGATGAATTGGCTCCAGTTATACTTGGCCAAATCATCAACAGTGGCAATAAGGGACACCAGTTCCCTGTTGAATATGTCGTTGATAGTAGGGCAAAGCAGGTTCCTTAGTACGATCAACACAAACTTGGTTCTGAATTCATTGCCGCCTCCCTTCAGATTCTCCAAACTCCGATGAACCTCAGCGAACACAATTGAGCCATCGGATATTGGGATATTGAGAGAAGCCTCCAACTCTGGGTTAACTTGGCAGTTCAAGAGGGCACATGAAACATCATAGCCACTGCTTGGCACTCCAAAACAATACTCCGCATCGGTGGCCTGCAAATGCAGGGATCTTCCATGGACATTGAGAGTGCACGTGTCACAGTCGAAATTATGAACAAGCCATGCCACAAACTCTGAGTGTATGGGCAGGGGTCTAAGTGAAAGCATCCCTCCAAACCCACTCTGCTCCACTGTTTGCCTCTGCTGGGGCGTCAGCCAGTCAACCGTCTCCTTCAGAAGCATTGTACTCACACAACACTTAAGTTTAGAAACCTATGTATCAGATCGCAGTGCATCATTATTATGGTTGCATACAAGGGAACCAGATGCTAGTTTAGCAGCATTATGTGATGGGCTGCGTTTGACCATAGGGCCTTACCTGTGCAAGATTTCGGTGCTCTGTCGGGGAAGTAGGGGAAGTTCTAAATTCCTCACTATTCAGCTGCGATCGTTGACAGGGCCCCGATATATAACTCCAACCTGCTACATTGTGTTGATCTACAACACCGCCTTCTTGGTAGTTACCCGAGCATGCTCCAACGGACAGGGTTGATGGCCTCCCCTCTTTAGCTACGCCTCCGATTATGTCACCGTACTCCTCGCTATCATCTACGCACAACGCAGGTATCTGGACGACGTTGGAAGTGGAGTAGGCAGATAACAACTCCTGCCAATCAATGCTTGATTGATACCCATCCCTGCATTATTTGAGGTTACAAACACTCGGCTACAAAAATATGTGTAAAACGGGAACAGAGGAAAAGCTGCATAACTTAATTTAACCCCCCCAAAAGTATACGGTCAAATTATTTTACATTTCTCCCTCCATTATAAATGATATCATTCCTTCGCTTACATCACTTATCTCTAGTATACAGAAGAAGGAGTAATCGGATGGCAAGAAAACATATTATAATTCAAACAGATCATGCATGCGAACAAATTTAAGTGGTAATAATTGTGGAATGGGCCACCACTTGAAGAATTCTGCAACATTAATGTATCGTAAATGACAATTAATGGTAGAAAGGGAGCAGTATAGGGCTGTTATCTAGCAACTCTAATGGCAGGGATCCTTCCAACTACCCATGCGTACGCTTATTAATTATATATCATAGATAAAACGAGATACATGGTTGGGAATTGCACATTAAGAAGGCCAGGCACTTACATTTTCTGCGTAACAGTACCCGATTAATACCAATGCCTCTGCTTATCAGATTCCTTTTGCACTTCAACTTTAGCCAGCTTCCCACCTTTGATGTTGTGTGATTGCAAAAGTTAAATGGCAGCTGGGGACCTCAGTGTATCCAAAAGTGTATCCACCAACTGTTGCCCTCCTTTCATCCCCTTCTCCAAGTCCTGCTACAAGACGCACAGGTTCAATAAAGTGTTCCATCAACTTAACTCTCCATATGTAGATACAATTCCCGCCAAACATGGGTGATTTTCCCTCCAAAACCATGTTACTTTTTTTGCGCCATTTCCTTACCCATCCTCTCACAAAACGTATACTGCTCCCGCCAATATTTTGTGCTGTTTCGGCAACCAGGAGTCGCGGTAGTTGACCACGAGATTAAACTTTAGTCCAGCCTCTCATTCTACCTAGTTACTTAATAAATGATCCTATACTTGTAACCACGTGTAGAGGTCTCAACGGGTCGGATCCGAATCAGAATTGGTAATTCTAGATCCGAATTCGAATGCGGACACGTCTCAAGGTATCGGATCCGGATCCGGGTCCGAACCGGATTTGGTTCACGTATATCGATTTGTTATATTCATATATAAAATTTATTAATAATATAATTAATTTACTTTTACGAAACATTGAATTTATAAAAAATTAAATTTATTTTAAAAACAAGTACATTTGTAGCAAATGTAGATAAAACATATATTTTTTATTAAAATAATTATACTATTCCTATACGTGTCCAAAATGGGTCAGAATATATAAATTCATATCCGACCCGTTTTATTTATGAATAAAACGGATGCGAGTCGCATCTGTGTATACGGGTCTACGATATGTTCTGTATCCAAAAAATCGGACCGAATCGAGATCAACTCCGAGTCTGGACCCGATCCGTTGATAGGCCTAACCATGTGTGCTAGCACCAGCTCACCTCTCCCTTTATGTTCACACCCAGTTTTTGATGCAGCAGGGAATTTTTCGTCCAACTTCTTATAGTTCGATTACTTATTGTTTCAATTTACACAAACTTGATACCAAGGACCCTAATTGTAACTGAAGATTTCATACCATGCTCTACTGCACGCAGCCACACACGATTAGGGATGAGCATTCAGTAGTCATTCGGTAATTTGATTTATCGAATGCGATACATCGATTATTTCTTTTGTTTAGTTCTTAACCATTTCACATTTTGAATTGAATTCATTTACAAGACTGAATTCAATTTCGATCAAAAAACTATTTATTACCAAATTGAATTCCATAAAATTTTATTCCTAATTTAAACCCATAAAATTTTCACAATTTAATCCATTATTCCTATTGTACCTATTTGGAAAATTAATTCAGAGTCATTTGATCTTCTATATGTAGTTGTATCTTCAATCCTTGATTGGTTATTTAACAAATAAAGTAAAAGTTACTACTTCAATCCGAGCATTTCACCGCTATCTATCAATCTATCTATCATATATGTAATTCAGGGCAAGTTTTTATCAGAAGTCTCCACAAATCATCAAAATCCCAATCCCTTTTTCATATCATTTTACATATATTTTAATTCAGATATATTACATAATCCTTATCCCTTTACTCTACCAAATCACATCTCTAACTATATAACAACTAACCAATGAAATAAAGAATTTAAAGCGCAAAGTATATACCAAATAACCAATCAAACACATCATTTAACCAACTAAGCACTACATAAATTGTATGTGCAAAATTTTAGGAGACTATTTGAAATACAAAATCCATGATCCTATAATGACTAACTCCTAACAACAATGTCATTTACAAAATTTGTAATAATGCTGAATTAAGGATTTTTTTCTCTACCAATAATATAAACACAATTTACTATTAATGCAACAAATCAATTGATACTAAAGAAGTTTATTAAACTTTCATGGAAAGTGGAGGAGGAAGTACTAAAATTTTAAAAATTTAAAGGAATCAAAATTAAAGAAGTGAAAATGAATGCTAAATATGTTATTGCAAAATTTAGAATAAAATTATTATACTAATAATATCTATATTTATCCACTCCTCATTCAGCTTGGATCTATTTTTAATTTAATCATATTTTAAATAAGTAATCTAAATCTATCTTTTACGTTCCACTAATTCAAGCATTTAATTGAGTCATCAATCTTAACCTGATTAAATTACATACCCACAAGAATATTTGTCGATAGGTATATCAAAATAAATAGGTTACCATTTACTATTACAATTAGTTGAAAGTTATAGTAGAATAAAAGATAAATGGGTGGTAAAATCAAGTCAAACATAGGACAAATAGGGTGAGATTAGGTAGACTGAAGAGAATTTAGACTTCAGAGGCAATATAAAATATTGTATAAATGTGACAAGTTTGAGACAAGTTTGAGTTCAAGAGGTGAGGAACAAGTATTGAGAGGAGTTGTATCAATAAGGAGAATAACTCGAATAGAAGTGGGACATAATCTTATATCTGGTTACTTTTGGTATTTCTTTGACTATTTTTGTTATCGTTTCTTATCTTTTTTACTTTTCAGTATTCATTATGATTTTTATATAAGATGCATAAACACAATATAATTTAGACACTAAAATGGTACTCTTTTTTATTTTTTTAACCTTTTCTCACATGACTATTGTAAATAATTTATTCATACGTTTTATTATATTAACCGTAATCCCGTGCATATCGCACGAGTGCGAATTCTAGTGGGTGCGTAGTATGAAGCAACCCCAATGTGCAAATGCCATTGGATGTATAATAAATTCGGAAGAGGGATAATAAGTGCAATGTAGTGGAAAAAATTGGAAATAAACGTTGTAAATGTCCAAAATATGCAATCGGGATTTAGACACGCACCTAACCTATTAAAAAAAGAACATTAAAGAGTTTAAAACGTTGTGAATAAACCATGAACTGGCTTGACGATAATGTAAATGATTTCACCAGTATTTGATACTAAGGGCTCTACCGCACTTGTATGTATAAAGTTTACCATCCCCAGTATTTACTTACAAGTCCATACACTCCTAGTATTTACTTATAGGTCTTATACACTATACATCCGTATATTTACTTGTAGTGGATGACACGCGCATGCATCTCAACATTGCTCATTTGTGGACAGCCGAAGTCTTTCCGAGGCTCCTGCTGCTTGCTGCTGACACGTGGACAGTACCCATAGTGGGGACTGTCAGAGGTACCCACAATAGACGGATCCCTAGTGGGCAAGGTACATTTCATGTCATTTCAATTCTAATTATTTAAATATTTTATGTCACCATTTCACAGTCGGCGTGAGAGATTATTACCCAAAGAGAAAGTCATGACGTGGTCCTCTCTGTTGACTGTTGATGAATTCAAAACAACATTGAAAGAAACGTCAACAATACAAAACAGAAATAATTGAAAAAAAAAAAGAGAGAGAAGGAGAAAAAAGAAATTAAAGATTGATAAGACGAAGTCAACTATGGCCCCATTCGTAGCGTCTTGTTAACGACTAGAGAATAAAGACAATTGCTTTTGTCCACAAAAAACAAGATAGTAATAATAAAAAACATAAATAAATAAATAATTAAAGGGTTTGTTACATGCAGCACAAATCAATATTCAATTCCTGAGTTAACAATTTACAAAGATTACATGGATATAAAGGTAAAGGGGACTCTGTTCTTTTAAGGAATTGATCACATTCAACAAACAAAAATTTAAAAAAAAATATTCTGTTTTCAAACTGGCTTTTTTGGTGGCGACTGGAAATTGAAGCTTTTTCGACCAGGGCGCTATATTAGACTATTAGTGTACATTCTCTCGTGCAAGGACTACAAGACGTCCAAATTCAAGGATTGCCTGCTCGGCTGGCTGCTAATAGGCCGGATTTGGCCAACAAGGTTAAAAAAAAAAAGTGTAGAATCACCAACCCTTTGTAAAACTCCTACATAATTTCCAAAAGATAGTGCCACAATTGTTCCAACCCCTTTTTCCACCGATATGATGCTCTGGCAAGGAGCATAACACGCGAAGTACTTCACTGGCTTGACAAAAAATGTGAAAAATACAAAATGTGAACATAGCATCTAGAACTATTATTTTCAGTATCCATACTTCGTGAACTTTGCCGTGCTCCCCGGGTGTTTCCATTTATATAAACACTCATTTATGTATATCTTTTGAAAAAAATGCATTCCAAAGATAAAATCAAATTATAATAGAGACCATTTTTAGCCAAAATAATAATAATAATAATTTTAATTCGCATGAAAGGCAGCATTCACTCTAATGCTAATCAAGAGTTTTAACAAGACACCTAAATCAAACATAATTAAGGATTCCTAAACATCCAAACTATTAGTGCTCTGATACCAAAGTATCAGAGTCTTCTTATTTTCTCAAGATATCCCCGAATTCAACACGGCACTCTCTGGCTTTTACTACTCAAGGGACTGTTATGAGACAAAAAGGGAACCTTCTTCTTGGATCTTTGCCAGAACTGCAGTAACTAGTTTGGAAAGAAGGAGAAAGACTTTTAAGCTATCATAACTTTAGGGATTCAAAGAACTCAATAGATTTCTAAACTCTCCGAAGGATTCTATTTCCTTCTTTTAAGTCTTTGTTATTTATAGGCAAACTTCACAAACAGATTTCAAATCCGGATTTCAAACCTTCCGGACTTTACACACGGAATTGAAAACAAACTTAAAGATACAATAATGGCTGACACAATGGCCTACATTTCACATGCCTAAAGGCAAAGTAAAGCAGAAAGCATTATTGAAGACAAAGCAAAGCATAAAGTAAAATGGCCGATAGGATGGCCTACAATCACATGCTAAAGAGTGCTAATGAGACAAAGTATCTCTAGTAACTTGGTAGATCTGCTTCTGATGGAGTATCCGAGGGTGTAGAGTCTGGATCAGTGATATTGAATTCTTCAATGTGGTCCAGATGGGCTCTCTTGTTTCTCCTTTTGTTCTAGAGCACGTTTATCATCTATTCTGCTTTTCCAATTGGATTTATGCTGATTGCTACCTTGACCAATATCATATGGATTCTGGGCACCTTGTATTACACTGTCATCCATCATTTCTTGATATTCCTTTTTAGCTTTCTGCACAACTGTCCAATGTGAATGATTATTACGGTAATTCCATGAGCCGTAGTGTCCAGGCCAGATTGATTGTGGAATCACTTGGTTGTGTTAAAAAATATATCTCTGGACTTCCTCATACACATCATCTCGGTCCAAGATAGTATGATGGAGTTCCTTATAAATGATTACACTTGGCAAGATTTGAATTTGGTTATTTGAAAGATAGGCCGAATGGTGGAAATGGATAATCAGATGACTATATTTGTTTGAAAATAGATCGGTCTAGAAAGATAATGGTTTAAACCATTGAAGAAATATTTTGAGGTTTGGTTTTAAGTGCTGTCTGAAACAAGAGTTTTGAAATTCCATAAGAATATGGTATTGATGGCATAGACACCATAAACACCATAAAAGAGGTTTAGGAAAATCTTGAGGTTGGTCAACAAAAACTTGAGAAAATGGGTATTCAGGATTTATACCAAAAGGATTTAAAATTGAGCCTCCATATGAACTAAATAATTCTAATTCATACGTAATCCTGATTCTTTCAATATCTTCCTTTTGCCATGAGTATGGGATTGGAAAACTTCAGGTGGATGCTGCTAGTAGGGTGAGAACATAGCTATAACTGGAGGTTCTTTTCTAGAAAAGAAGTCAGCAACTACATTACTTTTCCCTTTAATATGTTTTACCTCAAAAGTGTATTGGGAAAACCAGGCTGACCATCTTAAAAGTTGAGGGTGTGAAATGAATTTTTGCTTGAATTGTAACAACTTAGGGAAACTTCTCATATCCATCTTGACCTGAAAATGATGAGAAATAAGAAAGAATGAGAATTTTTTGATACTTAACTTGACTACAAGGATTTCTTTAAAAGATGAATGATAGTGCTGCTCAGAAGTCTTGAATCTTCCACTTGCAAATCCACAACGTCTTTCACCCTTTGCATCTTCTTCAAAGAGAACAGCTTCCTAATATTTATCACTAGCATCTGTTTGTAAGATTCTTTTCCCTCCTGAAGGAATATGGAGTGTTGAAAATGAAGACAACTTTTCTTTCAATTGTTGAATTGCCCGGGTTTGTGACTCTTTCCATGGAGGTAGTTTTTTCCTCAACATCTTTGTCAATGGACAAATGATTTTTGCTACTTTTGGGATGAATTCACGAACATAGTTCACAACTCCCAAAACCGCTGTATTTTTTGTTTAGTCAAAACCTTTTCTGAAAAATCAGAAATTGATTGACTAATATGTTGGTTAGGAGCACAAGTACCATTACTGATCTTCATTCTTAGAAATTGAATTTCACACTGTGCCAAAATCATTTTCTTTTCAGAAAGCATGATGCCATATTTTTCTATTATCTTAAAGAATTGGTAAAGTAATTTGATATGCTCTTCCCATGTTTCACTGAATAGAAGAATATCATCAATATAAACCAAGACTGTATGCAAAATTGGTTGGAAGATTTTGATCATTACCTTTTGAAAAAGAGATGGAGCAATTTTTAAACTGAAGGGCATCACTTTCTATTGGAAATGATGGTTAAGAATATAAAAACCAGTTTTGAATCTTTCATCAGGATGGATTCCAAACTGCCAAAAACCAGATTTAAGATCAAATTTTGAAAACCATTTTGCTTTTGAAAGCTGAGAGAACAAAGTAAATCGGTTTGGAAGAGGAAACTTATCATCAAGCAAGAAAACATTTAAAGGTTGGTAATTGATGACAAGTCTCATTTTTCCTCTGATTTGTTCAGATCTTTTATTTACATAAAAGGTCTGACATGCCCATTGAGAGTCTGAGTTTTCAATCTTTTCTTTCCCTAATTCCCTTTTTCTTTCTTCTTCTTGTTGTTTTCTTTTTTCTTCCATTTTTCTTTTTTTTTCTTCTTCTTTTTGTTTCTTGATCCCGGCACGGTATTGCTTAAGCAGTTTAAGAGGATCATTTGGTTCCTTCTTCTCTACATTTAACTGGCTAGGAAAATATATAGAAGAAGCAAGGGAATATCCTGTTGTAGGAGTTGGACTAAAACAAAACGGAGTAGGTAAAGCATTGATTGGAGTAACTCCAAATGCTGGACTTACCTGAGGAGTCTGAATAAGATCTGAAGACTCAGTAACTTTACCTGTAGTCTTTAAAGACTCAATTTGTGTTTTGAGAAATTGTGCTTCCTTATTCTGATGTTCAACAAACTGAGAGAAGGAAGTTGAGTGCAAAGGAAGGTTATATTTGAGCTCATCAAGTCTTTTTTCAAGAACAGAGATCATATGAGTTACTTGAGAATTCTGAATGTGAACCTTCTCATCTATATGATCTATCTTGGAACTTATGCTTGAAACTCCTTGATAAGTGGAGGTAAGAGCTTTATTTTGAATCAAAGAGTTTTCTGTTTGCCAGTTCAAAATTTCTTCTGTTTTGCTAACTGGAACAGTTTGTCCTGATGGAAGGACTATAGAAGAAGAATTTTGGATTTTTGGAGAGTGTCTCAATCCATTTTTAATAAATGGTTCAAGTGGTGGAAAATCTTCTGCCTTGAACATAAAGATCTGGGGTAATGGCTTTTCAGGTTTTTGGATCAAGCACTTCTGTCTATGTGGGATAGGTTGAGGTTTGGATTGAAGAATTTCCAAACATTTTTGATAGTATGGATAGAGTGAGTTTTGCTTCTTTTGGACTATCCATTGGTTTGGAATGTGTATTCCATCAGATTGACTTCTCAATGTTGAAGTATTATCAAAATCAGGCCAGTGATTGTCTGGATCTGGTTCTGACTTGCAAGGTGTGCTAGCATGTGATTTCTTTTTCCTCCGTGGTTTGGGAAGATCCCACTCATCATCATCATCACATGATTCACATATATTTGGTTTAGATTTAAGAATGAAAACCCGAGAAATAAATTTCAAGGGCTAACATAGACTCTGTTTGGCAACCTAACTCAACACTTAAATTTAATGGATTTAGATTTGAACATTTCAAATGCGTTTGATAATAAAAATAGAACATCTAATTTAATTAATTGACATTGAATTTCCTAAATAAAACTCACTCCAAAAATTAAGTAATAAGCTATTTCATTATCACTTAATATGATATACACTCAAATCTATTAGATTCAGTATATAACTTAATGGATTCAGACTTTAGATTTCAAATCTCAGATTTTAGATTTCAGTTGTCAAATTTTAGTTTGATCAAACGCATCCTTAGTGCATGTTAATTTTCTTCCAATAGGAAAGAAAACCTACTTGTGTAAAATTACATAATATAGATGAGTATAAAAACTAAATCTGAATGATATATTTAATCTCTACAACCATATTACTATAGAGACTAGCTTGCATTCAGAGTTGAAGACTTTTCTTTTTGTGCGTATCTAGGAGTTTTAATTTTATCATTTAGAAGCGAATTCTCAATTATCAGTCAAAATCATTCAAGGTCTGTGACGACCCCACTTCTCCTTAGGATGAATCCTAGGGTATTGGCAGGCCACCTGCCCAACTCTCGCTAGGACTTACTCACTAAAATTGAATAACAATCCTTTAAAATAAAATAATAATTCCAAACCAACGACACTTAAGTATAACTATTTCAACTTACATCCCAACTCAAAAAATTACCAGTTATAACACTTGAATTGCAATCAAGCTTTCACCTTACAATTCTCAAAGTACAAAGTTCAGGATTCTATCACAAGGACAAAAGTAACTTCCAAATACCTCTCAAGTGCTTACCTACAAAAGTCAATTATCTTAAAACAGATACGCTATGGGATACACAAAAGATCTTTAGAACTAGACCCACCAAGAACCCTTACTTCAAGTCCCTGTTAAGGAATAACAAATATAATAGGGTGAGCGAACGCTCAGTGACGCCAAGAAGAGCATGCAAGCAAGTAAGGTCAAGTAATACACATTTTCACTAAGCAAGATAAGTAACCACAATTCTCAAGTAAGAACACAATTATGGAAATTAATTACACATTCAATAAAGGATACGGGAGCTCTCAGGAGCTAGTCCACCGCTTGATCAAGATTTCCAGTTGAGTTGACACTCCGTCAACTTAGCAAGAGCAAGTCTGTAGAACCCACTTGTCAACCATTTCCGTCCACCGTTTCAACCCCTCAACCGGGCCCGCTCGTCAAAACACGTTAAGTTGGTAATATTCAGTATACCTGTGCAAGTAGTCGGTGAACGCATTGCAACCGACGAAACAGGTAAGGACCCATGGCTCGTCAAATCTCCCCGACTAGGACCTCACGCCTGGCTGCAAGTCAATTGACTAACCAAGGGGTTTGGGCATCCTCATAAATCACTGGTAAGTCAACGAGACAACGTTCAATCGACAAGCAAGTACACGTTCAAGCAAGTCATTTCAAGTACGAGCAAGTACAAGCAAGCAAGTTCAAGTCAAGTAAGAGAGGTTGGACGAGATAAAGTACACGTCTATCTCGAAAAGTCCAATAATACATTCAATTCAAGCATGTAGCGAGTTCAAGCAAGTCAACAAATCATGTACTTGACACTCACTAAAAGTATAATTCAAGCAAGCAAGCAACTTCAAGCTCTCGGAATTGGATTGTCTTCGACCCGATCTTGATCACCTGAGCCAAATGCGGCAAATAAGTCCCTTATGCCACTCACAACATGATCTCAAGAATTACATCCCTCTTACCCACTTAAAGTCACTTAAGAAATTCCAGTAATATAACAAAACTTGGCTCGTGCAAGTCGATAAAATCATTTACTTTGTTTCTGAAACCACATTTGTTTCGCCCAAATCAAACATACATATCAAGATCATTATTTTAAAAGAGGTAACATGTACATTTACTAAAATCAATCACCAAAATTTGAAGAAAAAGAGAAAGGCAAAATTAGCCCCCGCTTGACCAATAAGAGTGGAAATTTTCTCCTTTCTTTTAACCTTTCAAAAGTTCACCGTTTCGACTCGAAATTGACTCAACTTCAAGAATGGAAAAATTAGCAATATTTGTTAATCAGATGTGCATCAAAATACAACCAAAATGTTCCACCATGCTCAAAATAATGGCAGAAGTTTCAAAGAAGCATCTTTTGATTCAAAACAGAAAGTTTCTAACTTTGCACGACCTAGTTTGAAAAATCATATCTTGAGTTTCATAAGTCCAAAAATCATGAAATTTATACCATTAGAAAATAGATTCAAAGTATTAAAATTATCAAAAGACACTTTAGTAAGATTAAATCCATAAGTAGATCAAATTTTGACTTCAAATTGCAGCTTTGACAATCATCTAACAGAACAAAGTTTAAAATCAGTCAATTTTATGGATTTACTGGGAATTGTAGAAAACGAATTAAACTCTGAAATCTACAGGGTTTGAAGAACTCTGAGGCTATTTTCCAATGCAATAGACAGATCTCAAATCCACTTTTTTTATATCGAGTTATGCTTGTTTTCCCAAGACTGCGCAGGCAACTTTGCGAAAATTTTCAGAACATGGCAAGTTGGAGAAAAATGGTTTCTTTCCCTCAAAAACTCATAGTTTTGATTCAAATCCAACATACACTAATAGTACCAAGTTGTTTGAGCAAAATCAGGTCAAGAAACATCAAGAAAATTTGAAAAGCAAAGCTGGAAATTCCAGTTTTCATTCGACTAGTAAGCAGTCCATTTTCTCAAGTTTCTCATCAAATTTTCTCCAAGATTCAACCATAAAACAACAAAATTTTACTCAAATCCATATGGGCTTCATCAATCATTAGCCCTATGGTATTAACAACCAATTTTCCAACAAAATTTAACCAAAGATTCAAACTTATCTAAGTATAATGGCCACTAGAACATCTAGTGACCGATCTTTGAGTAACTAACAAATCTATTGTAGATCGAGTTTAAATCATGTAGATCTATCATTTTCATGGCTGAAAATTAAAGGATCAATGT
Source organism: Gardenia jasminoides (assembly GCA_013103745.1). Lineage (NCBI taxonomy): Eukaryota > Viridiplantae > Streptophyta > Magnoliopsida > Gentianales > Rubiaceae > Gardenia > Gardenia jasminoides. The sequence goes on from CM023096.1 coordinate 26,778,310, forward strand.
TGATTTCAAATCTTACCTCAAGATCTAACAAGATCTAGCTAGATTTTCACCAAAAAATTCTTCCTACCTTTCCTTCTTCGCGTTTCCTAAAAAATGGTCGAAGATCTTCTCATCTACGTGGTGTTTTCTTCCAAAAATCTTCAAGAACCCAAGGATGGCAGCTCTTCTTTTGTCTCTCGGCCTTTCGCTCTTTCTATCTCTCTCTCGATTCTCTCCTTTTCTCTCTCTCGGCTGGCAAGATAAGGAGGAAAAAGATAAAGGTTTTGGTGATTTCTCAAGGCTTCACTTCAAAAAGAAAGATGGAGAAGCTCTCCCTTCTCTCTAGTCTCTCTCTCTAAAAGAAGAAGAAATGGAGGAGAAATGAAGTCTTCCAACTTATTTTTTTTTGCCTTATTTAAGGGTTAGCCAACAACTATGCCACATGTTGCACTCCTATTGGTTCGAAATGTATGGAAATCTTATCTTCTCTACAACTCTATCTCTTTTTACACTAAAACTCCCTCTAGTCTCTTTAAAGTTAATCCCACACATCATTAATTATCTCTTACTAGATTTTCCTCCAACCAACATTATTTTATCATAATTCTATCTTTTTAAAACCTCTACATACTCTAGGTTTTATCTTAAAATCATGATTCAGGTCATGTCTAAAAATTTAACACTTAATGTGAGGACCCAAAAATTGTATTTTATTGAAAAATAAATAATAATAATATTTCTTGATTTCAGAAAATTAGTATTATATTTGATTACTCAGTATTTGTTTTATGAAGAGTAAGTTTTTATTTGAAGTACTTATCTATTTTTCCCGTCGGCCAGCGTTAAGTGCTAAAATTCTTTGACATGACGTGAAGTTAGTTTTAAGATGAAAATCCAGTAAGGGATAATTAGTGAGGTGTGGAATGAGCTTTAAAGAAACCAGAGGGAGTTATAGTATAAAAAGGAGGATGCTGTGGATAAGATAAGATTACATTAGATTTCTAACCAATAAAAACTTGACATGTGGCATAAGTGTTGACCAATCCTTTTAATAGCAAAAGACAAGAATTGAGCTTCATTTCTTCCTATTTCTTCTTTCTTCCATTTGGCCAAGAGAGAGAGAGAGAATAGAGAGGGAAAGCTTCCATTTTCTTCATCTTCCAATCTTCAAGCCAAAACACTTGAGAAAATCACCAAGCTCCCACCTTTCTTCCTCTCCTTGTGGTAGCTGAAGAGAGAGAAGGAGAGAGAGCCAAGAGAGAGAGATAAGAGAGAGGGCCGAGAGAGAGATAGAGAGAAGAGGGAGTGTTGTCAACCTTTGATTCTTGAAGATTTTGAAGAAAACATTCCGTAGGTGAGGAGATCTTCAACCAACTACGAGGAAATTCGACGGAGAAAGCTTGGAAGGAACTTTTAGAAGGAGTATTACTTGATCTTGCTTGATTTTGCTAGACCTCTAGGTATGACATTTAGATCTTGTGGTTTTAGTCTTGATAATAGTAGATCTTCTAGATCTACACTAGATCTATGGTTTTCTTTTGTTAGAAATTTGTTATCTTGGAACATTGGAGTTGGGCTCTTGAATTCCCACCTTAGGTAGATGACTTGAGGTAGACTCTTAGGTAGCGGACTTGAGGAAATTTGTTGTGGTTGTGGGTGTTGGTATGAGAAGAAATCATCTTGTGGCTACAAGGAAAAATTGTTGGAGAAAAATTGGAAGAGAAGGGAAGGGGGTTGTCCCAAAAATCTGCTAGAGTTTTCTCCTATTTTAATTTCAAAATTTGTGGTTAAATTGATGCCAAATTCTTGTTACATGTTGGGCTATGTGTGTGTGAAAAATCTTCCAAAAATCACTTCATTTGATTGAGTTAAAGTTGAGCTAAAAGAAGAAGTGCAAATCTGGAATTTTTCACTGTTGGTTGGCCTTAACTGTGCATGCCTATTTCATCCTAGATTTTCAAAATTTTGGGTGAACTTTTGTCTAATGATCTTTGCTAAATATTGAATTTTGAATGTGTGTTGAAATTGAACCAAAAATAATGAGTTTAAGTGGTTTTAAGTTGGGCCAAAGGTTGTTTAAGATTTTTGCAGAGAACGCTGTGCAGTCTTATTGTGTTGAAAACTAGACTCAAAAATATTTTATTGGGCCAAAGTTTTGTTTATTGTGTTGAAAACTAGACTCAAAAATATTTTAACTTTAAACATTTCATATTTTTACTCGAAGTAGAAAAATACCAGCAATTTTTCAAAGTTGGCTGAAATTTCAAACTATTCTGTTTTGGCTCTTGGTTGAACAACAACTTTTGGCTGGAATTTGACCTACTTGTCAATGGAATGTTGTGAAAATGTCTTCTAATCAAATATAGTATTTCAAGTCTTTTTCCAATGGTATAAAGTGTGTAATTTTTGGAATTATGGAACTCAAGATATGATTTTTCAAAAATTGTTGCACAAAGCAGGAAAACAAGATTTCTTGAAGCTTGAACCTATTAATTTGAATGGTTTTCCTCTACTTTTGATAAGTAGTCTAGTGAAATTGAGTACTGGTTTAAAGGGGAAAATTTGCTAAAATGGATAGATTTGAGTATCCGAAATATTGTGGATGTTTTCATGATTGTTGTACGTCAAATTTTGATGAAAATTACACTAGATATATGCTAATATTTTGATCCGAATAAATGTGGAAAGTTTGGGTTGCATTCGAAGTTTGGTTTCGAATAAAATGTTTTATGTCATTTTCTCACTTGACATGAACGTTTGGAATTGATAGAAAGTTTTGACAAATTTTTGGAAACTTGAGCGAACTAGTACTCAAACAATTTTAATTGGTTGTTGGCAATTGTTTGAGGCAAAACTTATCGCATGCTTGTACTTGCTTCTAGGATTCGAAGGCGAATTCAATTGTGCTCAAGATTTGGAAAATTGAACCTCGCTAGTGGTGAGTGTTCCAATTCCTTTTCAAATGAAAAATCTTGCTATTTTGCAAAGGAATGATTTGTTGAAATGATTTGCTAGTATTTATAAAGAAATGATTTACTGTTAATTCCAAGTAAAATGCTTTTACAAGTGAAATAATTTATGAAGGATTGGTGAGTGTTCCCTGCTTGTTATTTGAAATGATTTGCTGTATGTTATGAATGTAAATCATGAGGGTAGTATTTGTCCTTCGCATGGGATAGTGTGTACTTTACCGCACTTACCCTATTCGATTAGATCCCTGATTTGTAACTGATTACATAACATGAATCCATGATATACTTGAATTTAATTGACCTGCTCTTGTACTTGTGCTTGACTTGTGTGTGTTAAGCGGTAGTATGTACCACACTTAAGGAGTGGGAGGTATCTCTCATCCTACCTTGATCTTGAATCTTGAATACATCGATTGGAGCGTTGTCTCGTCGACCATACGTGTTGAGCGGTAGTATATACTACACTTAATGAGTGGGAGGTACCTCTCATCCCGCCTTAATCTTGAATCTTGAATAAGTTAATTGGAGCGTTGTCTCGTCGACCATATGTGTTGAACAGTAGTATGTACCACACTTTAATGAGTGGGAGATACCTCTCATCCCGTCTCAGTATCTTGTGCATGATTAAATCTGAACGGTAGTATGTGTCATACTCAATCAGAATGTGAGGCATCTCTTATCCCGTCTCAGTTCCTTTTTCTTGATTAAAGTGAATTGTTTATTTAATTATTTTTCAAATGCTTGAATTCTTGTATCTTTTAATGAATGTATTCGAATGTACTCTTGATTAACGACTCAACTATTTTGCAAAAGTGCTATTTGATTCAAGTGCTAATGATTTTGATTAAACGTGAATTGCCTCATTTTTTTTTTTTGAACCTCACTGAGCTTTAGCTCATCCCAAAAAAATATTTACTTCCCCTTCGCAGGTCTCGAGATGAAGGAAGCACTTGTAGTAACTCATTAGTGTGACTGGTTGGAATATCCCATGTATATTTTGAATTTTAATTGACTTGTGGAATGTAAATTAGTGGAGTATCTGATGTAAATATTTGAGATTATAATGTAATTTGTTGAAGGATTGTATTTATTGAAGTTCGGACTTTAATTTATTCAAGGACTATAGTGAGTCTCGACGAGAGTTGGGTAGACAGTCCGCCAAACCCTTTGGTTCGCCTTAGGGGGAGGTGGGGTCGTCACACTTAATGCTAGCCGATAGAAAATCGGACAAATATTTCAAAGAACAATTTTACAATTTGTAAAACGATAACTGAATAGGAAAAATACTACTAATTTTGTGCAACCAAGTAAAATAGTTATTATTATTATTATTATTATTATTATTATTATTATTATTTATTTTTAAAAAAAGATAAAAATTTGAGAGTCCTCACATCCTCCCCTTAAAAGAATTTCATTCTCGAAATTAACACCTTGACTAGGAAATAAATCTGGGTGCTTCTTTCGAACTTCCTCTTCCACTTCCCATATTACTTTCTCTATACTATGGTTCATCCATAAAAACTTAACTAGAGGGATTTGCTTGCTCCTTAATTCCTTCACTCATAGTCTACCAATTGAGAATTTTTACTCACACTTGAAAGTCGTTTACAAGGATTAAATCAATTATAAGAGCCACAATAGACTTAATCACTCCAAATATATAATATTCCATCCTTTTATTGTACCACACATAATCCAAGAGAAACCATTATGTCAACTACAATGTCAACCTTAATTGAAATGACAAATTTATCATAACCTAATCTAGTTGTTTGAAGCAGTCCCTCTTATGATGCCTATGCTTGCCACATCTAAACATACACCAATTAATACCACCTAATCTTTTCTAGTAGCATCCATAAATGTGATTTTCTATGAATCATTTTGAACTTTCAACTTATCATTCCGATGGCCAAATAATTCTGTTCCTTGAGCAACAAACACAATTCTTCCAACTATGAAATTATTAGATTTCTTTTCTTACAATTTCTATTGGACAACTCACATTAGTTTTACCACTACTATATCAAGGTTGTACTTAGTAATAGTTCTATGCCAATCAGATCACCTATATTATATCTTTTCCCTATGTGCCTTGCAACTCATACATTCATCTTTCATTCCATGATTCCCATATCGTATGCTACTATAATGGTCCAAAAGTTCTAACTCCATAAGTCAATATTAATTCCATAAGGACATCTATGATTAACACCAGTTCCATCTTATGAGCAACCACCAAATTAATCACATGTATACAAGAGGTCGTAACTATGAACCAATCATTGAATATAATAGAATTAAAACTTAGGACATGTTCCTAACAAGAGTGATGGGCTTTAAGGACCTTATTCTAAGAGATTGGTATACGAATACTAATCAACAACTTAGGGATATTACATTCAATGCTAAATAACTAGAAGAGGCATCGCTAACTTAAGGGCTAAGTTGACATGTTAAGGAAGCTTAATGGTCTAGAATATTTAGGAGGTATTAATTTGAAACTCTATGAAAAGGAGAAACCTCATTATGAAACTTATTTATTAACTCTCGTTAGATCTTGAAATCATATTCCATATTTTGGCAAACAGATCTGAATATGAATATCTTCCATTTTTTCACAATTGATTCGTAAGACGCCCAATACCTTTCCTACCAAAAATCCCTTAATGACTAACCACAAATTGAGAATTCTCACTTAAACCCAAGAATGGCTAGCATAGATTAAATCATCCATACAATTTGCAATGGATTTAATTATATATTTACAAGAATTTGATCCCAAGCAAACACCAACATGAAATATCATTAATCAAAACGTCGAGCATCAAGTTCAAAATCCTCAAGGTAAACACAACTTACCATATAAAGCATTAATTATACAATTTCTAAAAGATAAGACTACTTTAGTCAATACAATCAACAATCGCTATCCTAGACAATTACATCAGATTCGCCATAGCCTAATCCATTGTTTTGGGCAACTCCCCACTTGATGCCCAAATTCGTCACACCTGAGACATGCGCCAATTTTCCGACGACATATTCCATTATGAAGTTTGCCACAAAATTCACACTTAACAACTACATCTTTTCCGGAAAGCACCCATTAATTTTTTTTTTCCCTCTATTAGGAACTGTAAATTTATCTCCGCTAATCTCTTTGCGTTTCTCTTTGATATCACGTGAACTTCGTTCATCATTTCTAACTTGATTGCTAGGAATGCCTAGAGATGCAGTTGGAATAGTTGAATTTATCAGTTCAGACTTATTTTGTAACTCCCCATATAAGCCTTCATATTTCTTTTCCATTTCCATGTACTTGCTCACTATCTCAGTTTTCTTTGCGTACTCTTGTTTCCATTGTCCTTCCCAGTATGCAACCAGTCTCGTCTGAAATTCTACTTCCTTCTGAAGAACCTCTATTTCCTCATGTATATCCTCCAATTTCTTCATATCCCTCATTTGCTCAACTTCTGATGTTGACCTACTAGACAAACCAAAATCTCTAAATTAGTAAACAAGAGATCAAAGCTCAAATAAGGCAACAACTAGAGATTCTATAACACTTCCTTCAATCCTTGGTGCTTAAACAAGTGATAATTATTTTCTCTCATGCTTATCTCAAATCACTGAACCATTCATCCAAGGAATCACTCCTATTCCTTGATTCAAAAGTCTCACACCTTATTTAGATCCCTATTTCTTAGTTTATCTCGAAAAGGTATGTCTAGGAAGGGGCTATGCTAACTCTCCTCCTAACAAAACTCTATCCCCTCCTTTCTCTTAATTCCTAGGTTAGTCCATAGGTTTAGGACCTTGACGATTGGCCAAATGTTCTAAAATGTCGATCATCCGATTAATGACGGTGGCTACTTAATCTCCCTTTTCGCTACTCTATCTTCATTCCTATCCAATCTCAAACACCGGATCACTTTTGGGGCTTAGGGCTACCCAAGCCCACGTCCCCGATCCCTATCTCATCTCCAACCATCCATCGTTTTATTATAGGTCTAGATGCATGAACAAAATTGAAAGTGCATGAGCAAAATATAAATATGTATGTCGACAACAAAAATACTTTAAAAATAAACATAACCTTGCATGTGTATATTCTAAAGTTTACAAACAAGTTAACAAGTCAACAGGATCAGGTACAAAACGTATGGCACTCAAGGGATTCGGAGGAAACAAGTATCATGTTTAACAAAATATATAGGTCAAAGCACAAACATCACCCCAACTATCATTAGAAAAAGGTATAAAAGGTCGGGGCACCCTAGACTAGTTCGCAGCTGAGTTTAGAGGGCTCAATCTCTTGAGTAGAGTCAACTTCATTTTGAAAACTAGGGTTGCATCAACTATCTCTTCAATTATAGCCCCACACTCAGTTATAATGTCCTCCGACAATCACAAGTCACATCTAAACTAATTGGGGACTACAAAGGAGTAGGCCTTCCCAGTCTCTCCCGAAACCTTATGACTCGAGGAGGCCCCTCCTTCCACTATTTCCATTTTCCATTTCCTACAAGGCAAGAATCATAAGATTCAAGATTAGAAACTTATAGTTACCTATACACTTTCCAACTCCAGAGATATAATCGTATTCAAGCACCAAAACAAGAATTAAGTGAATCAACACTAAGGTACAGCTAATTATCAAGATCAAGCACTAAAAGATATCCAACACTTAATGATAATCCCATAATTTCTTTATAAGTCCTTAGGTCAATGTTAGCCTTATAGCTATTGCCATTGATCAAGAATTTTGCCCATTATCTCGCAAGCAGTGTTAGCCTCTCACAATTCTCTTATTTCTTACCAATTCAATATAATAATTGCTCAATTATTAAATCCTACTAACCATCAGAATCACAAACACTCACTATTTCACTTTTCACTTAACACTCAAACTAACCACATAGTCCGACATCTTATAATATACTCTATAGAGATCTGAAACCTAGGCTCTGATACAACCGTGACGACCCCACTTCTCCTTAGGATGAATCCTAGGGTATTAGTAGGCCACCTGCCCAACTCTCGCTAGGACTTACTCACTAAAATTGAATAACAATCCTTTAAAATAAAATAATAATTCCAAGCCAACGACACTTAAGTATAACTATTTCAACTTACATCCCAACTCAAAAAATTACAAGTTATAACACTTGAATTGCAATCAAACTTTCACCTTACAATTCCCAAAGTACAAAGTTCAGGATTTTATCACAAGGACAAAAGTCACTTCCAAATACCTCTCAAGTGCTTACCTACAAAAGTCAATTATCTTAAAACAGATACGCTATGGGATACACAAAAGATCTTTAGAACTAGATCCACCAAGAACCCTTACTTCAAGTCCCTGTTAAGGAATAACAAATATAATAGGTTGAGCGAACGCTCAGTGATGCCAAGAAGAGCATGCAAGCAAGCAAGGTCAAGTAATACACATTTTCACTAAGCAAGATAAGTAACCACAATTCTCAAGTAAGAACACAATTAAGGAAATTAATTACACATTCAATAAAGGATACGGGAGCTCTCAGGAGCTAGTCCACCGCTTGATCAAGATTTCCAGTTGAGTTGACACTCCGTCAACTTAGCAAGAGGAAGTCTGTAGAACCCCACTTGTCAACCATTTCCGTCCACCATTTCAACCCCTCAACCGGGCCCGCTCGTCAAAACACGTTAAGTTGGTAATATTTGAGTATACCCGTGCAAGGAGTCGGCGAACGCATTCCAACCGACGAAACAGGTAAGGAGCCATGGTTCGTCAAATTTCCTCGACCAGACCTCACGCTTGGTTGCGAGTCAATTGACTAACCGAGGGGTTTGGGCGTCCCCATAAATCATTGGTAAGTCGACAAGACAACGCTCAATAAACAAGCAAGTACATGTTCAGGCAAGTCATTTGAAGTATGAGCAAGTACAAGCAAGCAGGTTCAAGTCAAGTAAGAGAGGTTGGACGAGATAAAGTACATGTCTGCCTCGACAAGTCCAACAATACATTCAATTCAAGCATGTAACGAGTTCAAGAAAGTCAACAAATCATGCACTTGCCACTCACCAAAAGTGCAATTCAAGCAAGAAAGCATGCAACTTCAATCTCCCGGAATTAGATTGTTTTCAACCCGGTCTTGATCACCTGAGCCAAATGCGCCCTTATTAGCCACTCACAACATGATCTTAAGAATTACATCCCTTTTACCCACTTAAAGTCACTTAAGAAATTTGAGTAATATAACAAAACTTGGCTCGTGCCGAGTCGATAAAATCATTTACTTTGTTTCTTAAACCATGTTCGTTTCGCTCAAATCAAACATACATATCAAGACCATTATTTTAAAAGAGGTAACATGCACCTTTACTGAAATCAATCACCAAAATTTGAGGAAAGAGGGAAAGGTAAAATCAGACTCACTTGACCAATAAGAGCGGAAATTTTTTCCTTTCTTGTAACCTTTCAAAAATTCACCATTTCAACTCAAAATCGACTCATTTTCAGGAATGGAAAAATTAGCAATATTTGTTGATCAGATGTGCATCAAAATATGCCCAAATGGTCCACCATGCTCAAAATAAGGGCGGAAGTTTCAAAGAAGCATCTTTTGATTCAAAACAGAAAGTTTCCAACTTTGCTCGATCCAGTTTGGAAAATCATATCTTGAGTTTTGTAGCTCCAAAAATCATAAACTTTATACCATTAGAAAATAGATTCAAAGTATTACAATTATTCAAAAGACACCTGAGTAAGATTAAATCCATAAGTAGATCAAATTTTGACTTCAAGTTGCAGTTTTGCCAATCATCCAAACAGAACAGAGTTGAAAATCAATCAATTTTACATATTTATTGGGAATTGTAAAAACAAATTAAACTCTGAAATTTACAGGGTTCGAAGATCTCTGAGTCTTGTTTCCAACGCAATAGATGGATCTCAAATTTGAATTTTCTACATCAAGTTATGCTTATTTTCCCAAGGCTGCGTAGGCAACCCTGTGAAAATTTTTAAAACGTGGCAAGTTGGAGAAAAATGGTTTCTTTCCCTCAAAAACTTATAGTTTTGATTCAAATCCAACATACACTCATAGTACCAAGTTGTTTGAGCAAAATCAAGCCAAGAAACATCAAGAAAATTTGAAAAGCAAAGCTAGAAATTCCAGTTTTCATTCGACTAGCAAGCAGTCCATTTTCTCAAGTTTTTCATCAAATTTTCTCCAAGATTTAACCATAAAACAAAAAAATCTTACTCAAATCCATATGGGCTTCATCAATCATTAGCCCTATGGCATTAACAATCAATTTTCCAACAAAATTTAACCAAAGATTCAAACTTATCTAAGTATAATGGTCACTAGAACATCTAGTGACTCGATCTTTGAGTAACTAACAAATCTATTGTAGATCAAGTCTAAATCATGTAGATCTGTCATTTTCATGGCTGAAAATTAAAGGATCAATGTTGATTTCAAATCTTACCTCAAGATCTAACAAGATCTAGTGAGATTTTCACCAAAAAATTCTTCCTAACTTTCCTTCTTCACATTTCCTCAAGAATGGCTGAAGATCTTCTCATCTACATGGTGATTTCTTCCAAAAATCTTTAAGAACCCAAGGATGGCAGCTCTTCCTCTCTCTCTCTCGGCCTCTCACTCTCTCTGTCTCTCTCTCGGTTCTCTCTCTTTCTCTCTCTCGGCTGGCAAGATAGGGAGGAAAAAGATGAAGGTTTTGGTGATTTCTCAAGACTTCACTTCAAGAAGAAAGATGGAGAAGCTTTCCCTTCTCTCTAGCTCTCTCTCTAAAAGAAGAAGAAACGGAGGAGAAATGAAGTCTTCCAACTTCTTTTTTTTTTTTGCCTTATTTAAGGGTTAGCCAACAACTACGCCACATGTCGCACTCCTATTGGTTCAAAATCTGAGAAAATCTTATCTTATCCACAACTTTATCTTTTTTTGCACTAAAACTCCCTCTAGTCTCTTTAAAGTTCATCCCACACATCATTAATTATCTCTTACTAGATTTTCCTCCAACCAACATTATTTTATCATAATTCTATCTTTTTAAAACCTCTACATACTCTTGGTTTTATTTTAAAACCAAGAATCACGTCACGTCTAAAAATTTAACACTTAATGCTAGCTGATAGAAAACCGGGCAAATATTTCAAAGAACAATTTACTAATTGCAAAACGATAATTGAATAGGAAAAATACTACTAATTTTGTGCAACCAATTAAAATAGTTATTATTATTATTATTATTATTTTTCAAAAAAGATAAAAATTTGAGAGTCCTCACAAGGTCAGTGTTCTTGTCCATGGAAGATGCAAAGGAAATTGCAGGAGCTGCTTTCATATAGGTCTCATTTTTCAAGCATTTCTAATTGCTTTCACGAGGCATGTTTGCCTGCTGATCGATTGTCCAATTTAGGTGTAGAGTCTGGCCATGATATAATATATAATTCATTTGATCAATTGCCACATATGGTCAAAGGCAATATTAAATTGGGTAGGTTAGGATTTCCTAATTTTTGCACATGTAAACATCAGTATTCTCATGTAATAGGAAGCAATACTTCCTCTTTTACTTCCTTTTATTTTTCTTTAAGCCATTTCTCATGTACTTTTGGAGGTAAGGTCTAGACCCCCTGTGAGGGTCTAAAAATTTATTACTTTAAATATTATTATTATTATCGTTAATCCATTTGATTATTTTTATTGTTGTACTCAATCATATTTTTCAGAAAATTTAAATGGAAATCTGTTATATTTTATTTTTTTTATGTAACTCAATTTTATTTCACACATATTTTCTCGTTGATTTTCAACATCATGCTTACCTTTTAAATTCACCCTTTTAGCATCAATTAGTAAGAAAATGAGAGAACACATTTTTCGAGACAGACCTTCGAACCGAAAGTGAGATAGTGAGGGTGAGTAAGGATGATTACTCATAGGTTTAGAATTCAATCAAGAGACTAGAAGTGAATCTGTAAGGACCCAAAAATTCATTTTATTTGACATAATTAATTAATTAATTAATTCTTTTCTCTAAATAATTAATTTAGATAAATTTAATTGCAATTACACCATACATTACTTCCTTTTAATTTTAAAAACCTTCCAAAATTTATAAATTTGCAAAATTCCATATTTTCATAAAATTACTTTATTAAATTACTTTGAATTATTTGAATGTCTCTTATCAATTGTAATGGCACGAAAAGTTTTAAAATGCATTTTTGCACGTTTAAACTATGTTCTCGATTTAAACTATTTGAATGGTTAAATTTTGTACTCGGGCCCAGGGTCGACTACTAGACATAAGTTTCAAATGTTAGAATATGTATTCAGGATATATAAATGAGAGAAATCGAGATCATAGAATCGCGTCGTATAAATTTTCACGACACAACACGACAAAAAAATGGCCTTAAGTCAAATCAAGCAACTTTCTTCCATTTCTTTTATTTCTCCCAATAAAGCCCCAAAAGTCAAATGAACTATTCATTTTCTTCTTCTTCCTCTCCTTCTTGACTGCAGCTCTCTCCATCTCTTCCCCCTCCATTCCATTTTCAAGAATCAACCACAAAACCTCCATCCTTGCAACCAAACCCACTTGAAGATCTTGCTAGCTTTCTTTGGAAAATTCGGACCAGCTAGAAGAGGAGGAAGAGCTGGTAATTGAGCTTGGAAGTTGAGGGGTTTTGTGAGCTAGATCACCCACCATAAGTCAAGCTTCTTGAGGAGGAAGAGGTAGTGCATTTCTTCATAATCTTGTTCATTTGACTCCATTTATGTAGCTTCGAACTATGATAAGTGCAATATTGTTATTGTGTTGAATTTGGATGGAAAAATAGGCTCTATGAAATCCCATTATGTATGAACTTTGGGTTGTTGTTGATTTAATGTGTGTGTGAGGTGTGTTATGTGGAGATTAGTTGCTAAAAATGAAAGAGGGAAAAGAAGAGAGAAACCGTGAGAGAAGAGGCTTGAGGCTGGTTTGTTGCAGCTTATTTTCCTCCAATTTTAGCTTAATGATTCCATGATTTTCTTGTTGATTCTTGATGCTTATATGATGGCCTAAGTTTCAACGAAATTTCATGTAAAAATAGTTTTGTTTGATGTTGCAAAGTGATTGAGAAAGGCAGTTTGCAAATCTGGAATTTTCGGAAATTAGGATTGGTCATGCAGCCTACTTACAACTGTTGTAACTTGGTGTAGGAAGGTCCAAATTGAGTTCCATTTGTTGAGTTTGAAACTAGAATTTGATTTCCTTTAGAAGTATAAATTTCAAGGGCTAGTTCAAATTCTGTGAATTTTGGTGAATTTTCAAAGTTGACTGAAAATAAAGGCTGTTATGTTCTGTTTTCACTGTAGCAGCAGATTTAAACTGAAATTTGATTGGTTTTCGATTTGAATCTTGAATAAGTGTCTTCTCAAGAGTTCTAGTTCATCGAGTTTATTTTCCAACGGTATAAGATTCATAAATTTTGGACTTATAGAACTCAACTTATGATTTTTCAAAGAATACTTCTCAAAACCAAAACCTCTTCCAAGAAAGTTTGAAATCTGGAAATTTGAATGCTTAAGACTACAGGTTGTTGTTGAGGCCATCATGCCCTGTTTTAACACCATTATTTTGTGATTATTCACTGCTAAGATGACGGTCTATATGAGGGCTAGACCTTTTGCAAAATGAGCATTTTTGGTGCATAAAAATATTTGGCAAAAGCATGTGAAAAATGAAGAACCAAATCTGGAATTTTGCTTTTCACACAAGTGCCGAACTATTGCCCTATTTTTGAAACGTTTTGGTTCAAGTTTTTGCTACCATTTTGCTTTCATTCAATAAAGGAATGCTTCTAGAGTTTTTTTGTCAATGTTTGAGTGATTTGGGCTTGTCTTAGTTGAGCAAAATGTTTGAAAATCAAAAGGAGAAAATCTGGCAGCTTAGTGTTTAGATTTCTCGCAAACTTTGGCCATCTAAAATGTTATCTTCCGTGTGATTTGTTGGCTCAAAATTGGTACATACATATTGTACCTAGTGAGGATTGAGTGTACAAAATTTGGTGATTTTCCAGTGGCATTTCGATACCCAAATGCTGTCTCAAAATTAGCTTCTCAAATCTGGAAATCTTCCCGTCAGTCTTGGTAACCTCCTGTACTTCTGACGGCTATAACTCTTTGCTCGAGAGTCGGAATTGAGCGTCGTCAGTGGTGTTTGAAACTAGACTTCACAAGCTTTCTAACAGTATAAGGCTTGTACACTAGTTATTTTCCTATCAAGACCAGAAAAATCACAAAGATGGCTGATTCTCCAGCTTGATTCTCCTGTTCTGTTGTTGTACTGGATTTTCTGGTTCATTTTAGCTCATCCTACTTCAAGAATCCTCGAGCGAAGTCTTCTAGTGATTTTTAGTACGTTGAATCTATTTTCCGTAGCTTTAAGCCTTGTTCAATTTTGACGTATATTGAGTGAGTTATGGCCTGGGAAAGAAGCTTTAGTTGAGTGATTTTTGGGTGAACTTGGAGAGTTAGGTTAAACCTTAAGTTTTAACCGTTTGAATTAAAAGTGATAGTTCCATTTTGGCTCAGGTGACCAAGAGGTTGCGGAAGTTGGCCCGACTACCGAAGTTTAAACTTCTTGCTTGTTCACTTGTTTTACGGGACTTCAGTGAGTGTCCAAGTGCATGTTATTAATGCTTTAATTAATGTAAGTGATTTGAAAAGTATGATTGTATGCCTAGGTGAGCGTGTACTTTATCACGCTCACCCTAATTGAATTGCCTCTAAATGAGTTTCACTGCTTGAATTGTTAAGTGTTTAACTGCTTGAATTGCTTGTTATTGCTATTGAAAATTGTGGGGACGCCCAAACCCCATTGGGAAACCTTTCACTTCGGCCGGCAATAGGGGCTTGGTCGAGAGATTGATGAACCATGGGTCTTAAATGTGTTTATGCCGGTTGGAGTGCGCTCGCCGATCAAGGTATACTCGAGTATTACTAACTTTACATATTTTGACGAGCAGGCCCGGTACAGGGGGTGTAAGTAGACGGGTGAGGGATTCAAGTGGTGTCTACAGGATGTGAGAGTGTGGTTGACGGAGTGTCAACATTTTGATTTGAAAGTCGGAACTCGTGAAATGGTCCGAATATGAATGTGGAAAATGCAGAATTTGGATCGGGGGTATGTGCTACGTCCCTGAGGACGGTAGACACCTCTACCACCCGTGTCCACCTGTATCCTTTATATGGTGTTATCAAATTACTTTACGTGAAATATTGCTTGTTTTACTTTAAATTGTATTAATTGTTAAAGTATTGCTCTATCTTGCTTGCGTGCATGCTTTCTTGGCCTCACTGAGCGTTAGCTTACCCCACTATATTTGTTTTCCTTAACAGGTCTTGAAGTGGGGATCGTAGATCAAGGATTTAGTTTCTTCTATAGGATTCCACACTTTTGTATAGAAATGATAATTACTGTGAAGTTGATGGTCTATTTTATTTGAAGTTTATATAATTGTAATTTTGATAAAAATTATTGAGGATTTACTCTTGTAAGTTAATTAGTATTTTTGGTTGGACGTTAATTAGGGTTTTAGGAATGAATTCTTTTAATTATATTTCGGATTTTGTGGTGAGTCCTGGCGAGAGTTAGGCAGGCGTCCCGCTGATACCCTTGGGTTCGCCCTTGGGAGAGGTGGGGGCGTCACAGAATCATTAAAAGTGAGATTAAGTAGGGTTTTGAAACCCTAAACCTAGTTGGACAAATTTTCCTAAAACTAGGGTTTTAATCCTGCTATTGTTCCGTCCATTTAATTTCTTCCAATTCGCTTCAATTACCCTTCCTTCTTTCTCTTAAAGGCCGAGCATCACCTCTTCAATTTCTAGCCAAATTAATCACTTCATTTCCCTCCAAATTAAGCTTCAAGACAAGATTTTTAAATGGAGACAACATCACTTAAATTAAGGCTTTTAGTCATCTCATTGCTTTATGTCAAATACACCCAACACCTCTCTCTTCTCTCTTCCATTTTCAGCCGGCTCTCTCTCCCTCATTTCCTTAGCAAAATTTCTCTTCATCCTTTCCCCAGCTTCCTCAAGAACAGAGGCCACCTTCCTCTCTTCCTCTCCAAGAAATTCCTCCATTCCTTGTAAAATCCTAGCCTTGAAGACTTGAAGCTTTGGGGTCTTGTGGGTGTGAGCTGGCCAAGCTTTTGGTGGTGGAAATGAGAGCTCTTGGTGGTGAATCTTGGACATCTTAGGCTTGCTTGACCAACTAGAACAAGAGGTAACTTTTTAAACCCTAAAGATTAGAGCTTTGTGTTGGTGCTTGAAGATTTAAGTTGATAAGTTTCTTTGAGTTGCACTTGTTGGATTTGGATGATTTGTGGGCTCTTGGAACTCCCAAAAATATGTGTATTTGTTTACTAGCATGATAATAGATGAAATGTGTGTGAATATATTGGAAATTGTTGGCTTGAACTTGGAAGAAAAACCCCAAGGAAAAAATCGAGAGAAAGAGAGAGAAATGAGGGTCAAAGAGTTGTTGTTTTCTCTGTCAAATACATCCAACACCTCTCTCTTCTCTCTTCCATTTTCAGCCAGCTCTCTCTCCCTCATTTCCTTAGCAAAATTTCTCTTCATCCCTTCCCCAACTCCCTCAAGAACAGCCGGCCACCTTCCTCCTTCCTCTCCAAGAAATTCCTCCCTTCCTTGTAAAATCCTAGCCTTGAAGACTTGAAGCTTTGGGGTCTTGTGGGTGTGAGCTGGCCAAGCTTTTGGTGGTGGAAATGAGAGCTCTTGGTGGTGAATCTTGGACATCTTAGGCTTGCTTGACCAACTAGAACAAGAGGTAACTTTTTAAACCCTAAAGATTAGAGCTTTGTGTTGGTTCTTGAAGATTTAAGTTGATAAGTTTCTTTGAGTTGCACTTGCTGGATTTGGATGATGTGTGGGCTCTTGGAACTCCCACAAATATGTGTATTTGTTTACTAGCATGATAGTAGATGAAATGTGTGTGAATATATTGGAAATTGTTGGCTTGAACTTGGAAGAAAAATCCCAAGGAAAAAACCGAGAGAAAGAGAGAGAAATGAGGGTCAAAGAGTTGTTGTTTTCTCTGTTTTTGTGGCTGCAATTTTGCAGGTTTAAAGACCGATTTTGATGCTTAAATGTTGAGTTTTATGTTGTTATTTTTCCCCACAAAAAGCCCTTCAAAAGTTGTTGCAAGAATGGTTGCTAAGTTGGAACAAAAATCTGGAATCTTGGAGAGGCTTGCTGTCCAAATTTTGGACTATTCTAGTGCTAGATTTTGATAAAAAATTTCTACCATTTTTGACCATCACTAGATCTAGGGAGGTTAATACTATATTGGTTTCAAAAATTAGGGTAATTGGTGGTGATTTGGGGATGTTAGAAGCTCTTGGATGAAGAACACAAAAACCTCACAGATTTGGATTGAAATGTTGAGCACATTTTGTGCAGTAGGAAATCTGTCTTTCCATTAGAGTTTTTGGCTGAATTTTGGTATGAACTTAATATATATATTAGAGTTAGTGTACCAAATTTGGTGATTTTTGAGTAAGAATTCGTCATCCAAATGATACCCTAAACCTGCCTTGCGAAACTGGAATTTCAGAAAAAAAATCAGGAGTGTGAACCTACCCTGTTTGGATAACTATATTTTCTTACTCAATAGTTGGAATCAAGTGCCGTTGGTGGCATTTGAAACGAGATTCATAGGGCTATGAACTGGGTAAATTTCAGGGGCTAATTCTTTTTCTACAATTTTTGACGAATTTCCAAAATATACTAAAAAACTAGTTTGTTTTGTCCTGTCTTCACTAAAGCAGCAATCTTGCGAAAATCTGGGTTGTTTCTGTTTAGTATCTCACTAAGGTGTCTTCTATAAAGTTTTAGCTCTTTTAATAAGATTTCCAACGGTACTAACCTTGCGAATTTTGGACCTATACAACTCAAGTTACAATTTTTACAAGAATTCTGTTCAAATCGAAAGTTAAGGAACATTTTCTTTCTTGAATTAGATTTGACAAATGATCTAGAGAAATTATTTCCACTATTCTTTTAATTTTCTTAAGGAGTGGAGCTGATTTTGACTTTGATCAAAATTTGGACACCGAGCCCTCTTTTGTCGGTAAGTTTCCAATGCATGTTAATTGCTTTAATTGAATGCTTTGCGTAAATGTGTTATGTACTTGTTTATTTGGAAATGAAATTGTTGAACCACTCACTTAGAGAGAGTATACTTTATTACTCTCTTTTAAGTAGAGTTGGTGACATAGTTGTTCATGCATGTGTTAATGCTTGTGGAGAAAGTGTTCATAAAACTACTCTTGGCCTGCGTCCCTTGAGTAGTTAAGTGTTAAGTGTTTCGGATTGCGGGCCTGGTAGGGGGAAGTTTGATGGAAGGAGATTGTTGTAAAGAGTCATCTACTTGGATTGGAAAGTCGACGGAGTGTCGGCTACGTGAAACGATCGTGCATTGTGGACCTGAACTCTTGAGAACTACTGTATCCTACTTGTGTATTATGTGTTTTCTTTACTTGGTTCATAGTGTCATTTATCCTGCTTTATGCTTGTGCATGTTCTTTTGGAAATTCACAAGATTCTAACTCACCCCCGTTCCCAATTTGTTTTTCCTCAATAGGTGACGAGAATTCAGGGGCCAAGTTAGGTCTAGTTCCTGCTTTTGGCTTTTGTCCCGAGTTTGGAAGTATGAATTGTATTTTTCTTTTGGTTTTGTATATTTCGACTCGTGGGAATGGATTAGGCTTTGGATTGAAACTTTAGGTGCTTGTAAGTTGACGTTTGTACTTCCATTCTCTCTTCTAATTTGGAATTTTTAGATTTATCCTTTAGTGTTAGTATTTTCGAATGCTTGAGTCCTGGCGAGAGTTAGGCAGGCAGCCCGTCAACCCTTTGGTTCACCTTAGGGGAAAGTGGGGCTATCACACCCCCTCCTTGTTTATTTTAATTTATTAAATAAAATCTAAACTGGCATCCTACCCTCATATACCGGTTTTGCCTTGAAATGTGTATACACAAACACACACACATTACTATATTATTTTAGTATGAAAACTCACTACTTTTGTTTGTTATCTCTTATAGATAATATTATGCTGTAAAGTAAGTTTTGAATTTTTAGAGAATACATTTCATTATTATTACAAATGTCAAAAATTGAGAATGCAATGCCATTAAGTTTCTCCATTGTTGTTTCTTGTCATCCTATCCTAATTCATACTATTAAATTCGTCAAATGTGAGCTACTATAAGTGATATGTAAGTAAGATGGTCTGTCAAGAGTAAAGAAATATTTAACTAATTATTGAACTAAATTTTGCAAATGTATCAGTAATTCCAATTTCTTTTATTGCATGATCTTATGTGTTTTGTTTTTTGTTTGTCATTTTGTTATTTTAGTAATTTCCTTGTACAGGACATTCATCAAGATATGTAGTGGAAATTTATTTAGTAGAATAAATATTTATAAAATAAAATATAGAGTAAGTTATAAATAAAAGAAATTAATGGCTATCTAATTTAGTATTTTTGAGGAAAACAAAGCATTAGTGTTGTTTAATCATTTGTTGTGGAATCACTATCAGAAGAGCATTTTTGCTTTAAATGAAATTACATAATAATAATGATGTGTTTAAAATAAATTTAAATAGCATTAGATTCTCTAAATCATAACTCAGAAACAAAGTAGGGAATAATTTTTCGATATGAGTAATATACTTCTTACTTTCATTCTCATCAGAAAGAGAATTTATTAAATCATAAAAATAATAATATTAATCAATACATCTATAGAACCTGATTATTTATGTAATTTCTATTTGTGCAATATAATTAGAATAAGATTCTATCTTTTGATTTCTTATTTTAGAAAAACCAGATAATAGGCGTATACGAAGCATAATATGAGAGATTTTGATATAGTTATCATTTTAGATGTAATATTTTAAAAAGAAAAACACATCGAGTTGACACAAAATCTTAGTGCCACATTACAAATCTAGTTTTATATATCTTTTTAAATGTGTAGAGAAAAATTATTTTTTATAAAATATTTGGTTATGCTCCTCATAAGAATGTGATGTAATGCCATCTTTAATTTTCTAAATCCTATCGCTACCAACACATACAACTATAGTAAGTATACATACTATACCCATTTAAAGTGCATCTGTATCTTTTTCTTAAGGTTTCCTTTGTTTCATATCACTTTGGCAAAGATATGGAAAAAATATGTGCTTTTCTGAAATAAAAAATTTTAAACATAAAACATTAGGTTTTTCAAACTATATAGCCTAAAAAATCATCATGATGATAAAAATCTAAAATAAGTATTAAAAAAACCTCTATTTTGTTATCATATCTTTCAAGGTTTACAAACACAACTATACTTGTTTGATTTGATTGTATTCTCTCAATTTTTATAGCTAAATTTCTAAAGAATAGAGAAATCAACATCATCATCATTGAGTCAGTGGGTCACTTACCATCAACTCAATATTGTAAACACTGCTAACAAGTAAGTCTTTGGTTTTCTTATTTATTTTTCACTTATATATATAGCCTGCTAATTTTTTATTCATTGGTATCTGATGAATATACTAATATTTATTAGGTTATGTGTGGATATACTACTTATGACTAGAAAGTAACTACTGTAACTTGCATTTTTACATTAGCTAACTTTTCATTATTCCTATCTATAAACTTGAATCTTTTTTATGTTCATTTTGAATAGAATTGACATATAAATGTGAATCTTTTTACTAATCTATTATTTTGAAAAAATATATAATAAAGTATTCTTATTTGTCAAGATATTTTTGTCAAACTATAAGTTATAGTGTAGTACTTACTAATCACTTAATCCAACCTAGTAATTGTGATTTTCTTGTTTAAAATCACACACATGAATTTATAATTCTTTTTTTAATAATTTTATTTGGATAATCACATTCATTAAAAAAATTGTAGAAGATAACCTATTAGTCAAAGTTAGCGCTAATTGCATTTATTGTATATCATTTGTAGTCAAGTTGAATTCTCTCATCAATGTAAACGTATTAGCGAGGTAATTTGATCAGCATAAATAACATTTAATGCATATTACATTTGTGACCTAATCGAGTTCTGTACATATATTCATTAGGCTGTTTGGTTCGTGAGTGCATTAAAAATGATATAAAATTGAATTTTTAAACTAGCCACAAATCCAATATCAGTTATAGACTAGTTCTATCCAAGAAATTTAGATTTTACTTTGAAATAGTCGCAATGTCTTCAGGACTTGTGTTTATAACTTGAAATTTATGATAATCAAACATGGAATGAAGTAGTACAATGTGAATATTCTTTAACAAATTTGGAGAAAATTTTAAAACTAGTGAAGAGAGTCTAGTGTGTTCTTTAACAATTTAAAACTGAAAGTAATAAAAAAGCATATAAATTATAACTAATTTCACAATTTACTGAAGTGCAAACGTAAAGTGATGATTGTCAAATGATTTCAAGTCCTTACTCACCATTCAAGTGTCTTCAACAAATCACTGAATTAGATATTATGAAGAAAAAAGACAAGAAGCATGCTAAACATTTAATATTAAATAACACTACTTTTACTATTGTATAGACATTAGTTTTTAAAGACTTTACTAACAATGTTTCAGAATATAAACTACAAGAGAATGAATGATTAGCTACAAAATGCTTAACCATGAAGCAAAAATCAAAACCTATAATCATGCATTAACTATGAAACTATAATTCATAACCAAAAGTTTCAATCATTTGCTATGAGACCTTTAGTAATAAAAGATGAATAAAATTATAGTGTAATACTTCTCTCTAAAATTTTATTTTTACCCACCATTCCATTGAAATTAATTGGCTATGTTTCTAATTTTTTTAGTTATGAAATTAATATTGTGATAGATAACCAAATACAAAGCCTATGAAACTTTTTCATGGCAAAATATACATAGTTTTTTGGCTTTTGAAAATCAATTTTTGTAGGTAATATTTAATGTAAAAAGCAACCAAAACATGTAGGCAATATTATTAGACTTTCGACTACGAAAACTTGTCATCGGTAATTTTTTGATTTTTTTTTCTATGAAAAGTGATCGTAGGCAATGTTCTTAGGATTTTATCTACAATCTCTTATCATAGTAATGTTGTATTTTATTTTCTCTCACAAAACTATTTTTAAAAATTATCAACCTTACTTTTTTACATTTTTATTCACAACTAGGGTAGATAAAATAAACTATAAACCATAACCCTCTTTATGTAAACCGTAACCCTCTTTATGTGTTTATAAATTTTATTTCATGATATTGAATTAATATATTCACCATTGGATCATTAGAACAAAATTGAAATATCTTGGACGAAATACTTGACAGTTTGTTTGAGTTAAAGAGAAAGGACTATTAAAATTTGTTTCAATAAAAAGTAAAACAAATATGAAAAAGCTTTACTACTTGATATAGTAATAATACAAGTAAGATGCCCTTTTTTATTTGCATTTTATTAAAAAATTATTTGCAATCGTCTGTAGTCTTGTAAAAATAGCAAATAACAAATATCATAAAAATCATGTAAACAAAAAGAAGTTTAATACAAAGTTTCATTTGTTTAACTAGGCACACTAAAAGTATCTAAAATTAGATAAAAAAGGAATACATAAAAGAAAAATGAAAAATACTCATGAAAAGGAAAAATATATAAGTTCAATACTTCAACGCTAAAAAAAATGTTCAATACTTTAATGTCAGAAAAAGAAGTCTAATACTTCAATTAGTTACAAAAAATCAAGAAACTAAAAGAAAAATAACTAATCTAAAAGTTTTGCATCATTGTCATCTTCAATCACTTCATGTACGTCTTCTTCCTCAATATATTTAATTAATATATCATTTTCTTTATCGTCATCTTTAAATATGGAACCATCAATTTTGGGTTCAATGTTAATTCTTTTTAGTACATTTGGAGCAACATTTTTACTAGTCAAAGATGACTATTCATGTTCTACCACTTATGTTGTTGTAATTGTACTTGTTATTCCTTCTTCTTGATAAAAACATTATTCTCGTTCACAACATGCTCCACTTCTTCAGCAATTTCAATCTACAACTTTAGGATATTAAATAACCATCTATGTTGAAGTAGCTACACTACTCACCAATTTCTGCTCAACTTTATATCATTAACAAAAGGTGCTC
The DNA here is from genome assembly GCA_013103745.1 of Gardenia jasminoides. NCBI lineage: Eukaryota > Viridiplantae > Streptophyta > Magnoliopsida > Gentianales > Rubiaceae > Gardenia > Gardenia jasminoides. Next base: position 26,801,539 of record CM023096.1, read on the forward strand.
ATTTTGCTCGATGTGCTAATACAAAGGGCTCATCCTCATATCCAAATTCGACTAATATTGATACATGTTAAATTACCATTTATGTGTATGCCTGATTCTTTTCCCTATGTCAAACCAATCACACTTGAATAGATAACCTATTTGTCTTTCACATGTAACAACTCAATAATTTTTGCAATTACATCAAAAAAATTAATCACATTATTTCCATGATAACCTACTTACTCTCTCAATAACTCGAACCCCTTGATCTTTCGGTCATAGGTAAACTGTTCAAGGGTATTTAATTTTTCTTGCATATAAAATAGTAGTTTCTAACGATAGTTTTATTAATTACTTACTTAGTCTCCCTCTTATTTTTAAGCATTTTATGTTCAAATTTTTTATTTATTTTAGTAATGAGCCATGAATAAAATTAACTACCAAATCACTAAATACCACAAGAAAAATAACCATATCATAAAAATCTTTTACAAAATAATTTTGAGAGTGAAAAATCAATTTTTTCCATGTGATATATTCTTCTCCTTTTATTTCTAGCATTACATTAGCTAAATTTTACCAATTTAATGATAGTTAATTTGTAACTCTGGTCCCATGATTATTATTCATATTTCCTGTTCAGTCCTTTTAGAACATTCCACATATTTTATTATGTAAGTCACGATACAAAATTTTGGATCCTATACTAATTTTTTTCACTATATTAAAGAGATAGAAACTCATTCATTGAGTCACAAAAATGCCTAACTCTTTCCATATATTCATTTTTCTTTGTACTGCTACAAATGGACATAACTAACTAGAGTTTTACTAACTAGTAAAATACTAATTAGACACTCTCATAGCTTATTTAAGTGAAATGACACCACTTTGTTAAAATTATTAAAATGATATCATTTTGCTTAATCATTCAATCCATGACAAAATTCCACTTTGCACAGAAGCATCCCGAAATTAGACTAGTATATCTATAGTTGTATAGTGAGGATAATTTTCAGTCTTTCCTGGTCCTGTTATCACACAATCAATCATATTCATTCTCCAAATTTTTCAAAAGAATTTTTAGCAATTTTTAGCAAGACGGAAAAAGTGAATCTTATCTTTTTAAGTTCATTTTATTACAATTACAGCATCATTGTAAGTTTGAAATTGGAGTGGCAATGCTTATACATTTCTCATTTATTACTTCTTTTCTTTGTATTCTTACAATATCAATATTCTTGTTAAATTATCATTACTTGCATTTGGTATGTACGTAACAAGATCTAAGAATGTAATGATTTACTATAAGACTAAAACTTGAGATTAATTTATCAAAAATCATTATTTTATCTTTTACTCTACTAGATATTTTGACATGTTTTGTTTTTAATTTTTTTTTATTTTTTGTTGAACTATAATCTAAGGGTTCAACAAAAAAAAAAAAAATTACAAGGAGAGAATTAAATTACATAGTTTAGTTAAATTTTTTATGATAGAAATATTACAAGAAGAACTCTTTTATTTTTGTTTAACATAAGATAATATCACATTGAACTTTGAAAGTCACCATTTTGATTTCTTCTAGAGCATTTGAATAAATAGTAACACAATTGAATAAAATTTTCAATTGACATGAAACATCTATCTAAATAACTTAACAATGTATTTTTTTGATACCTAATATACTTGTACAGGTCATTATATTAAATTTTTATGTATTTCTTCAATAACTTATGGTATAAAAAAAAGATCCAATTGCCAAAAAAGCTGTTATTTACAAAGTTTTTTATTTACTATTTCCTGAATTAGATATCGCACAACAGAGAATCATGCAATATGATTGAATAAGTTGACATGTGTAACGGCCTCGAATTTTAAAAAAAAAAATTTTAAATTAATTTTAATTTCAAAAAAATTCAAAAATTTATTTATTTATATAATTATTTCTTTAATTATCTTGTGATATTCGATTTTTCCTCATTTATAATACCTCATTTAATTTTAACTCTATTTTCCTGTTAATTACGTCTCGTAGCATTTATTAGTGGTAAAATGTCAAAGGCACGTTTTTCGAGGTAAATTCGGATTGTGAGTAAACTAGTGAAAATAAGTATGGATGATCACTGATAAGTTGGAAGCGTAATTAAGTGACTGGATTTGGATCATTGAAGGTGATTAATTAGGGTTTTAAAATTTTAGTTAAGATTGAGATTAACCTCGTTAAACTTAGAATTTCAACTAATTATTTCTTCCAACCGATTCCTTCTAGCTCTTACGAAAATTTTCCTATTCTTCTTCCCCCCTCCTAGCCGAAAATTAGCCCTTAATTTTGAGCATAATTAAGCCCTTATTTTTCCCTCCAAATAGATAAGAATGGCCTTAATAGTCAAACTTCATTAAGGCAAGACAAGACTTGTGTCTTGTCTTCCTTTCTTCCTTATTTAAAAAAAAAAATTGCTTAAAATCGGTGCATTTTCTTCCTCCCTTCACCCGAACTTCCTCTTCTTCCTTCTCTTCATTTTCCATCGATTTTCCTCCTTTATTTCTTGCAAAAATCACCAACAAAAACTTCATCACTCTTGGATTGAACTTGAGCTTGGTGGAGAGGCTTGGGCTAGGAGCATTTGGAAGCTTTTGTTTGGCATTTCCTTGGAGAACTTTCACTTGTTTCTTGCAAGAGGTAAAAATAGAAACTTGAACTTCATTTCATCCATTCCATTTGAAAGCATGTTGATAGGTTGGGATGTTGAAAGGTTTTAGAAAAACTTATGTGTTTATAACTTTGTATATGGAGTTGATTTGTGGAAGTTGATGACTATGAAAAAAAACGGTGGGCTCTTGAATTCCCACTAAATGTGTGTAATTGATTGTTAGATGGTTAGATGATGTTATCTAAGTGCATTATGTATAATGATGATGGTTAAAAGTTAGATGAAAATCAAAAGAGGAAAACCGGCTAAGGAAGGAAAAAATTGGGGGTTGAATTTTCTGATTTTTCCTTGAATTTCGTGGCTGTGTTTTTGGCTAGTTAAGAGGCTGAATTTGATGTTTAAATGATGAATGTTAAGCTGTTATTTTGCCCCACAAAAAGCTCTTCAAGAGTTGATGTTATGAGGGTTGCTAACCTTGGTGAAAACTACAAATAGTACCTATGAAGATCACTTGCTTTCCTTCATCTCGAGCCACTGAAAACAAGAAAATTCACGTTTTATATTTATGGACTACTTTTGTAAAATATTTGTCTTTATATGTAAGTCGAGAACATGGTTGAGGATGTTGCGGTGGGCTCGTGACACATTGAATAAGCCATCACCATAATTCAAAGATACAAAATTTCAAGTAAAAGAGTTTGAATGTGCTCACAAATCACAAGAAGCGGATCATCACATAATTCAAGTACTGTATTTCAACTAATCAAGTTGGTCAAGTAAACAAGCATGAAACAGTCACAAATCCTTCAAAATTATTCCACTTGAAAAGTTACTTGGAAATATGATGCAACAATAACAATATTTTCATTTGAAAGGAGTTGGAACACTCACCAATAGTAGGGATTCAATCCGGGAATATTTTACGGATCAAAATCAATCCGAAGTAAAATTCATCATCACAATAAAGCTTAACTTAAGAAAGCGGACAAACCAAAATATACAAGTCTAGGGTGTATAAAGTGATTAGAGTAGATAAACTGATCCACGGTTCAAAAAAAGGTTCAAAATGAATTGGAAAATCCAAGAAGAATCAGTACAGACTAGGTTAATGATTTAAGTACAATATGGACTGGCTAAAATTTTATTGCTAAGACATAGACCTACAATTTTCATGAAGAGGTCGAATCTCAAATCAGAATTAATCATGGTCGAAATTGAATTTTCTGATCAAACAGTCTTTTCCTAAAACTAGGTTCATAGGGCTTTTCGTGGCTGGATGCTAATTCATTTCCTATGGTGAACAGTAACCTCGGAAAGTGGGCTGTTTTTTTTGGCTAGTTAAGTCATTTCCATCATTTTCCAAGGTGTTTAACAATAAAACAGCAATTAACTCCATCATTAAAGCATCACAAGTCATTAAGCATTTCATCAAACACATGATGAATAGTTTTCAAACACAATAAATCCTTCCAGCTGTTACTTTTTTTCCCACAAAAGCATGATTAAGAGGACTTACCTTACTAGAAGTGTGAGCAAACCACCCAAAAGAATTCCACTCTTGCCACCAAGCAAGTAATCTAACTAGGGTTTCACTCAAAGTTATTTTCCTCCACTAGAATGATGTTAGCGGAGGAAAATTTTGCTCAAATTTTTGAAGACAAGGTTATATAGAAGGCTTAAGTCAAAGGGGTTGTTGGATGGTTGACAAATGGCCAAATCTTGGCCAAAAATAGTACCATCAAATCCCTTAATGTTGCAGTTTATGTATTTGGCTACATGACAAGCTGGAAAATGTACTTTTACTTAAGGGAAAGTTATGAAAATTTTATACTACCTGCACTTAAATAAATCCGAAGGGTTTTCGAGAAATTTAAGCAAATAATTCAAGAAATTTTGTATAATTGATCACATTCTTGCCAAAATATGTGACCATTTTTTATCATAATTAGGCTTAGGAAGTTCAATACTAGCTTGGTTTCGAAAATTAGGACAAATGAAGTTAATTTGAGGCATGAACTAGATGTTATAAGTGAAGGATCAAAATTTTCCAGTTTTGGATGAAAGAGTTGAGCGAATTTTGGGCATGTAGAAAACTGTCTTCCCGTTTGTATTTTAAGCTGAAATTTGGTACGAATCTAGTTGATATATGGAAGTATTAGTGTCCCAAATTTGAAAATTTTTGGACTTGAATTCGTCACTCAAACAGTATCTTGAAAACTGCCCTGCATCTTCATGTTTCAAGAAACTGCAGAATTTCGAACTGCCTCTGTTTGAACTGTTGTATTTCATGCTCGGATGTCGGAATTGAGTTCCGTCAGTGGATGTTGAAATTCCTTATGTAGTAATATATTGTGTATGAATTTCAGAGGTTAATTAATTTTCTGTAATTTTTGGCAAATTTTCAAAGTGCGCTTGATGTCCAGCCTGACGAGCACTGTCATTTTACTGCAGCAGAATGTTCAACGAAAATCTGGGTTAATTTCGTCCATAATTTTAATTTTATGTCTTCTTAAAAGTTTTAGAGCTTTCAAAGAGGTTTCCAACGGTACCAAATGAGCAGAATTCTGACTTGTATAACTTGAGTTATGATTTTTCAAAATTTTCAGCTCAACTCGAGAAATTGTCGAACTTTCGACTTTTTGAATTAAACTTAACCAGTGACTAGGAGAACTCATTTTTTTTGTTCTCTTTTAACTATTTTAGGTCAAAGTGCTGATTTCGCAACTGATCAAAACTTGGACTCCGACCCCTATTTTGTCGGTGAGTTTTCAATGCATGTTTTTATGCTTTTATTGGTTTAAAACTTGTGCTTCGTGACTTGTTACTTGATTGAAATGTGAAATTGAGAATTTGATGGTCCGCTCACTTAAAGGAGAGTACACTTTATTGCTCCCTTTTTGTAGAGTCGGAAATTTAATTTTTGCATGTAATAAACTTGGGAGGTGGAAAACGTGAAATATACTTACTCTTGGCCGTGTGCCTTGAGTAAATTCCTGTTTACTGTTTATTGTTGAAATATGTAGCGTGCGGGCCCGGTAGGGGGAGTAAGATGGATGGAGTTGGCGTGAAGAGTCGTCTACTTGGATTGAAAGTCGACGGAGTGTCGACTACTGTAATTGCTCGTGAAAAGTGGAAACTGGCTCCTGAGAGCCCCCGTATCCTCAATGTGTGTTAATTGAATTTGTTTATGTGTTTTAATTATTTACTCTCAATTTTACCGCTTTAAGTGCCTGTGCATGAATTTTGAAAACTCACGAGCTTTTTAGCTCACCCCCGTTCCCTTTTATTTTCCTTAACAGGTGAAGAGAATCCCGGTAGCTAGGGCTAGCGTCGTGTTCTTTTGATTTTTGGTCTCGAGTACGAAGCTACATTTTGTATATTTGTGTGATGTTTAGTACTTTAAGTTTATGGAAGTGTATGAGCTTTGGCTCGAGGATTGTAAATCTGTTAAATGGATGACTGTAATTTTTAAGTTTAAATGCACTTCTCAGTTTTAGTGTTAATGTTATGTTAATTGGGGAAATTGCACGTTTAAGCTAGTAATGATTTGAATGCTTGAGTCCTGGCGAGAGTTGGGCAGACAGTCCGCTAACCCCTCTGGTTAGCCTTAGGGGGAGGTGGGGCTGTTACAACATGCATTTTCAAAATGCATACTGTGTTGCAAAAGAAAAATAATCTTCATGTTTCTAATCATCATCCATCAAAACGAATATCACTTTTGTAATTATATATGAATATCATATATTTGGTTTAAAATTTTGGAATGAAACTCTAGAAATAAATTTTAAGTGCTAACTTAATGCATTTTACCTTTTCTCCAACGGGAAAGAAAACCTACTTAATTAAAAATGTGTTATAAATATGAATATACAAACTAAATCTTGGTCACTTGTCTAACCTCTATTATTATTTTACTATGTTATTTTAGTATTAAAACTCACTTTTTTGTTTGATGTCTCTTGTAGATAATGGAGCATTATCATGCTGTGGAGTAAGTTTTGAAATTTTAGAGAACACATTTTTTAGTATAAGTAGGAGAGTTTGAACCCGCAACCGCTTACTTATACACTTTTTCGAGCCACCTAACTCATCCCCCTTTAGAGGATACATTTCATCATTGCTGTAAATGTCAAATTTTGAGAATGCAATGTCATTGAATTTCTCCATTCTTGTTCCTTTTCATCATATTCTAATTAATACTATTAATTTTGTTAAATGTGAGTTACTATAAGTGTAGTAAGAACGTCTGCCAAGATTAAATAAATATTAAATTAATTATTCAGCTAAATTCTCGTTTTACATATAATATGTGATTTTAGTATAAATCAGTACTAGAACCACACTCTTTCGCATTTTTTACATTTTTTATTCATAATACTTTTTTACTCTTACCTTTAAAATATAATCTTGCACGTTGCACGAGAGTCAGAATTCTAATATACTAACATACACATATGCATGCAATAGAGAGAGAGGGGGAGAGTGTGTGTTTGTACATATTTGAGGAGGTGTTTGTGAGGGCCTCGAAAATTTATTTATTTTTTTAATACTGTTAGTATTTATTATTTTAAATATTGTTATTATTGTCGTTAGTTTATTTGATTATTTTAATGTCGTTCTCAAACATATTTTTCAGAAAACCTAAATGAAAATTCAATTTATTTATTTATTTATCTTATTTGATTTTGGGTGACCTAATTTTATTTCTCATATATTTTCTCATAGATTTTCAATATTTCGTCTACCTTTTTCACAATTTGCTCTTTTAGTATTAATTAGATAGAAAATGAGAAAAACACGTTTTTCGAGGTAGAAATTCGGGCAATGACTTAAGTAGTACTGGAATGTAAGGATGATCACTCGTAGGTTAGAAATATAATCAAGGGACCAGAAGTGAGATTAAATAGGGTTTCGAAACCTTAAAACCCTAGTTGGACAAATTTCCCTAAAGTTAGGATTTTAACCTACGACTGTTTACCCATCTAATTTCCCCCAATTCACTTCAATTTTTCCTTTTCTTCTCTCTCTCTCTTTGCTGAGATTGTCCTTTAAATTGCAGCCAAGAGAGTTAATTATTTTCCCTCCAAAATTGCTAGCAAAACTACTATTTCCATTTGGACTTTTGACCCTTAAAAACTTGTCTTGTATTTCTTCCATTTATTTACAAAACTACCACTCAAACATTTCAGTTTTTTTCCCTTCCTCTTTGGTCGACTCTCTCCTCTCTTCCTTCCCTTGAAATTTCAGCATTTTCTTCATCCATTTTCCTCCCAAAATCAACCACAATCAAGCCTTAATCTTGGCTCAAGCTTGAAGCTTGGGTAGAACTTGGAGAAGGAAGCTCTTGGGTGGTTGAAGCTTAGTTCTTTGGAGGTTTTCTTGCTAAGTTCTTGAAAGAGGTAAAACCCTAGAAACTTAATCTTTGTTCATTCTTTAAATTCCAAGCATGAAATTAGGATTGGGATGTTGATGGGTTCCTAGAACCTTGACTAGAGTTGGTTTTTGGAATTTCAAGTTGTTAAGCTTTCTTTAATTTGCATTTAATGATTATGGTTGATATGTGGGCTCTTGGAATTCCCACAAAATGTGTAAATTTGTTTACTAGAATTGCTAAATGATGAAATGTGTATGCATATGTTTGATTTGTGGGTTGGAAATTGGAGGAGAAACCTCAAGGGGAAAACCGAGAAGGAGGAGATGATTTGGGGGTTGAATTTTGCTGATTTTTCCTTAATTTCGTGGCTGCTATTTTGTAGGTTTAGGGGCTGATTATTAATGCTTGAATGTTGAGGTTTAAGGTATTAAAATTTCCCACAAAAAGCCCTCTAAAAATGGTTGCAATAATGGTTATTATGTTGGAGCAAAATCTGGAAATTTGAAGTAGCATGCTGTCTGAAATTTTGGGGCTATTTAGTGCAAAAGTTTGATAAAATCTTTCATCATTTTTGACAGCATTAGGCTTAGGAAGGTTGAAACTATCTTGGGTTCGAAAATAGGGTCAATTGGTGGTAGTTTAGGTATGTTAAAGATGATTAGAAGAAGAAGATCAAAACTTCACTGGTTCAAGGCAATTCACTGGGTGAACTTTGGATGATTAGAAAGCTGTCTTCCCGAGGGATTTTTTAGTTGAATTTTGGTATGAACTTATCTTATATATGGAAGTATTAGTGTACCAAATTTGGTAATTTTTGGATAAGAAACCGTTACTCAAACAAGGCTTAGAATTCTGCCCTGTAAATTCGGATTCCAGAAAATTCAGTTTTGTGAACCTGCCATGTTTGAACCATTATAATTTCTTGCTCAAGTGTCAGAATTGAGTGTCGTCAGTGGAGTTTGAAACTTCTTATGTAGTAATTTAAACTGTATAAATTTAAGAGTCCAATTCATTTTCTGTAATATTTGGCAAATTTTCAAAGTGGGCTGGTCGACCAACCTGAACTGCCCTTTTTGGTACTGTAGAAGTTTCTTTCTCAAAAATCTGGGTAATTTCTGCCCATAATTTTAACTAGGTGTCTTCTACAAAGTTTTAGAACTTTCAAAGGGGTTTCCAACGGTACCAAGTATGTGAAATTTGGACTCGTATAACTCAAGTTACGATTTTTCAAAAACTTCAACTCAAAATGAAAATTCATTGAACTTACTTGTTATTAAACTAGGTTTAGACGACTAACTAGGAAAAACTCATTTCGTTCTTTCCTACTTATTTTAGGGCATAAAACTTGGAAAATTTGATGTGAAAATGGTCGACCCTCTTTCTTGATTTTCGTGCCAACTTAGTGTTTCACTTGATTCTCAAACCGGAGAATTTTGAACTTGACTTGAGTCTAATTGGGATATTTTTTTTAAAGACATTTATCAAATATTACCCTAGTGATTTGAATTAAAGTACTTGATCATTTCCCATGACTTGAAAATGTTATCTTTTAAATAAGGGTAGTGAGAAAACTACTAAACCTTGGTTGTATAATTAAGTAATTTATACTCGTACTTGTCTCAGGTGATCGAGAAGATCCCGGAGAACTCGATTGATCTTGCGTGCTTTTTCTTTAGGCTCTTGATTTCGGTGAGTGCCAAGTGCATGTTAAGTGTTTAAATAAAATGTTTCTCGTACTTACTAGTTACTGAGGCTAGGGTGTACTTTATTGCCCTTGTCCTTTCTCTCATGTGATTGCTTGCTTGATAAATGATAAGTGTTACTTGTTCATGTAAATGAAAGTGTTTCTCGTGAGCATTGAGCGACAGGGTACCACCCCTCCCGTCCCAATGCTATGACCGAGTATGTCGATTGGAGCTTTGTCTCATCGACCCTAGTGGGGGGGACGCCCCAACCCATTGGTTAGCCTTGTAACTCGAGCTGGCAAGGGCTTGGTCGAGAAGCTTAGTGAACCATGGGAAGTGTTATAGCTTGATCCAAAATTGGGGTCTTGCTAGGCATACTTGTTAAGTAATGCCATTTAAGTGCGTGTTTGGTTACGGATCTGAGAGGGTGTCATGGTGGTTGGAGGAAGTAAGTGGGGTACTACGGACATGGTTACTTGGGTTGACGGAGGGTCAACTAAAAGTGGATCAATCGGCCAAGACGTGGATTAGCTCCTGAGAGCCTCGTATCCTTACCTGTTTCTGTGTATTTTTTTTTCTGTATGAGCACTGTTCACTGTACTTGCGCATATTCACTGTAGATAGAGAGGCTCGAAGAGGGTTCTCCAAACCCAGCTCCAAGACTCTTGTCTAATGTGAACCCTCGAGTAGTGATTCCTTGGGAATACGGTCTCCTGGTGAAAATTGCAACAGTGCAAGTGATTGATTGATTTACACGATTTTATATCTGAATTTACTGGCTTTCCTACTTGCTTGATTACGTGCTTGCATGCTTTTCCTTGGCCTCACTGAGCATTAGCTCACCCCAATTTGTTTTCCTTAACAGGTCTTGAAGTGGGGTTCATAGATCGAGAAATTAGTTACTTCTGTAGGGTTCTATACTTCCATCTGGAATTGAAATGTATCGTAAAGTTGTTGGACGATCTTATTTGAAGTTCATATAAATGTAATTTTGAAGATTTACTCTTGTAGGTTAATTAGATTTTGGTTAAATGTTAATTAGGATTTTAGGAATGATTTCTTGCAATTATATTGTGGATTTTGTAGTGAGTCCTGGCGAGAGTTAGGCAGGCAACCCGCTGATACCCTTGGGTTCGCCCTTGGGAGAGGTGGGCTGTCACAGTGTTCTTTAATTTAAACCTTTAAAGGACTCTTAATCTAAATTCAATTTTCTAGAATTTATTTTTCTTGTTTTTGTGACGCCCCCATCTCTCCCTAGGGTGAACCCAAGAGAATCGGCGGAACGCCTACCCAACTCACGCCAGGACTCACTATAAAATCCGAATATAAATTCAAACATTCATTCTTAAAACCATAATCGAAATCTATCAAAATTACTAGTTCACTTTCAATAATACAAGCCCAACAATTATATCAAAAATTAGAATAATATTAACTCCCAAGTACAGTAATTCATCAATTTCACCAATTATTTCAATCTTATACAAAATGAGGAAATCCTACAAAAGAACTAAGTTCCTCGATTTACGTGCTCCTCCTCAAGACCTGTTAAGGAAAACAAAACTTATGGGGTGAGTAAAGCTCAGTGAGGTCAAGAAATCATACACAGGCAGGTCAAAATGATAATAAAATTTTTAAAATAGTAAAACAGGATAAAACTTAGAACTCACATAAAACAGTTAAAAAAATAATATAAAAGGATACTAGTGGCCCACTATCACCAATGGTCTGCTTCCAAACCACAATTTTCATTTAAACGTAATACACTTCGTCAACCACTTTCTCACTATCCGTAGATATCACTTTACACTCACCCGTCTACTTACAGCCCCTTGTACTGGGTCCGCTCGTCAAGATAAAATTTATTAATAAACCAAGTCGGGATGAGCGGCACCTCCCACTCAATAGAATGTGGTACATACTACCGCTTGGCAAAAGAGTCGACGAGACAACGCTCCAATCGACTTAACCAAAATTTAACCAAAATGGGAGGAGAGGTACCTCCCACTCGCTTGAGTGTGGTACATTCAACCGCTTGGTGTGAACAATTCAAGAACAAGTGTAAGTACAAGCATTTAACAAATTTAGTTCAAGTAAAGGTGAGCGCGATAAAGTACACGCTCACCAAGTCAAACAAGCATGCTTTCCAAATCATGAACATTAAATAGAGCATTAAATAACATGCACTTTTAAAACACCAATTGAAAGAGTTTATTTGTTAGGAAAATGGCCACTTAAATCTCAACATTCCAACTCTCAAAATAGCTAAGAAACTCACGAAAAGTTGCTGCCAAAACAGGGCAAAAAATTCTGGAATGAAACCGGCAGTACCTCCCCTCTCACCTCTTGATTTTCCTCCTCCTTCATTTCCTAGTTTTCTAACTCCAACACTTATCACAAACATTCTCCAAAACATGTATATATATCATAGAAACCAACCATCAAGATTCATGGGAATTCATAGAGCCCACCAAAACATGTGAAACCAACAAAATTACCATCAAGAAACTACAAGCTCCCAAACTATACAATGAAAGCAAAGAAATTAGGGTTTGTTGGAGCCATTTTACCTCAAGTATCTCAAGGAAAGTTCAAGCTTGTAGTGTCTAAGTTCCTCCCTTTCCAAGCCCCTAGCCGGCTCTAACTCCCTCCTTGATGATCCTCAGGCTACAAGTGAAAGAGGTGGAGGGTTACACAAATTTTTCTTGATGATTTTGGTGAGGAATTGTGGTGGATTTGGATGATGAAAATGAAGGGGAAATGGGGAAAGGGGAATCGGCCACAAGAAGAAGAAGATGAGATGGTGTGAAGCTTTGTTGACTTTGTGGGCTTTTGGTTGGTGAAAATGGAAGTAAAGAGGGTTTGTCTCTTGATTTGACATAAAGCTTCTTTTGTCGCGTTGAGATTAATTCGTGTGACGTGGCACTACGACCCCAGTTTCTCACACTTATATACCTCAAATGCATATCCTAACACTCAAAACTTACGTCTAATAGTCAACCCTGGGTTCGTATGTGAAATTTAAACATTCAAATATTAAAATTATCGACGTAATTTAAACGTGCATAATGAAACTTTGAAAATTTTCGTACTGATTCAATTTACTTAATAAAGTTAAATAATTCTAAATAAATAAATGAAATTGATGTGAAAATTTATAATATATAATTTTAAAATGATGGTATGGGTCCTCACAGTTTTAATAGTTTGAAATACTTCTTGGATTTTGATTAAAAATAAATAAAAATAAAATTAATTTGAGACCCAAATTAAGCTTGTGTACGCTTGACAAAAAATTGTTTACTAAGGAAATGGATTAGATATGTCATAGTGGAATTGCAAAACAAACAAGGAAAGGTCCACTTCAAATGTCTAAATGAATCAAACATTCTATAATAAAACATTGAGATTCAGGAAAATCCTTTATATCTTATAAGCCAAAAAAATAAAAACAAAAAACATAGTTCAATTTATTAGTTACCGTCTAATTAAACTAGCTATCAACTTGTTCAGCGTGTGGATGTGAATATTGAAAGTTTCTATTGATAATTGGGAACTAAATATTATTAGACTTATCATATCAACTCATTTTTACCATTTTTTTAAAAAATTTTGTCTAGGGTTCAATTTTTTTGAGTAGGTCTATGTACACAAAAGGTATAGAGGAAAATAAATAAAAATAAATAAAATAAAAGAGGAATGTAATTAGATTAGAGAGGAAGGGACATTATAAAAGGTGAAGAGCCCTTATTTAGAATATTGCTCAACTATTTCTTTCACAGCATAATAGCATACTAGTTCTTTAACCAGTCTCAGACATGGACTACATTCACTCATTGTCTCACTTGGTGACCAAATAGGTATTCAGACAAATCAAACCCAAAGTAGTGACTCCAAGATTTGCAGCCACCAAAATTCTAAAGATAGTATTGACACTAATGCTGACCCTTTTTTTTTTTTCTGCGTGCTCTTGTTTGAGTAATGACAAAAGTTTAGAATATAAAAACCAAAAAGGAAAGAGAGAGGTGGATGGGTTGAAATATGACTGATGATATGACTGATATAATAGTTATGGAATTATATAATTGATTTAAAAAGCCACTAGTGATAGAGACAAACACCATATATGGGTAAATAACAACGAGAGGAGCGAACATGCTGTGCATAAAGATAAATTGCTAGTGATGTGTTGTCCTGATAATGGTGCATACTAACGCTAGATAGCCAATAAGAATTCGACCAGAGTGGCATTCAAATCAAGAATTTGAATTCCCTTTAATGGAAAATTGAGCTAACCGGTTTATTTTAATTAAGTAAAAATGAGAGAATTGTACTTTTGATCCCAAATATATTTAGGGTATGAGCACTTGTTTTACTTTTTATGCTTATTTACTTGTAATGATTGATATTTTACCATCAAGTCATATTCCAACAATAAATTATTAAAAATAAAAAATTTTAAAAATTAAAAAAATATTGCCAGCCATAAACTATAATCAAATATGATTAATTACTCATATGTTGGTCGTATGATTATTTAGTGTTTAATTCAAAAATTTTTTTCTGTTAACTAAATTTTTGTATTTCTGTGTTAAAGATTAATCGCACACGTGATCACTACACAAGTAGCTAGTCGTATTTTGTTACAAATTATATCGTTTATTCCTACTTCTTTTATTGATGATCTTATGTGTTTTATTTTTCTTCTATCAATTTGTTATTTTAGTAATTTCCTTGTGTAGGACATTTATCAGCACACGTATGGGAATCTATTTAGTATAATAAATACTTATAAAATGAAATGTTAAGATATAAACAAAAAAGAAAATAGTGACTACCTAATTTAGTAGAAAAAAGCATATAAATAAACAAATAAGATAAAATATTTATTTTATCATTTGTTACGGAATCACTATTTGAAGAGCTTTTTTCTGTTTTAAATGAAATTATATAAAGTAACGATATGTTTAAAACAAACTTAAATAACATAAGATTCTCTAAATCATAACTCGAAAACAAAGTGGGGAATAATCAAGTATGATTTGTGTAGTCAAGTGTCACTGAACTATCTTTCTTTGTATCCAAGATGAAACTTGACAAGAACGGTGCGAAGGAAATTCTTAAATTAGGCCCACTTTCTGTGAGGACCTATACCATCATTTTAAAATTATATATTATAAATTTTTACATCAATTTTATTTATTTATTCGGAATTATTTAACTGTATTAAGTAAATTGCATCAGCACGAAAATTTTCAAAATTTCATTTTGCATGTTTAAATTACGTCGATAATTTCAATATTTGTGTGACAGCCCCACTTCCCCTTAAGGCGAACCAGAGGGATAAGCGGACCGCCTGCCCAACTCTCGCCAGGACTCAAACATTTCTTTATGAAACCCTCGCTGAAAGGTATTTAAAATCACGACAAATTCATAAAACACAAACCCCGACATTTCATCAAGGAGACATTGATAATAACCCCAAAATACCACAACTATCAAAATCATCCAAATAGTTCAATCTTATACAAAAGAGGAAATCCTACAAAAATACTAAGAGGTAATCCTGCACAGGTACTAGGTTCCTTGATTCTCGTGCCCTACTTCTAGACCTGTTAAGGAAAACAAAGCTTATGGGGTGAGCAAAGCCCAGTGAGGTCAAGAATGCATGCACAAGCAGGTTAAAGCGATAACAATTTTGAACAAATAATAGTAGTAGAAAACTTGGGAATCATACAAGATATTATAAAGTAATCACTATAAAAGGATACAAAGGTCGCTCCATCTTTCTGCGATTTTCCACGCCCGCTTGTCCTGGTCCCATGCCGTATTTTCAATAGGCATGTTGACACTCACAACCACTATCTCACCGACCGTAGAAATCACTTTACTCTCACCCGCCTACTTACCCCTGCAATCGCCAAGATAGTATTAACATCAAACCAAGTCTGGATGAGGCACCTCCCGCTCCATAGAGCATGGTACATACTACCGCTTGGTAATTAACATCAAACCAAGTCGGGATGAGCGGCACCTCCCGCCCCATAGGCGTGGTACATACTACCGCTTGGTAAATGAGTCGAGACTACGCCCAATCGACTTAACTAGAACCCGACCAAACGGGAGGAGAGGCACCTCCCACTCACTTGAGTGTGGTACATGCAACCGTTTGGTCTTATCAAGCCAAGAACAAGCACAAGTACAAGCACTTAACGACTTCAACTCAAGCAAATTCAAGCAAGGTGGCGATAAGTACGGCCACCAAGTCAAACAAGCATGCTTTCAAATGAATTTCACAAACCGACATCCAAGCATGAAAACAACAAGCACTTGAACACTCACCAACAGTTGAGCGCAAGCAAGACAATGTAGGCAGTTAAAAACGATCTTTACCATCCACAGAAGCACCTGAGACGTGAAAGTGCAAGCAAATTACTTTTCCGATTCCAAACTAAAAGGTTTGGCAAAAGTCATTTTCAAATGTGAAATGACGTGACAAGCAAATACTCAAGGAATTAAACTCTCGAAAAATGCTCATAAATGCTCAACAAAGTAAGAAGGTGCATAAGCATGGGCGTTAGACCGAACACAGATGAAAACGAAACGAAAACGAAAACACACACCAAAGGCGAAGAAGACAGTTTTGACACCCTGTACGCTAATACTCATAACTCAGGCTATAAGTATCGGATTAGAATATACAAGGTTCCGTTTCGAAGCTAAGAGAACAAGCTACAACTTTCATCAAGACAACTTCTGCCCAGATTTTCTCTTTCTAGGTGAAAAATGTCGAAACAGTTTCAGAAATTTTCCCCTTCAGAATTGCCGACAGGCTACATTCAAACGATCATAACTTGGCGCTCACAAATCCGAATCCAGAAATTCTAGATGCGTTGGAAAGCTAGAATGAAGGGCTATAAGTTCCGTGTTTTGGCCAAAAGCCAAATCACAAAGGATCAACACAAAAAATGAAGCTGAAGTTGCTGGTTTGTCATTCCTGTTTTCAGTTTTGCGCCAAAACTCAATGCATTCAACCAAAACACACACATGCAAACTCATCGACTCAAATGCAATAACAATCAAGCAAATGCAGCCCTTACACGTTCCACATTACCCTCTACAATTTCCATGAAGAAGTTGAAATCCAATTCCATCCCGAACTAGGTCGAAAATAATCAAAACAATGGCTTTCTACCCTATCGCAGAGATTTAAGTAGGACGGCTTCAAATGGCCATAACTCGACACTTACAGCTCCAAACCAAGCGATTCCAAAGCCATTAGAAAGCTAACACATAAAGCTACCATACTTAAGAAGACTTCAAAAACAAAAACAGTCATCTTCCTGGTTAAAATGGCCCATTACAGCAGCAAAATAACGGTTCAGACAGAAACAGGGCATCAGGAGCATTTTAGTCATTTCACATGCTACAGTACTCCGATTCACCTGAAAATTTACAGGTAGAATCCTCACTCAACTTTCTACAACTTTCATGCTTTGTGCTAAAGCTAATTCTGTCCCCATCATTTTCGAAAATAGCAAGCAAATTCGGACAGAAAAATGGACAAAAATTCAACCCTAATGATTTATTCTTGGCTGCAGCTTTACACAAGAAAATTCAACAATCTAGCCCATATATTCATCTAAGAAGCTAAACATGATCCTCAATCAAGTCAAAACAACAACAAAATCCAACAACTTCATCAACTTAGATAAATTTCAGCAACCTCAATAAAAGTTCAACTTACAAAGTGTAAATCACCTCTTGAATCCAAGATTGAACTTCACAATCAAGTGCTTCCAACTCCCAAATGAAGGTTTGATGGCTAAAATTGACAAAATCCCAAGCTTTCCTCTAGTTTCCTTTCTTTTTCCTCTCTTTTTTCTCTCTTCTTTTCCTTCTTTTCCCCGGTTTTCCCCTCTTCTTTTCCCTTGCTTGGCTCCCTTGTGTTGAAATGGCCAAGGGATAAGACTACTTAGATATTTATGGTTTAGACTTAGGTTGGTCAAAGTTGTGGTCAAAATTAGCATGCTAATTAACCTACCAACTTAAGGTAACTTCCACCCTTGCCCAAGTAATTTTTCTTTCCTATCAATTTACTCCATAAGTACATAAATTAACCTAGTCTATCAAAGCTTAAGTACACCTACTTAGGCTACTAATCACCTAAGAATTGTAATCCCTCCTCTTCATCATGCCTTATCACACATAAAATCAAAGAGATAACAAACTCGTAGTTGGACATAAAACTTAAATTCATTTTCAAAACTAGGGTTTTAAGAAATCAAACTAGGGTTTTCCACATTCAAATTAGGGTTTTATCGAAAATTAGGGTTTTCGAAGCAAACTAGGGTTTAAATGTCAAATTAGGGTTTTTAGACGTGTAAAACAAAATAGTTAAAACAAAACCCTTTGAGAAGTAAAATAAATCATATAAACACCTCGGTAAACAATAATGACTATAAGTAACATTATTTTGTGTGAAAGTCGATGTGAAAATTTAAACAAAAATATTAAATAAGTAGGTCAAATAAAATAAATTTCCAGGTCCTCACAATTTGACTATTTAAGTTTCGCTTCCGAATCTAGGGTTGACTGTTAGACGTAAGTTTTGAGAGTTAGAATATGCAATTGAAGTATATAAGTGAGAGGAATTGGGATCGTAGTGTTGCATTGCGCGAATTAACCTCGCTGTGACAAAATTTAGTTTTAGGTCATTAATGGGATAAACTCACTTTTCTTCCTTTTCACCAACCAAAACACCAAAAGTCAACAAAGCTTAGAACCATCTCATCTTCTTCCCAAGGCTTGGCCGATTCTCCCCCCTCTTCTTTCCCTTCATTTCATCATCCAAATATACTTCTAATTTCACCAAAATCACCAAGAAAAACTTGAGTAATCTTCCATCTCTTTCACTTGGAGCTTGAGGATCATCAAGGGGAGTAGAGGAACCGGTTAGGAGCTTGGAAAGGGAGGAATTTAGACATTACAAGTTTGAACTTTCCTTGAGTTCTTGAGGTAAAATGGCTTCTCAAACCCTAATTTCTTAGCTTTCAATATTTAGTTTTGAAGCTTGTAGTTCTTGATGATAGTTTTGTTGGTTTTAGATGTTATGGTGGGCTCTATGAATTCCCACCAATCTTGATGTTTGGCCTCTATGAGATATATACATGTAATGGAATGTGGTTTGGATGAAATTATGAAGTTAGAGAACTAGGAGTCAATGAAGGTGGAAAATCGAGAGAATTGAGGCGAGGTGCTACCAGTTTTATTTCAGAAACTTTTCCCCCTATTTTGGTAGCAGCATTTCATGGGGTTTTTGATTGTTTTGGGAGCTGAAATGTTGGGCTTTAAGTGGCCATTTTCCTAGCCAAGAAACTCTTTCAATTGGTGTTTTAAAAGTGCATGAAAAGAAGATCAAAAAAACCTGGAAATTTGCTTTCAATTCTGTTCTCATTGACTGTTCTGTTTTACTGTGGTTTCAGTCCAAAATTTTGATACCATGTAACCTCCATTTGATCAAGAAATGTTGTTAGAGTCTTGGTTTTGAAAATGGAATGGAATGAGGGTTGTTTTGGATGAACCAAAGGTTGAAAAGGAAAAGAATTTCATATGGCAGGATTGAACTTCAAATTTTCAGTCAACTTTGGGGGCATGGATCACTGCCTTCCTGTATGATTTTTTAGCTAAATTTTGACAAAAACATAGCTCACATACAGAGGTTTATTCCTGCAAAATTTGGTGTTTTTCCAGTATCATTTCATTGCCCAAATAATGCTCCAAAATTACTCTTCAAAACTGGAAAACCATGCTGTCAGGACAGCTTACTGTCCTAAGTTCAAATGGCTATATTTTCTTACTCGGGAGTCAAAATTGAGCACCGTTGGTAGTGTTTGAAATTAGACTTCAAGGGCTTTCCAACGGTATATAGCTTGCATGCTAACTCATTACCTATCAATCCCAGAAAATCTGAGAAGATAGCTGATTTCCAAGACTGATAACCTGTTTTTGATCTTTCGTGTCATCTTGTCACGTACTTTATTCTATCTTACATCGTGAATCTCAAAGCGAGCCCCTCTAGTGAATTGTAGTATTCTGAGTTTAGTTTCCATAGCCATAGGCCTTGCCTAATTCCGATAAGTGTAGCCTAATATATAATCGAACAAGAAACTGTGACAGTTTGGTTTTGGTGAATTTTAATAGTTAAGCTTCAGTCTTAAACTTCAGTTATCTTGGTTAGTGTTTAATGGCTGGATGTTTGGCTCAGGTGACCCAGACTTCGTTGAGGGCGACCCGACTACCGAAGTTTGATCTCCTTGCTTGCTTGTTTGCTTAACCGAACCACGGTGAGTGTTCAAGTGCATGTATTTACTGCTTTATTTAATGAAAATTGATTCAAAAAGCATGCTTGAGTCCCTCGGTGAGCGTGTACTTTACCACGCTCACCTTATTTGATTTACCTCGTTATGAGCTCAACTGCTTGAATTGCCAATTGTTTAACTGTTTAAATTGCTTGTTCTGTGTATGATTGTGGGAGACACCCAAACTCCATTGGTAATCCTTTCACCTTATCCGGCAATAGGGGATAGGGCAAGGGATGGGTGAACCATGGGTTATTATTATTTAATTATGTCAGTTGGAATGGGTCCTCCGACTATGGTATACTCATAGTGGGTATTACCAATTACTATTTAAATTTTGGAGTTCGAGCCCGATCCATGGGGTTTAAGTGGACAGGAGAGGGATAAAGTGGTGAATATGGATTGTGAAAGTGAGTGGTTGATGGAGTGTCAACGTGGGACTTGGAACCGATGCTTGTGAAGAAAAAATAATTGTAGAGATTATGGAAATGAGGAGCTGGCAACTGTATCCTTCAATTAATCGTTTAAATGTTTTATTGATTAACTGCTTTTGCTATTTTACTATTTTATTTACTTATTTATCTACTTTGTCTTGCTTGTTTTTTCTTGACCTCATCGAACTTTGCTCACCCCATAAGATTTGTTTTCCTTAAATGGGTTTGAGGTGGGGCATGTAAATCGAGGGATCTTATTCTTTGCAGATTTTCTCATTTTGTGTAAGATTGTAGTATTTGGTGCATTTGGTGGAATATTGTACTTGGGAATTCATATTATAGTCATTCTGATACAATTGTTGAGTTAGTACTTTTGAAAGTTTGATTAGTAACTTTGATAGATCTCGATTGATTGTAAGAATGACCGCTCAAACTATATTTGGAGTTTCAGAGTGAGTCCTAAGAGTTGGGCGCCGATACTCTTGGGTTCCTAGGAGAGGTGGGGTAGGGACTAGGGCAAGGGATGGGTGAACCATGGGTTACTGCTTAATTATGTCGGTTGGAATTAGTCCTCCAACTATGGTATACTCATAGTGGGTATTACCAATTACTGTTTAAATTTTGGAATTCGGGTCCGGTCCAGGGGGTGTAAGTAGACGGGAGAGGAATAAAGTGGTAAATATGGATTGTGAAAGTGAGTGGTTAATGGAGTGTCAACGTGGGACTTGGGACCGATGCTTATGAAGAAAAAATAATTGTAGAGATTATGGAAACGAGGAGGCAACCGATCCTTCAATTACCGCTTAAATATTTTATTGCCAGATTAATTGTTTTGCTATTTTACTATTTTATTTACTTATTTATCTGCTTTGTCTTGCCTGTGCTTGTTTTTCTCGACATCACTGAACTTTGCCCACCCCATAAGAT
Organism: Gardenia jasminoides; assembly: GCA_013103745.1. Taxonomy (NCBI): domain Eukaryota; kingdom Viridiplantae; phylum Streptophyta; class Magnoliopsida; order Gentianales; family Rubiaceae; genus Gardenia; species Gardenia jasminoides. Next base: position 26,822,956 of record CM023096.1, read on the forward strand.
TTGTTTTCCTTAACAGGTTTCGAGGTGGGGCATGTAAATTGAGGATCTTTATTCTTTTGCAGGATTTTCTCATTTTGTGTAAGATTGTAGTATTTGGTGCATTTGGTGGAATATTGTACTTGGGAATTCATATTATAGTCATTCTGATACAGTTGTTCAGTTAGTACTTTTGAAAGTTTGATTAGTAACTTTGATAGATCTCGATTACGATTGTAAGAATGACCTGCTCAAACTATATTTGAGTTTCAGAGTGAGTCCTGAGAGTTGGGCGTTGCCCGATACTCTTGGTTCTAGGGAGAGGTGGGGGTAGGGACTAGGGCAAGGGATGGGTGAACCATGGGTTATTACTGTTTAATTATGTCGGTTGGAATGAGTCCTCCGACTATGGTATACTCATAGTGGGTATTACCAATTACTGTTCAAATTTTGGAGTTCGGACCCGGTTCAGGGGTTGTAAGTAGACGGGAGAGGGATAAAGTGCTGAATATGGATTGTGAAAGTAAGTGGTTGACGGAGTGTCAACGTGGGACTTGGAACCGACGATTGTGAAGAAAAAATAATTGTAGAGTTTGTGGAAAAGAGGAGTTGGAAACTGTATCCTTCGAATTATACTGTTTAAATGTTTTATTACCAGATTAACTTTTTTGCTATTTTACTATTTTATTTATTTGTTTATCTGCTTTGTCTTGCCTGTGCTTGTTTTTCTTGACCTCACTGAACTTTGCTCACCCCATAAGATTTGTTTTCCTTGACAGGTATCGGGATGTAAATCGAGGATCTTAGTTCTTTTGCAGGATTTCCTCATTTTGGGTAAGATTGTAGTATTTGGTGCAATAGGTGGAATATTGTACTTGGGAATTCATGTTATAGTCATTCTGATACAATTGTTGAGTTAGTACTTTTGAAAGTTTGATTAGTAACTTTGATAGATCTCGATTACGATTGTAAGAATCACTGTTCGAAACTATATTTGGAGTTTTGTAGTGACTCCTAACGAGAGTTGGGCAGGCGTTCCGCCGTTACTCTTGGGTTCACCCTAGGGAGAGGTGGGGGTAGGGTCTAGGGAAAGGGATGGGTGAACCATGGGTTATTACTGTTTAATTATGTCAGTCGGAATGAGTCCTCCGACTATGGTATACTCATAGTGGGTATTACCAATTACTGTTTAAATTTTGGAGTTGAGCCTGGTCCAGAGGGTTTAAGTAGACGGGAGGGGATAAAGTGGTGAATATGGATTGTGAAAGTGAGTGGTTGACGGAGTGTCAACGTGGGACTTGGAACCGATGCTTGTGAAGAAAAAATAATTGTAGAGATTATGGAAATGAGGAGCTGGTATCCTTCAATTATCGTTTAAATGTTTTATTGCCAGATTAACTGTTTTGCTATTTTACTATTTTATTTATTTATTTATCTGCTTTGTCTTGCCTGTGCATGTTTTTCTTGACCTCACTGAACTTTGCTCACCCCATAAGATTTGTTTTCCTTAACGGTTTGAGGTGGGGCATGTAAATCGAGGATCTTAGTTCTTTTCGGATTTCCTCATTTTGTGTAAGATTGTAATATTTGGTGCTTTTGGTGGAATTTTATACTTGGGAATTCATATTATAGTCATTCTGATCCAATTGTCGAGTTAGTACTTTTGAAAGTTTGATTAGTAACTTTGATAGATCTCGACACGATTGTAAGAATGACTGCTCAAACTATATTTGAGTTTCGAGAGTGAGGAGGCGTTCCGATACTCTTGGGTTGGCCCTAAGGAGAGGTGGGGGTAGGGACTAAGGCAAGGGATGGGTGAACCATGGGTTATTACTGTTTAATTATGTCGGTTGGAATGAGTCCTCCGACTATGGTATACTCATAGTGGGTATTACCATTTACAATTTAAATTTTAGAGTTCGGGCCCAGTCCAGGGTGTGTAAGTAGACGGGAGAGGAATAAAGTGGTGAATATGGATTGTGAAAGTGAGTGGTTGACGGAGTGTCAACGTGCGACTTGGAACCGATGCTTGTGAAGAAAAAATAATTGTAGAGATTATGGAAATGAGGAGTTGGCAAGTATCCTTCAATTATACCGCTTGTTTAAATGTTTTATTGTTAGATTAACTGTTTTACTATTTTACTATTTTATTTATTTGTTTATCTGCTTTGTCGTGCCTGTGCATGTTTTTCTTGACCTCACTGAACTTTGCTCACCCATAAGATTTGATTTCCTTAACAAGTTTCGAGGTGGGGCATGTAAATCGAGGATCTTAGTTCTTTTACAGAATTTTCTCATTTTGTCTAAGATTGCAGTATTTGGTGCATTTGGTGGAATATTGTACTTGGGAATTCATATTTTTGTCATTCTGATACAATTGTTGAGTTAGTACTTTTGAAAGTTTGATTAGTAGCTTTGATAGATATCGATTACGATTGTAAGAATGACTCTTCGAAACTATATTTGGAGTTTGTGAGTGAGTCCTGAGAGTTAGCGTTCACGATACTTTGGATTCACCTTAGGGAGAGGTGGGGGTATGGACTAGGGCAAGGGATGGGTGAACCATGGGTTATTACTGTTTAATTATGTCGGTTGGAATGAGTCCTCCGACTATGATATACTCATGGTGGGTATTACCAATTACTATTTAAATTTTTGAGTTCGGGCCCGATCTTGGGGGTGTAAGTAGACGAGAGAGGAATAATGTGGTGAATATGGATTGTGAAAGTGAGTGGTTGACGGAGTGTCAACGTGGGACTTGGAACCGATGCTTGTGAAGAAAAAATAATTGCAGAGATTATGGAAATGAGGAGCTGGCAACTGTATCCTTCGAATTATACTGTTTAAATGTTTTATTGCCAGATTAACTGTTTTGCTATTTTACTATTTTATTTATTTATTTATGTCCTTTGTCTTGCCTGTGCATGTTTTTCTTGACCTCACTGAACTTTGCTCACCCCACAAGATTTGTTTTCCTTAACAAGTTTTGAGGTGGGGCATGTAAATCGAGGATCTTAGTTCTTTTGCAGGATTTTCTCATTTGATGTACGATTGCGGTATTTGGTGCATTTGGTAGAATATTGTACTTGGGAATTCATATTATGGTCATTCTGATACAATTGTTGAGTTAGTACTTTTGAAAGTTTGATTAGTAACTTTGATAGATCTCGACACGATTGTAAGAATGATCAAACTATATTTGGAGTTTCGTAGTGAGTCCTAGCGAGAGTTGGGCAGGCGTTCCGCCGATACTCTTGGGTGCGTCACTAGGGAGAGGTGGGGGTAGGGACTAGGGCAAGAGATGGGTGAACCATGGGTTATTACTGTTTAATTATGTTGGTTGGAATGAGTCCTCGGACTATGGTATACTCAGAGTGGGTATTACCAATTACTATTTAAATTTTGAGTTGCCCGGTCCGGAGATGCAAGTAGACGGGAGAGGAATAAAGTGGTGAATATGGATTGTGAAAGTGAGTGGTTGACGGAGTGTCAACGTGGGACTTGGAACCGATCCTTGTGAAGAAAAAATATTTGTAGAGATTATGGAAATGAGGAGTTGGCAACTTTATCCTTCGAATTATACTGTTTAAATGTTTTAGTCCCAGATTAATTGTTTTGCTAATTTACTATTTTATTTATTTATTTATCTACTTTGTCTTGCTGGTGCATGTTTTTCATGACCTCACTGATCTTTACTCACCCCATAAGATTTGTTTTCCTTAACAGGTTTCGAGGTGGGTCATGTAAATCGAGGATCTTAGTTCTTTTGCAGGATTTTCTCATTTTGTGTAGGATTTCAGTATTTGGTGCATTTGCTGGAATATTGTTCTCGGGAATTCTTATTATAGTCATTCTGATACAATTGTTGAGTTAGTACTTTTGAAAGTTTGATTAGTAACTTTGATAGATCTCGATTACGATTGTAAGAATGATCAAACTATATTTGGAGTTTAGTGAGTCCTGAGTTGGGAGGCGTTCGATACTCTTGGGTTCCCTAGGAGAGGGGGGTAGGGACTAGGGCAAGGGATGGGTGAACCATGGGTTATTACTGTTTAATTATGTCGGTTGGAATGAGTCCTCCGACTATTGTACACTAATGGTGGGTATTACCAATTACTCTTTAAATTTTTGAGTTCGGGCCCGGTCCAGGGGGTGTAAGTAGACGAGAGAGTAATAAAGTGGTGAATATGGATTGTGAAAGTGAGTGGTTGACGGAGTGTCAACGTGGGACTTAGAACCGATGCTTGTGAAGAAAAAATAATTGCAGACGTTATGGAAATGAGGGCAATGTATCCTTGAATTATATTTAAATGTTTTATTGCATTAATGTTTTGCTATTTTACTATTTTATTTATTTATTTATCTGCTTTGTCTTGCCTGCATGTTTTTCTTGACCTCATGAACTTTGCTCACCCCATAAGATTTGTTTTCCTTAACAAGTTTTGAGGTGGGGCATGTAAATCGAGGATCTTAGTTCTTTTCTAGGATTTTCTGATTTTGTGTAAGATTGCAGTATTTGGTGCATTTGGTGGAATATTGTACTTGGGAATTCATATTATAGTCATTCGATACAATTGTTGAGTTAGTACTTTGAAAGTTTGATTAGTAACTTTGATAGATCTCGACACGATTGTAAGAATGACCTGCTCAAACTATATTTGGAGTTTCAGTGAGTCCTAGAGAGTTGGGCTTCCGATACACTTGGGTTCCCCCTAGGGAGAGGTGGGGGTAGGGACTAGTGCAAGGGATGGGTGAACCAAGGGTTGTTACTGTTTAATTATGTCGGTTGGAATGAGTCCTTAGACTATGGTATACTCAGAGTGGGTATTACAAATTACTCTTTAAATTTTTGAGTTCGGCCCCGGTCCAGGAGATGCAAGTAGACGGTAGAGGAATAAAGTGGTGAATATGGATTGTGAAAGTGAGTGGTTGACGGAGTGTCAACGTGGGACTTGGAACCGATCCTTGTGAAGAAAAAATATTTGTAGAGATTATGGAAATGAGGAGCAACTGTATCCTTCAATTATACTGTTTAAATGTTTTATTGCCACATTAACTGTTTTGCTATTTTACTATTTTATTTATTTATTTATCTGCTTTGTCTGCATGTTTTTCTTGACCTCACTGAACTTTGCTCACCCCATAAGATTTGTTTTCCTTGTTTGAGGTGGGGCATGTAAATCGAGGATCTTAGTTCTTTGCGATTTTCTCATTTTGTGTAAGATTGCAGTATTTGGTGCATTTGGTGGAATATTGTACTTGGGAATTCATATTATAGTCATTCTGATACAATTGTTGAGTTAGTACTTTTGAAAGTTTGATTAGTAACTTTGATAGATCTCGATTACGATTGTAAGAATGCTCAAACTATATTTGGAGTTTTGAGTCCTGAGTTGATACTCTTGGGTTCTAGGAGAGGTGGGGTAGGGACTAGGGCAAGGGATGGGTGAACCCATGTCATGACTAAATGGTTTGCTATTTTACTATTTTATTTATTTATTTATCCTTTGTCTGCATGTTTTTCTTGACCTCAGAACTTTGCTCACCCCATAAGATTTGTTTTCCCGGTTTGAGGTGGGGCATGTAAATCGAGGATCTTAGTTCTTTTGATTTTCTCATTTTGTGTAAGATTGCAGTATTTGGTGCATTTGGTGGAATATTGTACTTGGGAATTCATATTATAGTCATTCTGATACAATTGTTGAGTTAGTACTTTTGAAAGTTTGATTAGTAACTTTGATAGATCTCGATTACGATTGTAAAAATGATTTTTCGAAACTATATTTGGAGTTTGAGTGAGTCCTACCTAGGGAGAGGTGGGGTAGGGACTAGGGCAAGGGATGGGTGAACCATGGGTTATTTGCTTAATTATGTCGGTTGGAATGAGTCCTTAGACTATGGTATACTCAGAGTGGGTATTACAAATTACTCTTTAAATTTTTGAGTTCGGGCCCGGTCCAGTGTAAGTAGACGGGAGAGGAATAAAGTGGTGAATATGGATTGTGAAAGTGAGTGGTTGACGGAGTGTCAACGTGGGACTTGGAACCGATGCTTGTGAAGAAAAAATAATTGTAGAGATTATGGAAATGAGGAGCTGGCAACTGTATCCTTCGAATTATACTGTTTAAATGTTTTATTCCCAGATTAACTGTTTTGCTATTTTACTATTTTATTTATTTATTTATCTGCTTTGTCTTGCCTGTGCATGTTTTTCTTGACCTCACTGAACTTTGCTCACCCCATAAGATTTGTTTTCCTTAACAGGTTTCGAGGTGGGGCATGTAAATCGAGGATCTTAGTTCTTTTGCAGTATTTTCTCATTTTGTGTAAGATTGCAGTATTTGGTGCATTTGGTGGAATATTGTACTTGGGAATTCATATTATAGTCATTCTGATACAATTGTTGAGTTAGTACTTTTGAAAGTTTGATTAGTAACTTTGATAGATCTCGATTACGAATGTAAGAATGACTGTTCGAAACTATATTTGGAGTTTCGTAGTGAGTCCGAGAGTTGGGCATTCCGATACTCTTGGTTCCCTAGGGAGAGGTGGGGTAGGGACTAGGGCAAGGGATGGGTGAACCATGGGTTATTGTTTAATTATGTCGGTTGGAATGAGTCCTCCACTATGGTATACTCATGGTGGGTATTACCAATTACTATTTAAATTTTGGAGTTTGGATGTAAGTAGACGGAGAGGAATAAAGTGGTGAATATGGATTGTGAAAGTGAGTGGTTGGAGTGTCAACGTGGGACTTGGAACCGATGCTTGTGAAGAAAAAATAATTGCAGAGATTATGGAACTGTATCCTTCGAATTATACTGTTTAAATGTTTTATTCCCAGATTAACTGTTTTGCTATTTTACTATTTTATTTATTTATTTATCTGCTTTGTCTTGCCTGTGCATGTTTTTCTTGACCTCACTGAACTTTGCTCACCCCATAAGATTTGTTTTCCTTAACTGGTTTTGAGGTGGGGCATGTAAATCGAGGATCTTAGTTCTTTTGCAGGATTTTCTCATTTTGTGTACGATTGCAGTATTTGGTGCATTTGGTGGAATATTGTACTTGGGAATTCATATTATAGTCATTCTGATACAATTGTTGAGTTAGTACTTTTGAAAGTTTGATTAGTAACTTTGATAGATCTCGATTACGATTGTAAGAATGACTGTTCGAAACTATATTTGGAGTTTAGTGAGTCCTGAGAGTTGGGCGATACTCTTGGTTAGCCTAGGGAGAGGTGGGGGTAGGGACTAGGGCAAGGGATGGGTGAACAATGGATTATTACTGTTTAATTATGTCGGTTGGAATGAGTCCTCCGACTATGGTATACTCATAGTGGGTATTACCAATTACTATTTAAATTTTGGAGTTATGTAAGTAGACGGGAGAGGAATAAAGTGGTGAATATGGATTGTGAAAGTGAGTGGTTGACGGAGTGTCAACGTGGGACTTGGAACCGATGCTTGTGAAGAAAAAATAATTGTAGAGATTATGGAAATGAGGAGCAGTATCCTTGAATTATCTTGCTTAAATGTTTTATTCCAGATTAACTGCTTTGCTATTTTACTATTTTATTTATTTATTTATCTGCTTTGTCTTGTGCATGTTTTTCTTGACCTCACGAACTTTGCTCACCCCATAAGATTTGTTTTCCTTAAGGTTTGAGGTGGGGCATGTAAATCGAGGATCTTAGTTCTTTTGGATTTTCTCATTTTGTGTAAGATTGCAGTATTTGGTGCATTTGGTGGAATATTGTACTTGGGAATTCATATTATAGTCATTCTGATACAATTGTTGAGTTAGTACTTTTGAAAGTTTGATTAGTAACTTTGATAGATCTCGATTACGATTGTAAGAATGACTGTTCGAAACTATATTTGGAGTTTCGTAGTGAGTCCTAGAGAGAGTTGGGCGCCGATACTCTTGGGTTCCCTAGGGAGAGGTGGGGTAGGGACTAGGGCATGGGATGGGTGAACCATGGGTTATTACTGTTTAATTATGTCGGTTGGAATGAGTCCTCCGACTATGGTATACTCATGGTGTGTATTACAAATTACTATTTAAATTTTGGAGTTCGGGCACGGTACAGGGGATGTAAATAGACGGGAGAGGAATAAAGTGGTGAATATGGATTGTGAAAGTGAGTGGTTGTGAGTGTCAACGTGGGACTTGGAACCGATGCTTGTGAAGAAAAAATAATTGTAGAGATTATGGAAATGAGGAGGCTGTATCCTTCAATTATATTTTAAATGTTTTATTGATTAATTGCTTTGCTATTTTACTATTTTATTTATTTATTTATCGGCTTTGTCTTGCCTGTGCGTGTTTTTCTTGACCTCACTGAACTTTGGTCACTTCGTAAGATTTGTTTTCCTTAAGATGTTTCGAGGTGGGGCATGTAAATCGAGGATCTTAGTTCTTTTGCAGTATTTTCTCATTTTGTTTATGATTGTACAATTTGGTGCATTTGGTGGAATATTGTATTTGGGAATTCATATTGTAGTCATTCAACTACAATTGTTAAGTTAGTACTTTTGAAAGTTTGATTAGTAACTTTGATAGATCTCGAATACGAATGTAAAAATGATTTTTCGAAACTATATTTGGAGTTTCGTAGTGAGTCCGAGAGTTAGGCAGGCGTTCCGATACTCTTGGGTGCGTCCTAGGGAGAGGTGGGGGTAGGGACTAGGGCAAGAGATGGGTGAACCATGGGTTATTACTGTTTAATTATGTTGGTTGGAATGAGTCCTCGGACTATGGTATACTCAGAGTGGGTATTACCAATTACTATTTAAATTTTGGAGTTCGGGCCCGATCCAGGGAGTGTAAGTAGACGGGAGAGGAATAAAGTGGTGAATTTGGATTGTGAAAGTGAGTGGTTGACAGAGTGTCGACGTGGGACTTGGAACCGATGCTTGTGAAGAAAAAGTAATTGTAGAGATTACGGAAATAAGGAGCTGGCAACTGTATCCTTCGAATTATACTGTTTAAATGTTTTATTGCCAGATTAACTGTTTTGCTATTTTACTATTTTATTTATTTATTTATCTGCTTTGTCTTGTGCATGTTTTTCTTGACCTCACTGAACTTTGCTCACCCCATAAGATTTGTTTTCCTTAACAGGTTTCGAGGTGGGGCATGTAAATCGAGGATCTTAGTTCTTTTGCAGGATTTTCTCATTTTGTGTAAGATTGCAGTATTTGGTGCATTTGGTGGAATATTGTACTTGGGAATTCATATTATAGTCATTCTGATACAATTGTTGAGTTAGTACTTTTGAAAGTTTGATTAGTAACTTTGATAGATCTCGATTACGATTGTAAGAATGACTGTTCGAAACTATATTTGGAGTTTCGTAGTGAGTCCTTGCGAGAGTTGGGCGTTCCGATACTCTTGGGTTCAGCCTAGGGAGAGGTGGGGGTAGGGACTAGGGCAAGAGATGGGTGAACCATGGGTTATTACTGTTTAATTATGTTGGTTGGAATGAGTCCTCGGACTATGGTATACTCAGAGTGGGTATTACCAATTACTATTTAAATTTTGGAGTTGACCGGTCCAGGGATGTAAGTAGAGGAGAGGAATAAAGTGGTGAATATGGATTGTGAAAGTGAGTGGTTGTGAGTGTCAACGTGGGACTTGGAACCGATGCTTGTGAAGAAAAATAATTGTAGAGATTATGGAAATGAGGAGGCAATGTATCCTTGAATTATCTTATTTAAATGTTTTATTGCCAGATTAACTGTTTTGCTATTTTACTATTTTATTTATTTATTTATCTGCTTTGTCTTGTGCATGTTTTTCTTGACCTCACGAACTTTGCTCACCCCATAAGATTTGTTTTCCTTGGTTTGAGGTGGGGCATGTAAATCGAGGATCTTAGTTCTTTTAGGATTTTCTCATTTTGTGTAAGATTGCAGTATTTGGTGCATTTGGTGGAATATTGTACTTGGGAATTCATATTATAGTCATTCTGATACAATTGTTGAGTTAGTACTTTTGAAAGTTTGATTAGTAACTTTGATAGATCTCGATTACGATTGTAAGAATGACTGAAACTATATTTGGAGTTTCGTAGTGAGTCCTGAGAGTTGGGCAGGCGTTCCGCCGATACTCTTGGGTTAGCCTAGGGAGAGGTGGGGGTAGGGACTAGGGCAAGGGATGGGTGAACCATGGGTTATTACTGTTTAATTATGTCGGTTGGAATGAGTCCTCCGACTATGGTATACTGGTGGGTATTACCAATTACTATTTAAATTTTGGAGTTCGGCCGGTCCAGGGTGTAAGTAGACGGGAGAGGAATAAAGTGGTGAATATGGATTGTGAAAGTGAGTGGTTGTCGGAGTGTCAACGTGGGACTTGGAACCGATGCTTGTGAAGAAAAAAATAATTGTAGAGATTATGGAAATGAGGAGCAATGTATCCTTGAATTATCTTGTTTAAATGTTTTATTCCCAGTTAATTGTTTTGCTATTTTACTATTTTATTTATTTATTTATCTGCTTTGTCTTGTGCATGTTTTCTTGACCTCACTGAACTTTGCTCACCCATAAGATTTGTTTTCCTTAGGTTTGAGGTGGGGCATGTAAATCGAGGATCTTAGTTCTTTTGCAGGATTTTCTCATTTTGTGTAAGATTGCAGTATTTGGTGCATTTGGTGGAATATTGTACTTGGGAATTCTTATTATAGTCATTCTGATACAATTGTTGAGTTAGTACTTTTGAAAGTTTGATTAGTAACTTTGATAGATCTCGATTACGATTGTAAGAATGACTTTTCGAAACTATATTTGGAGTGTCGCAGTGAGTCCTTGCGAGAGTTGGGCAGGCATTCCGCCGATACTCTTGGATTCACCTAGGGAGAGGTGGGGGTATGGACTAGGGCAAGGGATGGGTGAACCATGGGTTATTACTGTTTAATTATGTCGGTTGGACTGAGTCCTCCGACTATGGTATTCTCATAGTGGGTATTACCAATTACTATTTAAATTTTGAGTTCGGGCCCAATCCAGGGTGTAAGTAGACGGGAGAGGAATAAAGTGGTGAATATGGATTGTGAAAGTGAGTGGTTGACGGAGTGTCAACGTGGGACTTGGAACCGATGCTTGTGAAGAAAAAATAATTGTAGAGATTATGGAAATGAGGAGCTGGCAACAGTATCCTTCCAGTTATACTGTTTAAATGTTTTATTGCCAGATTAACTGTTTTGCTATTTTACTATTTTATTTACTTATTTATCTGCTTTGTCGTGCCTGTGCATGTTTTTCTTGACCTCACTGAACTTTGCTCACCCATAAGATTTGATTTCCTTAACAAGTTTCGAGGTGGGGCATGTAAATCGAGGATCTTAGTTCTTTTGCAGGATTTTCTCATTTTGTCTAAGATTGCAGTATTTGGTGCATTTGGTGGAATATTGTACTTGGGAATTCATATTATAGTCATTCTGATACAATTGTTGAGTTAGTACTTTTGAAAGTTTGATTAGTAACTTTGATAGATATCGATTACGATTGTAAGAATGACTGAAACTATATTTGGAGTTTCGTAGTGAGTCCTAACGAGAGTTGGGCAGGCGTTCCGCCGATACTCTTGGGTTCGCCCTAGGGAGAGGTGGGGGTAGGGACTAGGGCAAGGGATGGGTGAACCATGGGTTATTACTGTTTAATTATGTCGGTTGGAATGAGTCCTCCGACTATGGTATACTCATGGTGGGTATTACCAATTACTATTTAAATTTTGGAGTTCGGACCCGGTCCAGGGGGTGTAAGTAGACGGGAGAGGAATAAAGTGGTGAATATGGATTGTGAAAGTGAGTGGTTGACGGAGTGTCAACGTGGGACTTGGAACCGATGCTTGTGAAGAAAAAATAATTGTAGAGATTATGGAAATGAGGAGCTGGCAACTGTATCCTTGAATTATCTTGTTTAAATGTTTTATTCCAGATTAATTTTGCTATTTTACTATTTTATTTATTTATTTATCTGCTTTGTCTTGTGCATGTTTTCTTGACCTCACTGAACTTTGCTCACCCATAAGATTTGTTTTCCTTAACGGTTTGAGGTGGGGCATGTAAATCGAGGATCTTAGTTCTTTTGGATTTTCTCATTTTGTGTAAGATTGCGTATTTGGTGCATTTGGTGGAATATTGTACTTGGGAATTCATATTATAGTCATTCTGATACAATTGTTGAGTTAGTACTTTTGAAAGTTTGATTAGTAACTTTGATAGATCTCGATTACGATTGTAAGAATGACTGTTCGAAACTATATTTGGAGTTTCGTAGTGAGTCCTAGCGAGAGTTGGGCAGGCGTTGATACTCTTGGGTTCGCCCTGAGGAGAGGTGGGGGTAGGGACTAGGGCAAGGGATGGGTGAACCATGGGTTATTACTGTTTAATTATGTCGGTTGGAATGAGTCCTCCGACTATGGTATACTCATGGTGGGTATTACCAATTACTATTTAAATTTTGAGTTCCGGTCCGGGGTGTAAGTAGGCGGAGAGGAATAAAGTGGTGAATATGGATTGTGAAAGTGAGTGGTTGTCGGAGTGTCAACGTGGGACTTGGAACCGATGCTTGTGAAGAAAAAATAATTGTAGAGATTATGGAAATGAGGAGCTGGCAACTGTATCCTTCGAATTATACTGTTTAAATGTTTTATTCCCAGATTAACTGTTTTGCTATTTTACTATTTTATTTATCTATTTATCTGCTTTGTCTTGTGCATGTTTTCTTGACCTCTTGAACTTTGCTCACCCATAAGATTTGTTTTCCTTAACAGGTTTCGAGGTGGGGCATGTAAATCGAGGATCTTAGTTCTTTTGCAGGATTTTCTCATTTTGTGTAAGATTGCAGTATTTGGTGCATTTGGTGGAATATTGTACTTGGGAATTCATATTATAGTCATTCTGATACAATTGTTGAGTTAGTACTTTTGAAAGTTTGATTAGTAACTTTGATAGATCTCGATTACGATTGTAAGAATGACTTTTCGAAACTATATTTGGAGTTTCGTAGTGAGTCCTAGCGAGAGTTGGGCAGGCGTTCCGCCGATACTCTTGGGTTCGCCCTAGGGAGAGGTGGGGGTAGGGACTAGGGCAAGGGATGGGTGAACCATGGGTTATTACTGTTTAATTATGTCGGTTGGAATGAGTCCTCCGACTATGGTATACTCATGGTGGGTATTACCAATTACTATTTAAATTTTTGAGTTCGGGCCCGGTCCAGGGGATGTAAGTAGACGGGAGAGGAATAAAGTGGTGAATATGGATTGTGAAAGTGAGTGGTTGTCGGAGTGTCAACGTGGGACTTGGAACCGATGCTTGTGAAGAAAAATAATTGTAGAGATTATGGAAATGAGGATCCTTGAATTATCTTGTTTAAATGTTTTATTGCCAGATTAACTGTTTTGCTATTTTACTATTTTATTTATTTATTTATCTCTTTGTCTTGCCTGTGCATGTTTTCTTGACCTCATTGAACTTTGCTCACCCATAAGATTTGTTTTCCTTAAGGTTTTGAGGTGGGGCATGTAAATCGAGGATCTTAGTTCTTTTGCAGGACTTTCTCATTTTGTGTATGATTACAGTATTTGGTGCATTTGGTGGAATATTGTACTTGGGAATTCATATTAGGGTCATTCTGATACAATTGTTGAGTTAGTACTTTTGAAAGTTTGATTAGTAACTTTGATAGATCTCGATTAAGATTGTAAGAATGTGAAACTATATTTGGAGTTTCAGTAGTGAGTCCTGAGAGTTGGGCGCGATACTCTTGGGTTTAGGAGAGGTGGGGGTAGGGACTAGGGCAAGGGATGGGTGAACCATGGGTTATTACTTGTTTAATTATGTCGGTTGGAATGAGTCCTCCAGACTATGGTATACTCAGTGGGTATTACCAATTACTATTTAAATTTTGGAGTTGGCCGGTCCAGGGATGTAAGTAGGCGGAGAGGAATAAAGTGGTGAATATGGATTGTGAAAGTGAGTGGTTGATGGAGTGTCAACGTGGGACTTAGAACCGATGCTTGTGAAGAAAAAATAATTGCAGACATTATGGAAATGGGGAGCTGGCAACTGTATCCTTCGAATTATACTGTTTAAATGTTTTATTGCCAGATTAACAGTTTTGCTATTTTACTATTTTATTTATTTGTTTATCTGCTTTGCCTTGCCTGTGCATGTTTTACTTGACCTCACTGAACTTTGCTCACCCCATAAGATTTGTTTTCCTTGGGTTTGAGGTGGGGCATGTAAATCGAGGATCTTAGTTCTTTTTAGGATTTTCTCATTTTGTGTAAGATTGCAGTATTTGGTGCATTTGGTGGAATATTGTACTTGGGAATTCATATTATAGTCATTCTGATACAATTGTTGAGTTAGTACTTTTGAAAGTTTGATTAGTAACTTTGATAGATCTCGATTACGATTGTAAGAATGACTGTTCGAAACTATATTTGGAATTTCGTAATGAGTTCTTGCGAGATTTGGGCAGGCGTTCTGTCGATACTCTTGGGTTCGCCCTGAGGATAGGTGGAGGTAGGGACTAGGGCAAGGGATGGGTGAACCATGGGTTATTACTGTTTAATTATGTCGGTTGGAATTAGTCCTCCGACTATGGTATACTAATGGTGGGTATTACCAATTACTATTTAAATTTTGGAGTTGGCCGGTCAGGGATGTAAGTAGGCGGAGAGAGGAATAAAGTGGTGAATATGGATTGTGAAAGTGAGTGGTTGTGAGTGTCAAGCGTGGGACTTAGAACCGATGCTTGTGAAGAAAAAATAATTGTAGAGATTATGGAAATGAGGAGCTGTATCCTTCGAATTATACTGTTTAAATGTTTTATTCCCAGATTAATTGTTTTGCTATTTTACTATTTTATTTATTTATTTATCTACTTTGTCTTTGTGCATGTTTTCTTGACCTCATTGAACTTTGCTCACCCATAAGATTTGTTTTCCTTGGTTTGAGGTGGGGCATGTAAATCGAGGATCTTAGTTCTTTTGGATTTTCTCATTTTGTGTAAGATTGCGTATTTGGTGCATTTGGTGGAATATTGTACTTGGGAATTCATATTATAGTCATTCTGATACAATTGTTGAGTTAGTACTTTTGAAAGTTTGATTAGTAACTTTGATAGATCTCGATTACGATTGTAAGAATGACTGAAACTATATTTGGAGTTTCGTAGTGAGTCCTAGCGAGAGTTGGGCAGGCGTTCCGCCGATACTCTTGGGTTCGCCCTAGGGAGAGGTGGGGGTAGGGACTAGGGCAAGGGATGGGTGAACCATGGGTTATTGTTTAATTATGTCGGTTGGAATGAGTCCTCCGACTATGGTATACTCATGGTGGGTATTACCAATTACTATTTAAATTTTGGAGTTGACCCGGTCCGGAGATGTAAGTAGACGGGAGAGGAATAAAGTGGTGAATATGGATTGTGAAAGTGAGTGGTTGACGGAGTGTCAACGTGGGACTTTGAACCGATGCTTGTGAAGAAAAAATAATTGCAGACATTATGGAAATGAGGAACTGTATCCTTCGAATTATTCTGTTTACATGTTTTATTGCCAGATTAACAGTTTTTCTATTTTACTATTTTATTTATTTGTTTATCTGCTTTGTCTTGCCTGTGCATGTTTTACTTGACCTCACTGAACTTTGCTCACCCCATAAGATTTGTTTTACTTAACAGGTTTCGAGGTGGGGCATGTAAATCGAGGATCTTAGTTCTTTTCTAGGATTTTCTCATTTTGTGTAAGATTGCAGTATTTGGTGCATTTGGTGGAATATTGTACTTGGGAATTCATATTATAGTCATTCTGATACAATTGTTGAGTTAGTACTTTTGAAAGTTTGATTAGTAACTTTGATAGATCTCGATTACGATTGTAAGAATGACTGTTCGAAACTATATTTGGAGTTTCGTAATGAGTCCTTGCGAGAGTTGGGCAGGTTCCGCCGATACTCTTGGGTTCCCTAGGGAGAGGTGGGGGTAGGGACTAGGGCAAGGGATGGGTGAACCATGGGTTGTTACTGTTTAATTATGTCGGTTGGAATGAGTCCTCAGACTATGGTATACTCAGAGTGGGTATTACCAATTACTCTTTAAATTTTTGAGTTCGGCCCCGGTCCAGGAGATGTAAGTGGACGGGAGAGGAATAAAGTGGTGAATATGGATTGTGAAAGTGAGTGGTTGACGGAGTGTCAACGTGGGACTTGGAACCGATGCTTGTGAAGAAAAAAATAATTGTAGAGATTATGGAAATGAGAGGCAACTTGTATCCTTGAATTATCTTGTTTAAATGTTTTATTCCCAGTTAATTGTTTTGCTATTTTACTATTTCATTTATTTGTTTATCTGCTTTGCCTTGCTGTGCATGTTTTTCTTGACCTCAGAACTTTGCTCACCCCATAAGATTTGTTTTCCTTAAAAGGTTTGAGGTGGGTCATGTAAATCGAGGATCTTAGTTCTTTTGCAGGATTTTCTCATTTTGTGTAAGATTGCAGTATTTGGTGCATTTGGTGGAATATTGTACTTGGGAATTCTTATTATAGTCATTCTGATACAATTGTTGAGTTAGTACTTTTGAAAGTTTGATTAGTAACTTTGATAGATCTCGATTACGATTGTAAGAATGATTCAACTATATTTGGAGTTTGAGTGAGTCCCTAGAGTTGGGCAGGCGTTCCGATACTCTTGGGTTAGCCTAGGGAGAGGTGGGGGGTTAGGGACTAGGGCAAGGGATGGGTGAACCATGGGTTATTCTTGTTTAATTATCGGTTGGAATGAGTCCTCAGACTATGGTATACTCAGAGTGGGTATTACCAATTACTATTTAAATTTTTGAGTTGGGCGGTCGGAGGTGTAAGTAGAGAGAATAAAGTGGTGAATATGGATTGTGAAAGTGAGTGGTTGTGAGTGTCAACGTGGGACTTGGAACCGATGCTTGTGAAGAAAAAAATAATTGTAGAGATTATGGAAATGAGGAGCAATTGTATCCTTGAATTATCTTGTTTAAATGTTTTATTCAGATTTGTTTTGCTATTTTACTATTTTATTTATTTATTTATCTGCTTTGTCTTGCCGGTGCATGTTTTTCATGACCTCACTGAACTTTGCTCACAACCCATAAGATTTGTTTTCCTTAACATGTTTCCAGGTGGGGCATGTAAATCGAGGATCTTAGTTCTTTTCTAGGATTTTCTCATTTTCTGTAAGATTGCAATATTTGGTGCATTTGGTGGAATATTGTACTTGGGAATTCATATTATAGTCATTCTGATACAATTGTTGAGTTAGTACTTTTGAAAGTTTGATTAGTAACTTTGATAGATCTCGATTACGATTGTAAGAATGACTGTTCGAAACTATATTTGGAGTTTCGTAGTGAGTCCTAGCGAGAGTTGGGCAGGCGTTCCGCCGATACTCTTGGGTTCACCCTAGGGAGAGGTGGGGGTAGGGACTAGGGCAAGGGATGGGTGAACCATGGGTTATTACTGTTTAATTATGTCGGTTGGAATGAGTCCTCCGACTATGGTATACTCATGGTGTGTATTACAAATTACTATTTAAATTTTTGGAGTTGGCCCGGTCCGGAGATGTAAGTAGGCGGAGAGGAATAAAGTGGTGAATATGGATTGTGGAAGTGAGTGGTTGACGGAGTGTCAACGTGCGACTTGGAACCGATCCTTGTGAAGAAAAAATATTTGTAGAGATTATGGAAATGAGCAGCTGGCAACTTTATGCTTCGAATTATACAGTTTAAATGTTTTAGTCCCAGATTAATTGTTTTGCTAATTCACTATTTTATTTATTTATTTATCTACTTTGTCTTGCCGGTGCATGTTTTTCATGACCTCACTGATCTTTATTCACCCCATAAGATTTGTTTTCCTTAACGGGTTTCGAGGTGGGTCATGTCAATCGAGGATCTTAGTTCTTTTGCAGGATTTTCTCATTTTGTGTAAGATTGCAGTATTTGGTGCATTCGGTGGAATATTGTACTTGGGAATTCTTATTATAGTCATTCTGATACAATTGTTGAGTTAGTTCTTTTGAAAGTTTGATTAGTAATTTTGATAGATCTCGATTACGATTGTAAGAATGACTGTTCGAAACTATATTTGGAGTTTCGTAATGAGTCCTTGCGAGAGTTGGGCAGGCGTTCCGCCGATACTCTTGGGTTCACCCTAGGGAGAGGTGGGGGTAGGGACTAGGGCAAGGGATGGGTGAACCATGGGTTGTTACTGTTTTATTATGTCGGTTGGAATGAGTCCTCCGACAATAGTGTGCTCATGGTGGGTATTACCAATTACTTTTTAAATTTTGGAGTTCGGGCTCGGTCCAGGGGACGTAAGTAGTTGGGAGAGAAATAAAGTGGTGAATATGGATTGTGAAAGTGAGTGGTTGACGGAGTGTCAACGTGGGACTTGGAACCGATGCTTGTGAAGAAAAAATAATTGTAAAGATTATGGAAATGAGGAGCTAGCAACTGTATCCTTCGAATTATACTGTTTAAATGTTTTATTCCCAGATTAACTGTTTTGCTATTTTACTATTTTATTTATCTATTTATCTGCTTTGTCTTGCCTGTGCATGTTTTTCTTGACCTCACTGAACTTTACTCACCCCATAAGATTTGTTTTCCTTAACAGGTTTGGAGGTGGGGCATGTAAATCGAGGATCTTAGTTCTTTTACAATATTTTTTCAATTTGTGTACGATTGCAGTATTTGGTGCATTTGATGGAATATTGTATTTGAAAATTAATATTGTAGTCATTCTGATACAATTGTTGTGTTGGTACTTTTGAAAGTTTCAACAGTAACTTTGATAGATCTCGATTACGAATGTGAGAATGGATTAAACTATATTTGGAGTTTAGTGAGTGAGTCCTAGCGAGAGTTAGGCAAAAGGCTCCGATACTCTTGGGTTCACCCTAGGGAGAGGTGGGGGTTGGGACTAGGGCAAGGGATGGGTGAACCATGGGTTGTTACTGTTTTATTATGTCGGTTGGAATGAGTCCTCCGACAATAGTGTGCTCATGGTGGGTATTACCAATTACTTTTTAAATTTTGGAGTTCGGGCTCGGTCCAGGGGACGTAAGTAGTTGGGAGAGAAATAAAGTGGTGAATATGGATTGTGAAAGTGAGTGGTTGACGGAGTGTCAACGTGGGACTTGGAACCGATGCTCGTGAAAAAAAAATAATAGTACAGATTGTGGAAATGAGGGCAGTATCCTTCAATTATCTTGTTTAAATGTTTATTGCAGTTAACTGCGTTTTACTATTTTACTATTTTATTTATCTATTTATCTACTTTGTCTTACCTTTGCATGTTTTTCTTGATCTCTCTGAACTTTGCTCACCCCATAAGATTTGTTTTCCTTAACAGGTTTTGAGGTGGGACATATAAATCGAGGATCTTAGTTCTTTTGCAATATTTTCTCATTTTGTGTAAGATTGCAGTATTTGGTGCATTTGGTGGAATATTGTTCTTCGAATCACAAGTGTCATACCAAACATTTCATCAAACACTTGATTTGCATTACCACTAGTTTCACACAAACATTTTATCAAACACTTGGTAGGCATCAAACTATCAAGTTTCTATTATCTCCTGGAATTTTGATCATAACTAGAGCTATACTCATCAGATTAAGATGAATTTTATGCCGTTTCAAAGCTAAGACACAGAGCTAAAACTTTCATGAAGAGGTCAAACCTCAAATCAGACTTAATCAGGGTCAAAATTGGCAAAATCAGAGGCATAGGAAAACTGTCAGGCCAATGACAGGGTAGCTGAACAGTCTCGGAAGAAAGGCCATAACTTGGTGTAGAAAATCAAATCGAAGTTCGCTACATGGGTGCTTAAAACTAGATTCATAGATCTTCCATGACTTGTAAAGATCAAGTTCTAGTTCAATTCCTATAATCACCAGAAAGTTTGGAAATTTGGCTGAATTCCATTTCTGATTTCATGTCAATGTTCCTTCTTCTACACAACTTCTATAAGCAACCTTTCAAGAATTATTTCCAACTCTTAGTAGAGTTTTTATCATGCTAAAACATCAAAGAAAGTCATCAATAAAACATCACAAAATCTTAAGCATTTCATCAAACACTTGGAGGTTATAAACAAAGGTCTAAGTTCAAGTTTCCAAACACAAGAAATTCTTCCACAACTTTTCCTCCTAATCAACCTCAAACACTTAAACTCAACTAATCATGCATCCTCCTTGAATTTGAAGATCATTAAAGCATAAATAAGTGGTTGGTTACCTTGAGAGTAGAAAGAGAAAAACCACCCAAAGCTCCAATTTTTCCAACAAAGCTTGATGATCAAGTATCCACCTGACCTAGGGTTTTCACTTGGAGATGTTTTCCCTCACTAAAATGGCAAGATTTAAGATTAGGATTTTGGTGTTTTCTTGCTCCTATAATTTCGACCAAGAGAGAGAAAATGGGAGGGAGTTTTAGTTCAAATTTTGAAGACAAGAGATTAAATAAGAAGATTAAGTCAAGGTGTTAGTAGATGGTTGACAAGTGTCCCAATTTAAGCCATGAATTGGGATAAAATCTATACAATTGTCTTCTAATCCCTCAATTTAAAATATAACCTACTTAATGCCATATAGGTTTATGCATTTGGCTACATGAAACATGTAAAATGCAATTTCAAATTAATGTCATACAATGCATACAAAATATAATACTTTTAATTAAAGGAAAATAATGCACTTAATGAAAATTTTAAGCTACCAATATTTAAAGAAAATGATATGCACTTAAATAAATACAATGACAAATAATTCATAAAAACTTTAGGGTTCTCGCAAGAAATATAAGCAAGTAATTCAAGAAATTTCAGGTGTATAATTCAAGAAATTTCGGGTCCTCACAGGCTGAGCTTAAAGAGTTGAAAATTCAATTGCAAGATTTGTTGGAGCGAGGTTTCATCAGGGAAAGTGACTCACCTTGGGGAGCACCTGTGTTATTTGTCAAGAAAAAAGACGGGAGTTTGAGGTTGTGTATAGATTACTGAGGGCTTAATGATGTGACAATAAAGAACAAGTATCATTTGCCGCTTATTGATGAACTGTTTGATCAATTACAAGGATCAGTGGTCTTTTCTAAGTTGGACCTTAGGCAAGGATATTACCAGTTGAGGATTAGAAAGGAAGACGTACTGAGAACTGTTTTTAACTCAAGGTATAGACATTTTGAGTTTGTAGTAATGCCCTTTGGGTCAACTAATGTCCCCGCGGCGTTTATGGATTTAATGCAACGAGTTTTCAAGCCCTACTTGGATCAATTTGTGGTTGTATTTATAGATGACATCCTGGTATATTCAAAGACTCGAGAAGATCATGCTCACACTTGAAGATAGTGCTTCAAACTCTAAGAGAACATCAATCATATGCTAAGTTCAACAAGTGTGAGTTTTGGTTAGAGGAGGTGTCTTTTTTAGGGCATAAGATCTCTAAGGATGGAATTTTTGTGGATCCTGCAAAAATAGAGACTGTAACTCAATGGAAACAACCGGGAAACTCTACTGAGATTAGAAGTTTCTTGGGTTTAGCAGGGTATTACCAGCGATTTATTCAAAATTTTTCAAGGATTGCGGGGCCACTAACTGATTTGACCAAGAAGTATGGAAAGTTTGTTTGGAGTCCTAAGTGTGAGGTTAGTTTCCAAGAGTTAAAGAAGCATCTGACGACGGCTCTTGTGTTGACATTGCAAAATGGAAAGGATGGATTTGTAGTTTATTCAGATGTCTCAAAAGAAGGATTAGGGTGCGTTTTAATGTAAAATGGGAGAGTTATTGCCTATGCCTCTAGGAAGTTAAAACCTCATGAACAAAACTATCCAACACATGATTTGGAATTGGCCGCAGTCATCTTTGCATTGAAAAAGTGGAGACATTATCTGTATGGGGTGACATTTGAGGTTTTCACGGATCATAAGAGTCTAAAGTATTTGTTTTCTCAAAAAGAGCTAAATCTGAGACAACGGCGATGGGTGGAATTTCTTGAGGATTATGACTGTACCATAAATTATCACCCTGAGAAGGCTAATAAGGTAGCGGATGCGCTAAGTCGAAAGGCTCAAGTAGCAGGGCTGATGGTTAAAGAATGGGAAATGTTAGAAAGGGTTAGCGAGTGGAATTCTCGTTTAGAGAAACAGAAGGTCATATTTGGGAATATAGTGTTGAAATCTCCGATTTTAGAACGTATCAAAGAGGCACAAAAGGGGGATCCTATGGTGCAGAAATGGACGGATAAGGTGAATAAGGGTGAAACTCTAGATTTTAAATTAGGGCCTGAGGGAGTCCTGAAATTTTGAGATCGCCTAGTTGTTTCCGACAATGAAGGATTAAGGAAAGAAATTTTGGAAGAAGCACACTGAACTAAGTACACAATTCACCCTGGGAGCATAAGATGTATGAAGATTTGAAAGGGTTGTATTGGTGGGATGGTTTGAAAAATGATGTGGCCAAATTTGTTCAAACTTGTCTCGTGTGCCAACAAGTTAAGGCAAAGCATCAGAAACCTTCTGGACTTTTGCAACCCCTAGAGATACCTGAATGGAAATAGGATCATATCACTATGGATTTCGTGATTGAGTTGCGAAGAAGCCAAAAAGGACATGATGCAGTTTGGGTGATAGTAGATCGACTTACTAAGACTACACATTTTCTACCGATGAGTATGAAATGTCCTTTGGAGAAATTAGCTCAGTTGTACTTGGATGAAATTGTGAGATTACATGGTGTTCCTATGAGTATTGTCTCCGATAGAGATCCAAGATTTGTCTCGCGGTTCTGGCAGAAATTACAAGAGATTTTGGGAACTACGGTGAATCTGAGTACCACATATCATCCCCAAATGGATGGACAGTCTGAGAGGACAATTCAGACTTTGAAGGACATGTTGAGGTCCTGTATATTGGATTTCGGAGGTAGTTGGAGTCAACACATGCCATTAGCTGAATTTACCTACAATAATAGTTATCATGCTTCAATTCAGATGGCCCCGTATGAAGCGCTTTACGGAAGGAGATGTAGATCACCGATTCATTGGGATGAAGTGGGTGAAAGGAGAAGTTTGGATCCGACCACGATTCCTTGGATTGAAGAAGCATATGAGAAAGTGAAATTGGTGAGAGAAAGACTTCAGACTGCTCAAAGTAGGCAAAAGAGCTACGCTGATAATCGAAAACACGATTTGGAATTTGAAGTAGGAGATAAAGTATTTTTGAGAGTTAAACCCATGAAAGGAGCAGTGGTATCCAAGAAATGGAAGAAACTGAAGCCAAGATATGTAGGCCCATTTGAAATTCTCAAGCGAGTTGGCAAAGTGGCTTATCAGTTGGATTTACCTCCTAGCATGTCTAAGATTCACAACGTCTTTCATGTTTCCATGCTTAAGAAGTATCATCCAGACCCAAGTCATGTGCTACAATTAGGGGAAATTGAAGTGGATGAATCATTAACATATGAAGAACGTCCTGTGAAGTTTCTTGATAAAGAAGTGAATGATTTGAGGAACAAGAAGATTCCTTTGGTTAAAGTTCTTTGGAGAAATCATGAGATTGAGGAAGCGACTTGGGAATTAGAGGAGGAAATGAAGATGAAATATCTAGAGCTGTATACCTAGAAAGGTAAGAAATTTTGAGGACAAAATTCTTTTAATAGGGGAAGGATGTGAGGGCCTCAAAATTTGGATTTTATTTTAAAAATATAAAATACTGTTTATATTGTGTTTATTCATTGAAATATGAGTGAATTTATGTTTAAAGTGAATATTTTCTAATTTAGAGAAATTTTCAAGAATTATTTGCTGGTGTGTGGTTTAGGCCAAATTAAGCGTTAAATTTTGTTCCGAAGTGTGAATAGTGACTTTGAATTGAAATCAAGCATATGTAGAGATATTACAGAGATATATTTAAGATTGGACAGTGTTGGAATGAAATAAAACAGTGTAAGATAGAGTGTCGCGCCCAATGCGACGTAAAGTGGTCATAAGACCACTTTTCCACGATTTGGGGGATTTCTACCTTTTTGACCCCTTAAAGTCATTCTTCTAGCTTTTGAGCTTCACATTTTCAGCCACATTTGAGCTTGAAGAGAGAGAAGGAGGCCGAGAGCTTGAAGAGAAGAGAGAGAGAGAAATCTTGCAACTTTGTCTTCCATTCTTCTTCCTTCCTTTCTTGAAACTTTAAGCCACCATTGAATAAACTGATTTTCTTCCTTGGAGCAGCTGTGTGAGAGTGAGAGAAAGAGAGGGAAGATCCGAACTTGAGAATAGAGAAAAAGAAGAGAAAGAAAGCTTGTGAGAGTTGCCTTGTTCTTGTTCTTGAACTTTTTGTTCGAAAACCTTATCAAAGCAAGAGGATCTTGGGCTAAGGTTGAAACTTCTGGAGTTTCTAATCTTGGAAGCATCCTTCTCAAAGAGGAACTCACAAGATCTTGTTAGATCTTGTTAGATCTTGATAGATCTAAAGGTATAAGATTCAAAACCCTTAGATATAACTTGATTAGTGTTAAATAGGATAGATTTATGGTTTATTTTGCTAGCAATGATTATATTTGAAATGATTGAGTTAGGCTCTTGAAATCCCAACCTAGGTAGCGGACTTGAGGTGTATTTTGGGTAGCGGACTTGAGGACCTGATTGTAGATGTGATTGATATTCGTGAAATTATTTCATTTTATGGTTAGAGAGTAGATCTGGTTGTTGAAAATTTTGAAGGAAAAATGTGTGAGATGGCCGAACCTATGCTTGGCATTTTTGATGTTTGATTTCAAAATTTTATGATATTCTTGAAGAGATTTTGCTTAAATATGTATGTGGTACGTTTATTTGTGAGTGTGTGTTTGAATAGAGTAAAGTCATGGATTTTTTTTAAATGTCAAAAAGTGAAGTTTTTCATGAACTTTTGAATAAAAAGTGTTGACTAGATAGATTCGAGGGTTTTGTAATATTTTGGTTAATTTCTATGAATTTCGTATATAAGGACGTGGTAAGACTTGTTTTAAACTTGTATTAAAGCTTTGATTAAGAGCAAGTGTTGAGTTAATTGTGAAAAAGAGTGATTTTGAGGTAAGAAACCTCACTTAAAATATAGTATTAAAGGGATTTTAGAAGTGGTGTTTAGGGAGTACATCGATGGAGTGTTATATTTGGAATGATATAGTGATTTTAAAAAGATCCAATTGAGACATTGTAACGTGTGAAATGAATGATTTTCCTTGAGGCAATTTTGGAAAAAATATTGATTGAAAATAAGAAATGAAAGTGATTTGTTTTAGTTAAGGAGTGGGGAAGTGAATCTCAACTATTGTTTTTATTTGTTTTAGAGGGTGTGGAAGGAAGTGAAATCGATCCTAACTTGGAAGTCGAACCTTACTATTTCAGTGAGTTTCCATGCTTGTTATATGATTATGTGAATATGATTGAAATTTTGTGTAGTGAAGTGATTTGAAATGAAACATAGTTTTCGAACTATTTGATAGGGTAGTGTGTACTTTATCACACTTACTCTCATTTGAATGAAAATTAATGTGAAAGTGTTGTGCAATGAAAATTATTGTTGAAAGAGTTTTGTAATGATTTATATGTGTATGTGAAATGTTGGGAATTCATGAGACCTATCAGCAAGACCTTCAACTCGAGCCGGAGGTTAGGCCTAGGCCGAGGAGAAAGGTTCGAGCCATAGGGTTCTTTAAGTGAAATGAAATGTACTCGGGACTTGGCATATGGACTCATCCCTGTTAAAGGAGAGTACACAAACTAAGTGAAGTGAAGTGAAGTGTTTTAAAGTGCTAAGTGTTTGGAGTCAGGCCCGGTGGGGGTTTTGGAGGAGTAAGGAGTAAGTGAAGGTCTACATGGATTACGTATATGAAAGTTGACGGAGTGTCAACTACGACGAACGCGATCAAGCTTCGTGGACTTTGGCTCTAGAGAGCCCCTATATCCTACCTTGTATTTGTTAATTGCTTTCCCATTTGGTTTATGTCTAAATTCGAGTGAAGTGAAATTTCATATGTGTTATGTGCTTTGCATGTTTTTGGAACTCACTGGACCTTTAGCTCACCCTTTCATATCTGTTTTCCTTAGCAGGGCCTGAGAACCCAAGTGAAGGTACCAACCCTTAGAATTAGGGTTTACTTCTATATATGTATTGAAAAGTTTGAATTATGTGATTGAGGGCTTTTGTACTATGTACCCTAAATGTATGTGAAAAGTACTTTATGTATTTTGGGTTTGTAATTTGGAAGTTATGAGATAGTAAGATTGGGATTATGTATGTATGGGTTATCTTGTTAGTTTGGTTTGAGAATAGTGTTTTAGTTGGTTATAATAATGATCATTAAATGGGTGAGTCTTTGGCGAGAGCTAGGCAGGTGGCCCACGGATACCTTAGGGTATGCCCTAGGGAGAAGTGGGGTTGTCACATATATGAAATGTTTCACTTGATTTGAATAAGAAAAAAATCGATGATTTTGGATGAAACTTGAGGAAATGCTTGCTGGAAATATTTACAATTTAAACCTTGGCTTGGAACAGAGTTTTACGACTTGTAAACTTTGAATTTTGCTAGGTGTTTGAAGCTTTATTACCTTTATGTGTCTTATTATACATGTATGGGGTTGCGTGTTGGGATTCTTGAGTCAAAAGTAAGAAATGAGTGAAATTAGTAGTAAATGTGGGCTAAGCTTTTTTAGTTCTCTAAGTTTTATGCTAAATAGATAGCTAAGTAATTATGGTACTCGTAATTATCTCAGGAGTTGCTAGTGAACAAGAGCCTAACTTCGAAGTTGAAGGGTGATTTTAGGCAAAGCCGGTGACTGTTTCTTATATGCAATCTGTGATTTAATGTCTTCTATGACTTGATTGGTAAATAATTATTGACTGAAAATGTTTAAATGTATATTGATTGTCCACTATTATAGGAGAGTATGTACTTCATCGCACTCGACCTAATTGAAATGAAATTCCATGAACTTAATTGTTGGATGCACTTTACCACATCGGTCATACTGTTTTAGGGCCCCAACCCCTATCGGTTAGTCAGTCTATTCGAGCCGACAAGGGTTTGGTCGGGCAAGTCGTTAACCTCTGACTATTGTTTGGTATACTTGAGTATTACCACCTACTGAGGTGATCACCGAAAATGAAGCGAAGTGTGCTGTTGGGTATTGTTTATTGTTTTGGAGTGTATAAGGAGGAGAATGGCAGAGTGTGCAGTGCCAGTGAAATGGCTCATCCAGAAAACCGTATCCTTTGATTTGAATGATTTGCTGCTTTGAAAATGTGAATGATATATCTTGAATGTGCAATAATTGTTGATTGTGTTTTTTGATTGGAACCTCACTAAGCGTAAGCTCATTCGACTAGTAATTTTTCCTACAGGGGTTGGGCACGAGGGCGTTTGGGCAAATTAGAGCAAGTTGAAGCTTTTGTTCACTTGAAAGACTTTTAGTTGCATTGTTGTTTAGACAAACAATTTTTCTTTTGTATCTTTTGGCTGTAATTAAGTATGTATTGAGACGATGGGATGGATTGAACTAAATGCTATTTGTTAAAGTCTTTTGGTGATTGAGGTAATATAGTGGGTCCTGATGAGAGTCAGGCAAGCAGTCTGCTAAACCCTAGGGTACGCCCTAGGGGAAGTGGGGTAATCACAAATTGAGACTTGTAAATCCATTTAATAACGTTGAACTCTCTCCAGAACAAAACACTTTTATATTGGTTCTGGTTCGAACCACACAAAGCTCACACACATATGCTTGCACGTGCATATACACACAAGTTGAGTTTGGGCTTACCAAACTATGGACACTACTTGTTAGTCTAGTAGGGTATTTTGGCCTATAAATAAGTGATCCCATCTCATCTTATCTCCAATCAAACACAAGATGGAATTATTTTTTAAAACATCCCTTCAACATAAAGCCAACTAAATAGTAGATAATAAAATAACTCATCCAAAGATGACTCAACTCAGGATGAGTAATTCAAGGATAAGTAATTCCCTCTCATCCAATTCGTAAACCAAACACCCTCTTTTTTGGTATCTCTCTTAATGATAAGATTTCAAGAAAGAACTATTCTATAATACTAAGAATATGACAATAAGAATACATGTGACCCAAGAACTATAATCCTACTATAGATAGCTTTCCGGTATCTTTTGGCATTTCAATTTCAATCCATCATTAAAATAGAAATTATTGTTAAGTATCTAAACATTAAAGACCCACATCTTGTTTGATACATTAAAACCCAAATTAGTGCAGATCACTTTAATTGATTTAATCTTATTTCACACGCAACACATATGTAACAGCCCCACCTCCCCTAAGGCTAACTGGAGGTTAGCTGGTCTCCGCCCAACTCTCGCCATGGGACTCACGCATGAAAAGATACTAACTTAAACGAAAATCTCCAATCATAGCAACATTAATATTAGAATTGTACAATACTGTCAAATCTTAGAATTACAGTTTTCAACTCAAAATACTTAAAATCCTCGATCCAGATTTTAGTACATTTCCATAATTCTAAAATATACATCACCAAAAGAATATACAAAACATTTCTCCAAATTCGAGATAAAAGTCAAAAGGACAAGAACTAGCCCTATTTAGGCTTCTGGATTCTCGTCACCTGTTAAGGAAAAACAAAGGGAAACGGGGGTGAGCTAAAAAGCTCGTGAATTTCCAAAATTCATGCACATGCACTTAAAGCGGTAAAAGTAAAAGTGAATAAATAAAACACGTAGACAAATCAAGTTCACACACATTGAGGATACGGGGGCTCTCAGGAGCCAAATTCCACATTTCTCGAGCATTTATAGTAGTCGACACTCCGTCGACTTTCAATCCAAGTAGACGACTCTTCACGCCAAACTCCAACCACCAAACTCCCCCTACCGGGCCCGCATGCCAAAATTTTAAATAGTGAACAGTAACAGTAAATCACTCAAGGCACTCGGCCAAGAGAGATTGTATAACACATTTCCGTCTCCCAAATTCAATACATGCAAACAAATAAATCACCGACTCTACAAAAAGGGAGCAATAAAGTATACTCTCCTTTAGGTGAGTGGTTCAACAGTTTCCAGTTTCAACATAAGCACGTAACAAGTCACATAGCACATTCACGCACTAAGTTCATAAATTAAAGCAATAAACATGCATTGGAAACACACCGATAAGTGCGGGTCGGAATCCAAATTTTGGCCAAGTGGCAAAATCAACACTTCGCCCTAAAATAATGAAAAGAGAGCGAAAATGAGTTTTCCTAGTTCACTGGCCAAATTTCATTCGAAAGAAAGTAAACTCGATAACTTCCCATTTTGAGGTGAAAACTTTGAAAAATCATAACTTGAGTTATACAAGTCAGAATTTTGCACATTTGGTACCGTTGGAAACCTCTTTGAAAGTTCTAAAACTTTGTAGAAGACATCCAATTAAAATTCTGGGTGAAAACTGCCGAAATTTTCGTTCAACAGAAAGCTACAGTACAGAGACAGGGCATATCAAGCTGGCCATCCAGGCTAATTTGAAAATTCGCCATAAATTATAGAAAATTAGTTAGCCTCTGAAATTCATACACAATATAGTACTACATAAGGAGTTTCAACAGCCACTGACGGAACTCAATTCTGACACCCGAGCATGAAATTTCATACACAATATAGTACTACATAAGGAGTTTCAACAGCCACTGACGGAACTCAATTCCGACACCCGAGAAGGAAATTATAACAGTTCAAACAGAGGGGGTTCAAATTTCTGAAATTTCTGGGTTTCGAACTTACAGGACAGAGTTTAAAGCCCTGTTTGAGTGACTATTTCATGTCTAAAAATTACCAAATTTGGTACACTAATACTTCCATATATAGTCTAGGTTCATACCAAAATTCAACCAAAAATTTGAATGGGAAGGCAGTTTTCTACGTGCCCAAAGTGAGCTCAGCTATTTCATCTAAAACTGTGAAGTTTTAATCCCTCATTTCAAGTACTTAGATTATGCCTCAAATCATCACCAATTGGCCTAATTTTCGAAACCAAGCTAGTATTGAACTTCCTAAGCCTAATGATGATCAAAAACGATAGGAGATTACATCAATTTTTAGCACTAAAATCAGTCCAAAATTCGGCCAGCATGCTTCCCAAATTTCCAGATTTTTACCTCAACTTATCACTCATCCTTGCTAGGTCTTTTAAAGGGCTTTTGTGGAGAAATTTAAACACTTCACTCTCAACATTTAAACCTCACATCTAGCCTTCAAGCATGCCAAAAACTCAGCTACAATTCAGGGGAAATACAGCAAAGTATTCAGCCCCATTTCCCCTCTCCAATTCGGTTCTTCCATTGAGGTTTTTCCTCCAAATTTCAACCACAAATCCCAACATGCACACACACATTTCATCATCTAACAACACTAGCAAACAATTTCATATATTTTGTGGGAATTCCAAGAGCCCACTCAACAACCATAATCAACAAATGCTTAATAATAATGAAAATTGACAACTAAACTTCAAGAATTAATCTTAAAGCTCATCATTTTAGGTGTAGGAGGATTACCTTCTCCTCTAGTTGTTTGAGCAAGATTAGGGTCCAAAATCCACCACCAAGAATCCCCTTTTTCTCCTGCAAAGTTCGGCCAGCAACCTCCCTTCACCACTCTAAAACTTCAAGCCTTCTAAGCAAGGGTTTTACAAGGTAAGTTGAGGTTTTTCTTTGAGAGGAAGATGGAGCAACTTGGCGGCTGAAAATGGAGAGCTTGAGGAGAGGATGAAGAGCAATTTTTGTTGAGAAAAGGGAGAGAGTGGCTGAAATGGAGTGGAAAAGAAGAGAAAATTGGGTTGTTTGGTCATAAAGATTTGACAAGATATAAAGCCCAAATTCATGGGTTATTATCTTATCTAAATTTCCATGTCTTGCAACTTAATTTGGGGGGGAAATGGAATGACAAATTTAACTAGAAGATTAATGGGGGTTATCTCGGTTAGGGGAGAGAAAGGAAGAGGAAAAATTAAGGTGATTTGGAGGACATCAAATGGATAAACAATCACAGGTTAAAATCCTAATTTTCGGGAAATTTGTCCAACTAGGTCTTAAGGTTCCAAAACCCTACTTAATCTCACCTCTAGTCACTGAATAACATTTCTAACCTACGGTGATCATCCTTACATTCCAGCACTACTTAAGTCATTGCCCGAATTTTACCTCGAAAACCGTGTTTTTCTCATTTTCTGTCTAATTGATACTAAAAGAGCAAATTTTAAAATAAGATGAATGGAATGTTGATATAGAGCTAAATTAAGTTTTTCTCAAAATGAAATAAATTAAACAAATAAATAAATAAATAAATAAATAAATTGAATTTTCATCTAAATTTTCTGAAAAATTCGTTTAAAAATAATTTTAAAATAATTAAACGAATTAATAATACTAATAGTATTATTTAAAAATATTAAGTTGTAATAATATCAAAATAAATTTTTGAGGCCGTTACAACATAATTATTTATATATAAATCCAACGTTGGATTATGGATCCAACAATCTCCCATTTGGACTATATATATAAATATTATAATTATGTTTTATTAAAAAACCATATTACCTCAATTTTACCGTCATTGTCAAAATATATCTATAACCAATTTGATACATGACTTATACTAATATAGGATTAAAGCTTCCTTTCTTACAATTTTGTAACTCGACCTATCAATGGTTACTTATATTGATACAATTAAATGACATGAATCATGATGTGGATATGTGTACCATGAAAATTTTATGTAATGTGATCTTAACATGCCTATTTCCGGTTGATCCACCTTAAACTTTTATGAGATCAAATTATACCAAAATCAGCGTGTAAATAAACCAAAATTTATTTATACAAAAAATATCCTTAAAACATATATAATTGAAAATATTAATGTCTTAAGAGCATGTAAAATAATAGACTCCTACTAAAATTGAATATTATTTAATGCAATGACACCCATATAAGTAGTGTGCTCGTGAATACTTTGGGTGCCAACCTCTTAGTAAACGGATCCGTAATTATGAAATTTGTTCCAATATGCTCTATACACAACTGTTCACTTTGAATTCTTTGTTTAATAGTCAAAAACTTGATATCTATATGTGTTAATTTTCTCGAACTTCTATTGTTATTGGAATATTGAACGGCTAATTTATTGTTACAAAATAATTTGAGTGGTTTTTCAATTTTTTTCACTACATGTAATTCTGTGACAAAATTTTACAACCAAATTCCATCATTGGACATCTCATAAGAAGTTACAAACTCCCATAGTGAAAGAGGCTATAAGAGAATATTTAGCATTCTTCCAGGATGTGGTATCCTCTGCCAGCAAATAGATGAAGCCTATTGTTAATTTCATACTATCTTGTCATCTAGAATAATCAGAATCAGTATACCTAGTGATCTCATGTTTCTGTGACCTCCGATACATGAGTATGTAGTCTTTTGTTCTCTATAAGTATCGTAAAACCTATTCGGTTTCTTTCCAATAATCTAATTCAGGATTGTTTAAGTATCTATCCAACATCTCAGTAATGCAAACAATATCTAGATGCATACTGTGACAGCCTTCTCCTAGGGTGAACCCTGGTATCTCGTAACTCGCCGGGACTCATTCACAGTTCCTCAATGCATTATCACACATCTCAAATAATTACAAATAGAGATCTCCAAATAGTAATTACATTTCCAACTAATCCAAATACACCAAAAGTCCAACTGTCCAATATTACAAATAGTACAAGAGATAATCCGACTAGTCACACTAAGAAAAATCACTACACATGCCTTCCTTCATCTCGAGCCCTGTGGGGGGGGGGGGAATAAATATTTTTGGGGTGAGCTAAAGCTCAGTGAGTATCCAATGAAAATAAGTTGGCAAATAAGTAACTCAGTAATTCAGTTTATTGAACACTAATTAGGTATCAAATGAACAGATTTTATTTGCTCTGGTGAGCCAGTGAAGCCATTGCACTCAAACACCCAACGCTCAAACAAATCACTGAATAGTAGAACACAAATCATTAACAGTAGAGCCGTTGGCTCAAGCGAGACATTGCACTGGAAATCAAATGGAGCCGTTGGTGTCAAGTACAAGACCACCACATACTCACCGAGCCAAATCATGTGCAAATCATGTAAACACAAGCACACACATGTCATCATGAAGTGATGCAATTAACAGTAGAAACTTTCAATTTGAAACAGTTTTATGAATACTCACCAAACACAGCTCATTTCACTTGTCCACAACAGATATCTCCATCTCAAGCCAAGTCCTAGAATCACAAATTAAGTAAGTCGTCCGCGACAATGGTGCATCTGAGTCAAGAGGAATGAAAGAAACAATTGTGGCAAGAACAACAACAATCGACAGGTTTGCCACCCTTCAGTGTTTTGCTCATAACTGTGGATGTGGTTATCAGATTGCGGTGTACTTTATGGAGTTTCGAAACTAGGACATAGGCCTATAACTTTTATGAAGAGGTCAAATACCAAATCATGCTTAATCATAGTCAAAATGGCAAATCTCAGAGAAGCAAGAAAACTGTCGGAATGGCTGCAGGCTAGTCAAACAGTCTCGGAAAAACAGCCATAACTCGACGTAGGAAAATCGAAATCAAGCTCCGTCAGTGGAGTTTAAACTAGGTTCATAGGGCTTTCTAACGGTATAAGGCTCGGGTGCTAATTCATTTTCTACAGTCAACAGTAAGTTCGGGAAGTGGACTGATTTCCATGAAAATTTCCAGCTTTGAAGCAACTTCTTCAATCAACCCCTTAAGGTTATTTCCATCATTTTCCAAGGTGTTTAACAAGCTAAAACAGCAATTAATTCCATCATCAAAGCATCACAAGTCATTAAGCATTTCATCAAACACATGGTAACCAAAAATGAAAACCTAAGTTCTAGTTTTCAAACACAAGATTTCCTTCCACAATCTTTCCTTCCAAACAACCACAAGCACTTTAATCTCATCTAACTAGCATCCCCTTTGAACTTGAAGCTCATTAAAGCATAGATAAGTGAGGGGTTACCTTGCAAGTAGAGAGAGAAATTTCACCCAAGTGCTTCACTCCTTGCAACCAAGCTTGATGCCCAAGTAGTAGTCTAAGCTAGAGTTTCACTCAAAGTAGTTTTTCCTTCACTAAAATAACTAATCCAAGCTCAAGGTTTGGTGGTTTCCTTGTCCATGGAGTTCGGCCAAGAGAGAGGAAAAAGAGAGGGAGTTTTGTTTGAATTTTTGAAGACAAGAGTTTAAATAGAAAGCTTAAGTCAAGGATTTGTTGGATGGTTGACAAGTGTCATCTTCTTGGCCAAAAATGAGATAATATCTTTGCAAATTGCCATCAAATCCCTTAATGTAAAATGTGATCCACTTAATACCATATAAGTTTATGTATTTGGCTACATGAAATATGTAAAATACAATCCTAAATTCATTTCGTACAATACATACAAAATAGAGTACTTAAGGAAAATAATGCACTTAAATGAAAATTTTATGTTACCAATGTTTAAAGAAAATGATTTGCACTTGAATGAATACAATGAAAGATAATTCATGAAAAATTTAGGGTTTCTCGCAAGAAATATAAGCAAATAATTCAAGAAATTTTGGGTGTATAATTCAAGAAATTCTGGGTCCTCACACATACGCACTTCAGATATATTAAATTCCCTATTGCTAAAGCATAAGAAATCTTTTGAATCTCGTTTTCCTCAGAAGCATTCTTAGAACATTGATCGATACTAAACTTGTCTCCTTTAATCACAGGGATATCACCCGATTTACAATTTTGCATGCCATATCTTTTGAGTTCCAGGATCCCAATATTAGATCTTTGAATACAATTGTAACATAATGCATACCTAGATCCATATTAAATGATTGTTACTTAAATTCTCATAGTCTTGGGTTGGTCTTCAAGGTCAACATGTACCTATTGATCCTTTTGAGAGAGACATTTGGTTTCTCTTTAGTATGTCTCTTAACGATGGGATGTCAAGAAAGAATTATTCTGTAGTACTAAGAATACGACAATAAGAATATATGTGAGTCAAGGACCATAACCCTATTTATAGATAACTTTCCTGTTATCTTTTAGTGTTTCTATTTTACCCTATCATTAAAATAAAAACTACCCTTAGGTATCTACATATTACAGGCGCACATCTTATTAGATATGTTAAAGTCCAAACTAATGTAAATCACTTTAACTTGGATTTAATTTTATTTGACAACCTACAACACATAATTATTCATATATAAGTCCAATATTGGATTAAAAATCCAACGTGGCCTTGATCTTCTCCAGTAGTAACATAAGTCAAAGCCGTACAAGCCAATTCACATGCCAAATGTATTTCTTAAATGCCAATTTATAATCTATTACTTATATATCAACTTATACATCAAATATGTTGCTTTATAGAGTTACCACATTTTTATTAAAGATAATTGCTTCGTTCACCTTAACCAATCTTAGTATTTAATTTTTTGTATATACAATCATTTGTATAAAGTTCTATAGTTATGACCTATGATATTTGAAGCTAAAATAATTATAGATGATTTTGCTCTTCTTAGTTGTCTACTAGATATGTGTACGTATAGTTTATTTAAGGCATCCCTCATGTCTCACATGAGATCCAAATAAACTACACACACATACACACATAAACATATATATGTATATGTATGTATGTATGTATGTAAAATTATAATAAACCAATGTTTACTTTCGGTTTTAGAAATTTGTTGACTTGACTACTCTATCTTTCGCCATGTGGATGCATTTAATATTTGTAATTTTGGAAATTTTTATTTTTTCCTATTTTTTTGTAATAATTAATCTTTCCATTTTTACTCACTTATTTAAAATGACTTTCAGTTAATTTATTAGTTTGTGCCATATATACATTTGTATTTATTATGCCTTATCAAATCTTTTTATCAATCAACTTAAAGTTTCTTTTAATTTCTCTCAATCATGTTTTGTAATTTATTATTTGACTTGATTATATATTATACATTAATATTACCAAATTTGAAAATTTTTGTTTTGTTCCTATAATTCATTACTTCTATAATTGTAACAAATTTCAATCGATATATTGATCTCTTACTTCTTTATTCTTTTTATTTTTTGATAATGATTAATTCCCTTCCTTTTTAGTTTCTTGTTTATAGCAACTTTTAAACAATTTATTAATTTTTACCTTATATACGTTTGTATCAATTATGCCTTACTAAATCTTTTT
This sequence comes from Gardenia jasminoides, assembly GCA_013103745.1. Classification (NCBI taxonomy): domain Eukaryota; kingdom Viridiplantae; phylum Streptophyta; class Magnoliopsida; order Gentianales; family Rubiaceae; genus Gardenia; species Gardenia jasminoides. Next base: position 26,859,283 of record CM023096.1, read on the forward strand.
ATAAATAAACTTAAAGTTTTTATTTTTTTAAGACTCTATAATCATGTTTTGCATTCTTATTATTTGGTTTATTATATGTTAGAATTTTCTATTGTGAAAATTTGGAAAATTTTATTTTCTATAATTTAATACTTCCTTTTTTTATTTATATGGATTTCCTACTTTATACATGTTCTTATTGATTTTGTCTTTCCTAACTTTTTTTTTTGTCCACGAATCCATAGTTTCAAATGTGAGGGCTCTACATAATTTGTTGTTATTTATTTATTTGTACATTTATGTGCATCGAATGGAATGCTATGTGACTAGTTGAAATATTTTGGATTTTTGGAGATAAACAATAAGTGGAATGTAGGGACTTAGGTAAATATTTGATATTGTCAAGGATTAAATTATGACTAGAGGATAAACAAGTAGTAATAGTTGTAGTAATAATAATAATAATGAAATAAAAATTGCAAAAACCTGAAAACTAGTAGTTCTGAAATATTTTATTCACCTTATTAAGCAGGAGTTGGGGGACTTAATCCATTGTTGCTAGATTTCTTTACAGTATTCTGGTAGAGACTAGAAGCTAAGAATAAGGTGAAGTTAGGTGATTCCACTACCTTGTCTTGATATTAAACTAGGACTATTATATGTGTTGGTATCTCTAAGTAAAAAAAAAATGAAAAAAAAAATTAGAACGCTCTCCATATATGATTAGTACCTAAGAAAAAACTCAAGGAATGTGAGCAGCTGAGAACTCGAGGCTGGGAATACACAAGAGGGCAAAACATTTGAGCGGCCATTAAACTATTGCTCAGGTCAACTTTTGGTCATTAAACAATTTTTCATCACTAATTGGCAACTAGACTAACTAATCAACACAACTGTGACCATTTCATTGATTATTGCTTTTAATCTAGAGAATAATCAGAACATCTGGCAAATCACATGGTATTTTTGTCCGTCACTAACTAGACCCTATAATCCTCATTATTTTTTAGATCAAGCATATACCCAAACATGATTAATTTGGAGACAAAAGGGACTCAATTTGGGGTTCTACTGCAATTTGCCACGTATTCTGATTATTTGGGGAAAAAACATGATTATTTGAGGGGGAAAATAGTATTGCACAAAAATACCATTGTAATTTGCCACATGTTCTTGGTTATTTTCTAGATTAAGAGCAATAATTGAAAAAATGGCCAACGGTGTGCTCATTAGTTAGTTTAGTGGTCAATTAGTGATGAAAAATTATTTGATGGCGAAAAGTTGACCCGAGCAATAGTTTAATGGTCGTTTAGGTTTTTTCCCTGAACAAGATCATAGTCCAATAGTCCAGTGTCAAAATTAGTAAGAACCTCAAAATATGTGTGTGTGTAGATAGATAGATATGTTATGTACTGCTCTATAGTTACTGTGCAAACTTGCAATTTGGCCTTGGCATGTGGTTGATTAAGAATCAGACTATATAATCTCTGATTAAAACTAAAATAAGTATGCTTATTAAGATACATAGCAATTTAGAACTTCATTGATAAGCATGCTTATTAAGATATTTAGCAATTTAGAACCTTCACCAAAAAAAAAAAACCTTCGAAGTACATTTTGTTGAATTTTGATTTTAATAACTAACAAAGTAGAATTTATATCCAAAATTTTCAATTTTATTATGGTATTAAAATTAAATTTTGATTTTTATATATTGACTTTGTATGTGATAATTAGGTACTTTGGATAGTTGAACATGCTAAAGTGGGAAAGAGTTTTCTCACAATTTTAATATAGCCAATGAGTGTCCCTAAATGCACTGTTAATTTATAAATTACTATATTTATAAACTTTATGGTGTATTCTTTTCTATCTTCAATTTGGATGATGCTTTCATGAAGAAAATATAATTGATTTGGTCGAGCAAACAACCACCTTGACTCCACTATCCACTTGTTTCATGGGATGTTCATAGGTTTGGGGGTGTTGATGTGTTTATCATACTATACTCGACTATTACCCTTTAGTGTTCTGGCCATTTGGAGATTTGATGTATATGGTGGAGAGATAATTGCAAGTTGGAGATCTACTAAGATGCATAATAGCTAAGACATGATAATTAAATGATTCCTCTCAAAGACCAACTGTATCCATTCCTGTGTATATGTGCTCTATTTGTTTCAGATGATTGCTTGGCCATACGTGTTTCTCATAAATGCTTTGTCTAAATTAACACATACCTTTCCTTAATTGCCGTCAACCTAATTTCTTTACAGATAGACCTCTCTACGTAAGCTCGTCATACGTTTAAATTTTTTCTTGGGTAAAAAACATTGGCCACTAAACTATTGCGTTGGCGCCTTTGATCATCAAACAATTTTTTGGTGTCAATCAGTCATTGAACTTTCTAATCAGTAAACCCGTGGCCATTTCGTCGATTTATCGCCTTAATCTATCAAATAAATAGAACATGTGCGATTCACGTATCAAAAATGGAGGCTAAATTCATCAAACCAAAGTTTGTGGATCTAGTAAATTCATCAAACCAAAAATGGAGGGTAATCTCGTGAGGAAAAAATTATTTTCCAGATCTAGTAATTCAAAATCCTCTTGGAGATTCCAGATTTCCCTTAGCCGCTTTTCTAACAAACGAAAACTGACCTTTTTCCCCAGGACTTTTACCAACAAGCTTCTCCTCCATGATTTCCAGAATTTCATCTTGCCCTTCATCTATCCTTAGAAATTTTGATTCTAGGATCTCTTTCTCCCTCTCCATGATTATCTCTAGAACTTGGAGATCTTCCTCCATTTCCATGTCTTCCTCTTGCCCATCATAGTATACCCCCCGAAACTTGACTCCTTAAAGAGTTTCCAGAAAGGAGCACTTGTAAGGGACTCAAAAATTTATTTTTAAATATTGTTAGTATTTATTATTCTAAATATTGTTATTATTGTCGTTAGTTATTTGATTATTTTAAAGTCGTTCTCAAACATATTCTCCAGAAAATTTAAATGAAAATTCAATTTATTTATTTATTTAATTTATTCTTGGGTGATTCAAATTTTATTCCATACATATTTTCTCGTAGATTTTCAATATTTCGTCTACCTTTTTCACAATTTGCTCTTTTAGTATTAATTAGTGAGAAAATGAGAAAACACGTTTTTTTTTTTTTTTGAGGTTAAAGTTCGGGCAATGAGTGAAATAGTGATGGAATGTAAGGATGATCACTCGTACGTTAAGAATATAATCAAGGGACTATAAGTAAATCATTAAAAGTGAGATTAAGTATGGTTTTGAGACCATAAGTTTAGAAAAACAATTTTCCCCAAAAACTAGGGTTTTCGTCTTGCTATTATTCCAATCATTTAATTTCTTCCAATTCACTTCAACTACTCTTATTCCTCTCCTTGTTGGCTGAATTTTCCCTTTCATTTTCTAGCGTAATTAATCACTTCATTTCCCTCCAAATTAAGCTTTAAGACAAGAAATTTCAAATGAGACAACAACCCGTAAATTGGGGCTTTAGTCTTGTCATTGCTTTATGTCATTTAAACCCAAAGTTTATCCCTTCTTTTTCTTCCATTTTCAGCCTGCTCTTTCCTCCCTCTTTCCTTAGCAAAAAACAGCTTTTCATCTCCTCCCCAAGCTCTCCATTTCAGCCGGCCAAGTTCCTCCATTTCCTCCCAAAGAAAACCCTTAATTTTCCTTGCAAAACCCTTGCTTAGAAGACTTGAAGCCTTGGAGTTCTTGTGGGTGTGAGTTGGCCAATCTTTTGGTGGTGGAAAGAAGAGTTCTTGGTGGTGATTCTTGGGCATCCTAAGCTTGTCCAACCAACTAGAACAAGGTAACTTCCTTACACTATAAAGCTTAGAGCTTTGAGTGATTCTTGGAGTTTAGTTGCTAAAGTTTCTTTGTGTTGAATTTGTTGAATATGGATGAAGTGTGGGCTCTTGGAACTCCCACAAATATGTGAATTTGTTTCTTAGCATGAAAATGGTGAAATGTGTGTGTGTGTGGATGTTAGAATTGTGGTTGGAATTTGGGGAAGAAACCTCAAGGGAAAAACCGGATGGAGAGAGGGGTAATGGGGGCTGAAAATTTGCTGTTTTTCCTTTGATTTTCGTGGCTGCATTTTGTACGTTTAAGGGCTGATTATAGTGCTTAAATGATGAACTTTGAGTTGTTAATTTACTCTACAAAAGCCCCTCAAAAGTTCTAGTAAGAATGGCATGAGAAAATTCTGCTATGGAAGCTTAAATGTTGGTTGAAAATCCTGCTAGGTTTCCCCTGTTTTGTGGCTGCATTTTTGCAAGTTTGAAGACTGAATGTAATGCTTAAATGATGAGGTTTAAGTTGCTGATGTTTCCCACAAAAGCCCTTTAAAAGTCATAGCAAGAATGAGTGTTAAGTTGGGGCCAAAATCTGGAAATTTGGGGAAGCATGCTGGCCGAATTTTGAACTGTTTTAATGTTAAAAATTGATATAATCTTCTATTGTTTTTTACCATCATTAGGCTTAGGAAGTTCAATACTAGCTTGGTTTCGAAAATTAGGCCAATTGGTGATGATTTGAGGCATGATATAGGTACTTGAAGTAAGGGGTTAAAACTTCACAGTTTTGAATGAAATAGTTGAGCTCACTTTGGGTTATTAGAGAACTATCTTCCCGAGGGAATTTTTAGTTGAATTTTGGTATGAACTTAGCCTATATATGGAAGTATTAGTTTACCAAATTTGGTAATTTTTGACTAAGAATTAGCCACTCAAACGAAGCTGTGAATTATGCCCTGTCAAACTGGAAACCAAAAATTTCAGAAATTTGAACCCCCTCTGTCTGAACTGTTATAACTTCATGCTTGAGTGTCGGAATTGAGTTCCGTCAGTGGCTGTTGAAACTAATTATGTAGTACTATATTTTGTATAAATTTCAGAGGCTAACTAATTTTCTGTAATTTATGGATAATTTTCAAAGTAGCCTGGTTGGCCAGCCTGATGTGTCCTGTCTCAATACTGTAGCTTTACGTTGAACGAAAATATGGACAGTTTTCGCCCAGAATTTTAACTGGGTGCCTTCCACAAAGTTTTAGAACTTTAAAAGAGGTTTCCAACAGCACCAAATTCGTGAAATTTCAATTTGTATAACTCAAGTTATGATTTTTCGAAGTTTTTAGCTCAAAATGGGAAGTTATCGAGTTTACTTTCTTTCGAATGAAATTTGGCCAGTGAACTAGGAAAACTTACTTTTGCTCTCTTTTCATTATTTTAGGGTGAAGTGTTGATTTGCCACTTGGCCAAAATTTGGATTCTGACCCGCACTTTATCGGTGAGTTTTCAATGCCTGTTAAATGTTTTCGTTTAAATGCTTTGTGAATGTATGTGTACCATGACATGTTGCTTGATTTGACTGTGAAAATGGAAATTTGATGAACCACTCACCTAAGGAGGTATACTTTATTGCTCCCTTTTGTAGAGTTGGTAATTTAAATATTTTGCATGTGTCAAATTTGGAGATGGAGAAGTGTTACCCCGCCACTCTTGGCCGCGTGCCTTGAGTGGCCTACTGTTTACTGTTCACTGTTTAAATGTTTGGCGTGCGGGCCCGGTAGGGGGAGTTTGGTGGTTGGAGTTTGGCGTGAAGAGTCGTCTACTTGGATTGAAAGTCGACGGAGTGTCGACTACTATAAATGCTCGGGAAATGTGGAATTTGGCTCCTGAGAGCCCCCGTATCCTCAATGTGTATGAATTTGATTTGTCTATGTGTTTTATTTATTTACTTTAATTTTACCGTTTTAAGTGCATGTGCATGAATTTTGGAAACTCACGATCTTTTTAGCTCACCCCCGTTCCCGTTTGTTTTTTTCTTAACGGTGTGAGAATCGAAGCCTAATTAGGGCTAGTTCTTGTCCTTTTGACTTTTATCTCGAATTTGGAGAAATGTTTTGTATATTCTTTTGGTGATGTATATTTTAGAATTATGGAAATGTACTAAAGCTCGAGGATTTTAAGTATTTTGAGTGGGAAACTGTAATTCTAGGATTTGACAGTATTGTATAATTTTAATATTAATGTTGCTATGATTGGAGGTTTTACTCGTTTAAATTAGTATCTTTTCATGCGTGAGTCTTGGCTGAGAGTTGGGTGGCTGCTAACCCCCGGTTAGCCTTAGGGAGGTGGCTGGCTTTCCTCAAGCGTTGTTTTCTTCCCTGTTCCTTTGTTTTTCCCCAAACACGAAGCTATTATTCTCCACTAACTCCCTGGAGGATAGTTGTTTGAACTTTTTCTATCCCCACCGCAGTATATCAGCATCCAGCTTAGAGCTTGAATTGTCATGTGGATCTTGATTCTCCTTCTCCATACAAAGCTATTATTCTCCACTTTCTATCCCCTCCGGATCGTGAATGTGTTTGACGAATTTACCCTCCATTTTGATACGTGAATCGCACATGTTCTGCTTATTAGATATATTAAGGCCATAAATCAAAATGGCACAGGGTTTACTGATTAGAAAGTTCAATGACTGATTTACACAAAAAAATTGTTTGATGGTCAAAAGCGGCCTTGACAATAGTTTAGTGGCTGCCAGTGTTTTTTACCCTTTTTCTTTCTTACAAGTGTTTGAATTTATGGAAAAGGGAAGAAGTGTTTGAATTTATGGAAAAGGGAAGGAGTGTTTTAAAAAACTTGTTTCAGTAGTAACTTATGAATGTAATTACACTAGGATAGTTGTAATTTTGAAGTCTAGATGGCTTGAACTATATGTATATATGTGATAATATACGTAAACTCTATATTTGGTTGCAATAGTTAGTTTAGTTAATTATTTCCTTACTGTTAGACCTAACAACATTTTGCCAAACACTATCAGATTTGGAGTCGAGCCGTTGTGGGGTCGTCACACAAGCATTCAGTTCTTATTTCTCTAGATTGTTGATTTTGTCTTTCTTGATATTTTTCATCAATCAACCCACAGCTTCTGTTTTCTTAATTTTCTCAAATCATGTTTTCTCTTTCTGTTATTTTACTTGATTATATGTTAATACTTCTAAAATATTGACAATTTCATTTTTCATCATCCCTTGTTGCATATTTTCACCTATGACTCATACTAATTCATAGTTGTAGAAGTAGTTATAGTTTTTCTAAAATTTTTTTTGCTATTTATTATGTTTTCTTCTTTGGGATCCAATTTCTTATCAACTTATTATAGTATGAATTCAGTTTGATGGAAGCACACATTAGGAAAATTTCTTGGTTTCTTTTTATATCTTTTGTAAAATAAATAAAATAAGTTCCTCACAACTTTAGTTCCTTTAAATAGTTGGTTTGAAATGTGAAGTTAGTTATGTTGGGAATGATATTTTGGGTGGAATTGTTATTTAAGTTAATTAGCAGGTGAGTGATAATTAGGCAGACATCATTTGAGACCTTAGGGTTGCCTAGAGAGGTGGAGGCGTCCATTCTCATCTACGTAGCATCAAATTAATATTATCTTCACATTGCTTTCAAATTTAAATTAATGTTATTCTCATTCAAGTCTCAATCTTATTCACTTCAACTGTACTAGCGATGCTCAAGACTCCTTATCTACGTAACATCAAATTAATATTATATTCAGGTTGCTTTAAAATTTAAATTAATGTTATTCTCATTCAACAAGTATTCTCAATACTATACCTTGAAAAAGATTCGAACCTCCATGCTCTTTAGCATGTGATTTTGAATCTAGCGTGATTACTTTTTCATGATCAGGCATGAATCATATTCCATGAATATGATATCTATCTAGTGTGATGTATGGAATATATGACAAAGGTGGATTATTTTTATTGGTCGGTCATGTCATCTAGACTTTTAATTGGACATCTAATTGCTACGAGTTGAATTATTTGGAGAATTCCATAGATATATAAAAAAGATGGACAACTAAATCTATTTCTCAATTCAAAAGAAACTTAAAGAGACGAATGTGGTCCCGACAAATAAGGAGAGGTATGTCAAAAGTAAGTACAACTATACCTATTCCTAATTCTAAATGCAATATAATGACATTGGGATCCGTATATAAATATAGTTTCTATTTATATTATTATTATTATTATTATTTGTCCATGTATACATGTCTTAAGGGTTTGGTGATTATCATGGAGACTCATTGCTGATACTATGAAAATATGCTATTCAAATACTGAATCAATCTTTTAGGCTTTCTGCATGTGAAAGAAATTGGAGTGCTTGGGAAGCTATGTAGGAAAAAAAAAAAAAAAGAAATATACTTGGACCTGAAATGTTAGATACTCTAGTATCTGTGAGATGATGGAGAAAGTGTTTTGGAAGTAGGTGATATGGTGCCAATTGGATTTCGTATTCTTATTGACCTCTTTGATTTTTTAATCATGAGCATGATGATGATGGTTTCCTATTAAATGTAGATGAAGATGATTTTAATAATAATGTTGGAAGTGATGATGATTTCTGTATGCTAGATGATAGTTTTACTTCATAAATTTAACTAGGCTAAGTTTTTAAATTCCGTAGGCATTGGTACATTTAGTCTGATAGTCGATAGTTTCTATGACTTTTAGGACTCTTTGATTAATTAAGTGGATTTTCATTACAATCTTTCTTCATTTTTCTCTTCAATTAATCTATTTGCTTATTTTGGTTATGATTATTATTTTAAGATATTAATGTAAAGTTGTTAGTTTTGATTTACCTGTTTTGATGATCACAAAACTAATGTTGAATTATCTAACAACAGTGTCTAAATGTGTAAATGATTAAGGATAATTTGCAAAAGATGTGTCTATGTTTGTAAAAGTTATCAGACACACTTCGGACGAATGAACCTTCGGATATCCGAATTAGGAAGAAGTTTCACAAAAAATGGCGACTAAACAAGTTGGACACATGAGTGGACAAATGAAGAGAAACAATGATCATTTGGATTGGCCAAAAAATGAAGATTATAATGCTACGGACGCATAATGGGATGAATGAAAAAAGCTAAGACCATCTAAATTGCACCACCAAAGACATTACATAAAATGCTTCAAATGGACGGACCTTTGAACAAGCACAAAGAACAATGAACGCATATTCAGACAAAATCTCAGCATTTTGACAATCTGAAAAGTGCCAATGGCTACTTACATTTTCAATTTAGGACAAGTAGTTGAGAGTGTCTGACTAGTACCTATCTTGTATATAAGCTAACTCACTTAGCTAGCTAAAATAACATTTAGAAAAAATATTGTTCAAGAGTGTAACAAAAATTACTTGCTATTATAATGATTTTTGTTAGAAAAAGGGTCATCTGAATACCTGTGAATTTGTATAGAAAGAAATCAGTGATAGAGCTCTTCATAGTGAGGTCAGATTAGTTCAATTATAGCTTGGATATGTTAATTGAGTCTAAAACATTTTTGACTCAACAAGTGTGTTGTATGAGCAAAGAGATGAGTCGAGTCCTTATACAAGTCGAATCAACTAGTTTGAAGAAGTTAAATTGGAATACAAATTTAGGTTCTGTTCAATCTTGTGTTCAAGTGGTTTGCTTAACTTTCTCCCAATTTTCTATTGGTTTGACCTTATAATTGGTTATATTTCTACACTGAGTTAATTAATTTGAGATTCTGATAACTGATATAATCTCTACTATTTTGCATTGTTTGATCAGTTTCTTTAAAATGCTTGAAATAAATTTAAAATTTTATACACTCCCCAAAAATAGTATGCTATACTAGTTCTTTTTTTTTTAAATATAATGCTACTAATAAATTATTAGAAATTACATTAAAAAACACCAAATTCATACGGACTAAATATAGTTTGGACTGAATTGACCAAGCTCAAGTGTTTCAGATAGAAGGAAAGATATTTTTAGGGTGATGAGTTTTCTATTTGTATCTTGATGGCTGTAATAGATTTAATTATGTGATAAATTATATTAGACTAGTTTTCTAATTTCATTTTCCAAGTTAACCTATTTTTTCCATTCATAGTTCATGTATATTTTATCATCAAAGACAATACAAAATATTGGGATTTATCTTATAATTATTATTATAATAATTATTGTTATTATTATTATTATTATTATTATTATTATTGTTATTATTATTATTGACTCCAAACCTTAATTACTAGAGAGTAGGGAAAGAAAGAGAATCTGAGAGTCAATGACGAATATAGAGGGATGGCCACCTGCCCCCCAAATTTCTTTTAAAAACTACAGACGAGTGGTAACACTTGACTGAAATTATGGCTCCGTATATTTTATAGAGTTAAAGATTAATAAAAGAATCATTTCAGAATACACCTAATAAAAATATCAAAGTATTACTAAAACAAAAATTCCCCTACAATTCTCCTCCTCCACCCCTATCCCAAGTCCCAACCCATTGTCACCTACAGCCACCCCTCTCCTTATCTCCCCTTCTTTCCCCTCATGCTCTTCCCTTTTCCTTTTCTATCCTACTCTCCTTCTTGCTGCTGCCTCAGCATTACCCTACCGTTACCCTAGATCCAGTCATAAAATAGGAGGAGAGAGAGAATAGAAGAGGAGGTAGCGATGGAGGGAGAGGTTGTAATGACCCAAACCGACCCTATCATGAAAGGGACAAATTAGTTTTCAGCTAGTTTTCACTAGAGTTCTAAACTAAAACCATAGAATTTAAACGGTAAAAGTTCTAAATCCCTCACTAGAATCAAATGTTCAATAATATCATGAAATTTACACAGAATTCTTAAAGACTAACCTAAGTGTAACTATAATATAAAATCAAATCTCAACTAAGTTCAAGGTATCCAATCTCAAGCTTGATGCCGCTCAATCCTTCACTTTACAATCTTCTTGATACATAGTTTCTCTAGTTAAGTCTCCTTTAAACAATTTTCTTTTACAAAATTTGATGAGGTAAAGCCTAGCGAGACTTATTGTGTGTGCAAATGAAATTTAAGAAATCGTTGTAAAATTATTTTATAAAAAATGTGATAACGATTCAAAATTTTCTATCAAATATTTTCAATTATTATTAAAATTTTCAAACGCCTTTGACAAAATTAGAGATCAAGTATAACACATTTACAAATTACACATAGTTATCAATAAGGAAAATTCAACCAAGACTTGGTTAGTCTAGCCAATGCAAATAAAGATTCATACGACCTGAAATATTATAAGGGTGACTTAACACTTCCGTAACACACCAAAATTTTGTCAACATAGTAATCGGCAACAAAATGGGATACCCAGAATATCTCTAAAAAATTCAATTGCACCATATAAGATCAAACATCTGTAAGGAATCAAGGAGATAAACACAACGGAAATTTAAAACTTTTGATTCCTTTAATAGATCGTCCTTTGATTACATCCATGTAATATAGAGATAGTTCAAGAAGATTACCTCAATCCATGAAGACCTCCTTGAACTTGGTGGAGATTTGATGCGAGGGATGGCAAAGAGATCCACGTGGTACATGCGTCCGCCTCTAATGGTGATCCACAGAACCTCCTTAGTTAGAACCTCCAAGGTCGAATTAGCTTAAGCTAGATTAGTGCTAGCTATTGCCAAGACAACCACACACAAGTCTATTGAGATAATTCCAATTTTTCACCATGAAAATTTCATCCCAAGATAAGAAATAAGAGATGCAATTTTTCCCTTATTTTCTTGGACGAATTTTGGGTGTTTTTTCTCTCAAGATTTTTCTCAAAAATCTCACAAGACAAATTGTGTGATGATGCAACTTGCTAGCAAAAGCTTAGTGAGTATTTATAGACAAATAAGTTGTCAAATCCTTATGGAAACCTGAAATCAGTTTCCAATAAGATTTAGTTTCCTAATTCTAATACAACTCTTGTATTTGGAAGACTAAAACTTATTTGCACCATAAGTCTCTCAAGTTTAATTTGTCTCACAAATCAAACTATAAGTTATAAAACTTATCTATCAAGTCCCACTTGAAATTCATTTAATCTAGCTAAGAAAGTTCTTAATGTGTGACCCATTGGGTTCTCATTTCGTTGGCAATAAGTATGAGCTATACATTCTTAATAAATAAGAACTGGATAAATTAAAACTCCTTTTAATTTTTCACTGATTCCACTAATCAATCAGCTCATACTTATAGATCAAGATTGGTATCTAGCAATACATCATGACCACCCAAGTAATGAGAAAAGTCAAGTGGATGACTTCACTTTCGTTAAGCGTTTATAATGTAACTAATATCCTTTTACCACACTTATCTCACATTAATCTTGGAATAAGTTGTGCCTATTCCATTGTGTGATTAATGATCTTTCTCTTGTACCAAATATAACTCCAATGAAGAAGTTCTTAGAAACACTTTCTAAGACTTTCCCACTTAGCTAAGATTTTGAGTTATATTTCTACAAGTGGTCAAACATGAGATAACTCCTCTCACATAAAGAGGTAAATCCTTATAGGTTATTCACCATCTTTCCATATTTCAAAGATACACCCATTTTGCTAATGATGTGAGCATTCCCTTTTACAGGAGCAATCATATAACAAAGAAAGTATAACTATCCATATTCAAGATATCATGATAACCTTAAGTCTAAGAATCATTTACATAAAGCGTCACTTAGAGATTAATCCTTTGGCACTTAAGGATATCTCTATGTGGATCAATCTAGTGAACTTGATCATACCATCAAGCACCCATATACTTGCTTAGGTGTCTCACACACCATAGTAGATAAGGTCTACTACTTCTCGTATAAAGGGGCATAGTATATGCTAGTCTAACCATTATTAACAATACTTTCTTGTTAATACTATGACTAGAGATGTTTAAGAATAAACCTTATTTATAATCAGAATGAAACTCACCATCATAACTCTTATGATTTCATCGATTAGGTTTATTCTAAGGGTTTTATCATACTTATATGAAAATATAAGCGGTCAATATGATAAAGATGTCATTTATTATTACATAAATAGTTAAAGTGTATAATAAACCTAGAAGTTGATTGGCTTTAGGGCATATACACTAACAATCTCCCACTTGCACTAAAACCAATCACTCACAAGTTAAAACCAAATGAGCAAACATGACTATCATGTTTTCTTTAACATAAGTTTAGTAAGCGGATCAACTATGTTGTAATCCTGGTACTCCTTTTTTCTTCACTTTTAATTCCCATCAATGATTTCATCAAATCATGTGAAACTACCTTAACAAATATGTGGATCTATGATGAGACATTGGTTCCTTTGTTGGGACAAATTCTATTATTGTCTCAACATAAGTTGAAGGACTTCTAATAGAATGAACCAATTCAAACTCAAATATGAACTTGTAGATTCACATGTTTCCTTTTGCCACTTCTCAAGTAGCATTTGTTAAGGTTTAATTGTAGAAATTTAGTTGTGTTTCACTTGAAACTCTTTCAACACATAACTTGATATTATGAATATACTCATAATTACTTGCAAATCATTTCTGTAGGAAAGTTTACAAGTACATTCTCGAACTTTCAATTTTAAACTCTTCATGGACCAAAGGAGACAATGAGTTTAGTACAATGAAAGGATTATTCTATATAATATAGATAAGACCCCTTCTTAGATTATTCCATGCTAAACATTTTAGCATCTTGTCTAAGTACTTAAAAACTTAAGCAATCATATCTATCAATATAGACCTTCACTCTAAAGGTGGATTGCCACCTTTATATCATGAAGGAAGTCTTGGATAGCTACACCTATAATTTTGGAATATAGGCATACCATTTCAATGTATCATATATCAATTATATATGATGCATGAAACCAACAATAGCTCCCACTAAATCAAATATAAGTACAAGGCCATCCATAGTTTTGATAAAATCAAACTCTTTGATTATTACATCAAAATGGATGATACCACTTTTAGAGATTTGCTTTATTGGCACACTAGATGTAAAACCTTTAAATTGTGTCACATACACAATTATTTGCTGTTTCCATTTAAGAAAAATGGTTTTAGCATCTATTTGTCATACCATAACTCATAGTTAAAACAAGCAAGTAAATCTAAATGAATTTAAGCATATTGATTAGTGAGAAGGTTTCTTTAAAGATAATTTCTTATCTTTAATAGTGACCACTCTACCAACCAAACTCTATAGGTAACATTTTACCTTCCATATTAGTCTTTACTCTAAAGACTCTTTGCAGCTAAAGGTTTTTTAAACCTTTGGGTGAATTGACTAAGGTCAATACCTTTCGTCAAATATGGAATCTATTTTAGATTCATGGGTCTCAACCATCTCTATAAATTATAAAAGTATTCATAAATCATTTAAAAATGCACGATCAAATATCATGATTTTCTATAAGAAATCTATATTTCTAAGATTTATGAAACCCTTATTTTAGGAGCTTTCGCTGTGCCTCATCATCATGAAATGCAAGCCCCAATTCTATGCATTTTGTTCAACTTGCTTTTGTGATACTTGAAACTATTTCAAGTTTTAAGTTCCATCTTTCTCCCACTACTTTATCTAGAATAAATCATATATCTAGAAAATAGTAGTTTTAGAACTAAAACACTTTTATTCTTGAAGATGATAGAAATATAAAATTCTTGGAGAAAATAAGAAAATTCTGGCATATGTGCTAAGAAAAATTTAAACCAAATGAAATAAGAAGAACGGATTTGCTCTTCTTCTTTTTGGCCCTCCTTTTCTTTTCCTTTAATTCTCAAGAATACTTCACAAAAGGTTTTAATCGGATCTTAGCTCCACTTTATCCGATTATGGATGCTCACTTCATAAGTAGCACAATCCAAATTTTCACAAAATTTGGATTCCTTAACACTCCATATCTCATATGGTACACTTTGAACAAATATATTTATGGAACAAGATTTAGTGTATAGGAGACAATTTTTATGTAGGACAAAACCCCAAAACCATTTTGGTAAACTTGTATGACATCTCATCTCATGAGATATAATTCTTTATCTAGATTACACAACAATAATTGAGATAACTAGAAAAATTATTTTACTTGAGAATCACATTCTCCTTTAGTTAATTTTGAAACCCTTAGATTAGGTATTCTTCACCTTGATCAAATCATGGTGTTCCAATACTTTACCATGGCTCAAGTATTCTTCACCTTGATCATATTTAGGTGTCCTAGTACTTGACTAGATTGTTTCTCTACTTTATACTTAAACCTCTTAACTTCTCAAAATCTTGGATTAGTACCTTAAAGATACATA
Source organism: Gardenia jasminoides (assembly GCA_013103745.1). Classification (NCBI taxonomy): domain Eukaryota; kingdom Viridiplantae; phylum Streptophyta; class Magnoliopsida; order Gentianales; family Rubiaceae; genus Gardenia; species Gardenia jasminoides. The sequence continues at coordinate 26,874,514 of CM023096.1, forward strand.
TATCCATTTTGAGTTGTTATGAGCAAAAGTGATAAAATATGAGAAATAATCTCTAGTATGAATTGTTAATCTTCCACATACATCATAATGTATGGATCCTGACAATTCATTAAATCTTTTCATAAAAGTTATTAGTGAATAAGGCTCATATGTCTCAAATGATTCATAATCAAATGAGCCAAATCATCATGCGATTTGAAAAATATGTTTCTTATTCAAAAGACTAATTTCCAAATGTTAAAGATGGTTTCAAATTATCTAACATCATATTGAGAAATGGACTTTCTTTTATTTTAGAAAATAATAACATTTATTAAGTTCTAAAATAAGTCCATTAGTTAATCTCAATTATAATCTCAAAAATAAAACTTTCACAAAGTTGTATTTTAAAACCACGCATTGAAAGCTTGTACTACAAGGCTAGTTCTTTAAACCTCTTAACTTATCAACTCTTGATAAGTAATTCTTATTATCAACTCTTGATAAGAAATTACTTTTAGTCAACATTTGACTAATAGTGTATGACAAAACTTTGATTGATCTAAATTTCTTAATATAGTCAATCACTCTCTAATAAATCAATATTTAATTTGAGATATTTTTTGTCACTTGTACAGAATTATTCTTTGCTCAAGTATTTCATACATCTTATACCTTGATTATTCATCATTCAACTCTTGAGATGTATAACCATGGTGAAAGAAATTGAAATCTTATCTAGTAAAGGAGATTTAGGAAGCATTTATGACATACTATCATCATCTTCTCTTACCTATTGTAAGCAATTTTTATTAATTCCATTACATCTTCCATAATTGGAAGTGCTAAGGTTTTAAATGATATAGTCAAATTTTCTTGAGAACTTTTCTCAATTTAACTTGCCAATCCAAGAAATTAAAAATACCAATTATATCGAGAATAATATGCAATTACTCATAATTTCTACAACGGATAGTAAAGATAAAAGAGAATTGCTATTTATGCAAAACAAAACCAAGTAAAAATGACATAAAAATCAAATTTGGTTTTGCTCCCACTATTTTATTCAAATCTATAACCCTCTTATATAGATTCGAGAATTTCAAAAATTCCTAGTAGGCTAGAGTCCCATTTAGTTATTTTGATCTTGAGTATGCTCAACAAATCAAAATAATTTCAATAGGTAGGTACTTATTACCAATTATAACTTTTGTAACTTCTAGATAGTTGAGTTATCAACTCTTGATAAATCACATCATATGTGTCACCCAACCTTTGCCTCTAAAATTTTATGACCTTGAGTGTACTCAACAAGTCACAAATTTTAGTTAAGTCATACCCATTATTCCGAGATCTCATCTCATAGTTAAAACTTCTCATGGTAGAGCAACCTTGAGTGTACCTCAACAAGTTAACTTCAGAACATAATTTCATTTTAACTATAACAATAGAAGGCAACTTAAGTTTAGACTTAATATTTGAGTAGAGGGATTTTAGACATGGTATTCCAAATTGGTCTCGTCAAATATATATATAGCATGCATATCCATTCATCAATATAAATAAATAAAAAACATACTATAATTAAACATGGATGATTATGGACTTTATTCCTACACTAGTTTCCTTGAGCCAAAAGGAAACTAGATGGTCAATCTAAGGGACGGCGACATCTCCATGCCCATGCGCTGCTTGTATGTTCACCATGGTGGAATTGGTACCATCTCCATCTTCTTTTGTACATTACAAATGTAAATCTATTCTAAACATTTTAGATCCTCACCCTCTCCCTATCCCTAATATACTACATTACATAATATTGGGAGAAACCTTGAGTTACATTGGGGAGTGAGATGAGAAGAGAATTTACATTGAGAATATATAGAGAGGCAGGACACAGGCCCTATTTCAAAAATATCAAAACCAAATCATACATACATTCAACCATTCACAATCACATTGGCCTTAGTCCATAATCATCCATCATGTTCATAAAATACAATATTAAATGAAAGCATAAATATTTATTTAGTTCCAATCATGTATCATTATATGCACAAGCCTTTAATCTCAAAAGGCTTCAATTCAAGAGGTTTAAAAATTAATTGAATCAAATTCAATTTGAAAATTTCTAATTTCTGGAATTCAGTTTTAGCGACAGAAAACTGCATTTAGTGACGAAAAACCTTCACAAGGAAATGGTCGCTAAAAGTTTTAGTGACGCTATCGTAGACCAGCATCCTTTTTCCTTCATTTTTTTTAAAAAGAATAAACACAAGAAAATTTTTTTGGCAATACTAATGATTTGGAAACTATATTTTATTCATAATAAAACATAGATACAATTTCCAAATCAATTTAGAAACCAATATTAATTTGGAAACTTATATTTCTTAGGAAATCCAATTTGTTAAGGAATATTAAATAGTTTCCAAATTTCTTTTCAATTCCTTTTGTTTTAAATTATGGAAACCACATTCTAATCTCATTAAAATGATTTTCATACTTTATAACCATGATAAGAAACTTTTCACAATCGAATGACCATCCAAGTCAAAATTAGGAATTTCTAGTCTAACTAGAATCTCCTAATTCACTTATTTTTGGAAATTTTCTTTTAAACCATTTTAGATCTCAATTACTAACTTTAGATCACTTTCTTAATTTAATCTTATTAAATTAGAAAGTTTCTAAAGGTATTTGAACACCATCCAAATTTAATCTTATCAAATTGAAAAGTTTCCAAAGTTGGTTTACTTTAATTCTAGTCTCACTAAAATTGAGTAAGTTTCTAAAACTTAATTGAACAACTCCTTGTCCAATTTCGATTTCTAAAATTTCCAGAAAACACCTTAATTCTAATCATATTAGAATTATAGAAAATTTCCATACTAATTTAGAAACCCAAACGAAAAGGAAATCAATGACCAAATCCCATTTGTTATTTGGAAACTAACTTGTTTCTTGAATTTCCTTTACTAGAAAATTTCCAGCAATTAGTACTAAGGAAATCCCTACACCAACTAATTGATGCAAGAAAATAGTAGCGTCGTTGAATGTGATGATGAAAACCCGTGACCAATCACTTATGATTAATCTGGATTTTCACCCCTAAACATGGCCAACGACTTATTCTTCGTTGTTACTGCTTTTGCTTGAAAGCTTCAACCACTTTATGAATTTTATGCGATGATGAAAACAATTTTTCAAGAAAATTCATTCCATGAAAATTATTAAATCTTTGAAACCTTTTCAAAAATTTATTTTTCATCAAGTATATTTTAAAACTCTTGAATCGCACATAATCAAATCTAATTTGACATACATGACAACTAAATAAACAAGTTACATGGTTTAATCAAAGTTGGCTCTGATACCACTGTAAGGAATCAAGGAGATAAACACAACGGAAATTTAAAACTTTTGATTCCTTTAATAGATCGTCCTTTGATTACATCCATGTAATATAGAGATAGTTCAAGAAGATTACCTCAATCCATGAAGACCTCCTTGAACTTGGTGGAGATTTGATGCAGAGGATGGCAAGAGATCCACGAAATGCATATCGTCCGGCCTCTAATGGTGATCCACACGAACCTCCTTAGTTAGAACCTCCAAGGTCGAATTAGCTTAAGCTAGATTAGTGCTAGCTATTGCCAAGACAACCACACACAAGTCTATTGAGATAATTCCAATTTTTCACCATGAAAATTTCATCCCAAGATAAGAAATAAGAGATGCAATTTTTCCCTTATTTTCTTGGACGAATTTTGGGTGTTTTTTCTCTCAAGATTTTTCTCAAAAATCTCACAAGACAAATTGTGTGATGATGCAACTTGCTAGCAAAAGCTTAGTGAGTATTTATAGACAAATAAGTTGTCAAATCCTTATGGAAACCTGAATCAGCTTCCAATAAGATTTAGTTTCCAATTCTAATACAACTCTTGTATTTGGAAGACTAAAACTTATTTGCACCATAAGTCTCTCAAGTTTAATTTGTCTCACAAATCAAACTATAAGTTATAAAACTTATCTATCAAGTCCCACTTGAAATTCATTTAATCTAGCTAAGAAAGTTCTTAATGTGTGTGACCCATTAGGTTCTCATTTACGTTGGCAATAAGTATGAGCTATACATTCTTAATAAATAAGAACTGGATAAATTAAAACTCCTTTTAATTTTCACATTCCACTAATCAATCAGCTCATACTTATAGATCAAGATTGGTATCTAGCAATACATCATGACCACCCAAGTAATGAGAAAAGTCAAGTGGATGACTTCACCTTCGTAACGCGTTTATAATGTAACTAATATCCTTTTACCACACTTATCTCACATTAATCTTGGAATAAGTTGTGCCTATTCCATTGTGTGATTAATGATCTTTCTCTTGTACCAAAATATAACTCCAATGAAGAAGTTCTTAGAAACACTTTCTAAGACTTTCCCACTTAGCCTAAGATTTGAAGTTATATTTCTACAAGTGGTCAAACATGAGATAACTCCTCTCACATAAGAGGCGGTAAATCCTTATAGGTTATTCACCATCTTTCCATATTTCAAAGATACACCCATTTGCTAATGATGTGAGCATTCCCTTTTACAGGAGCAATCATATAACAAAGAAAGTATAACTATCCATATTCAAGATATCATGATAACCTTAAGTCTAAGAATCATTTACATAAACGTCACTTAGAGATTAATCCTTTGGCACTTAAAGGATATCTCTATGTGGATCAATCTAGTGAACTTGATCATACCATCAAGCACCCATATACTTGCTTAGGTGTCTCACACACCATAGTAGATGAGGTCTACTACTTCTCATATAGAAGCTATAGTATATAGTTATTCAACCGATTAACAATACCCTTTCTTGTTAATACTATGACTAGAGATGTTTAAGAATAAACCTTATTTATAATCGAATGAAACTCACCATCATAACTCTTATGATTTCATCGATTAGGTTTATTCTAAGGGTTTTATCATACTTATATGAAAATATAAGCAGTCAATATGATAAAGATGTCATTTATTATTACATAAATAGTTAAAGTGTATAATAAACCCTAGAAGTTGATTGGCTTTAGGGCATATACACTAACAACATCTGCATCTTGCTAGATAGAGGTCATGGCTAACTTATTACTTATTCTCAGCCCAATATTTTCTCGACTCTCATAAGTCAACACATGAAAGATCCAAAAATTCCCCAACATAGCTAGATTCACAACCTCTTCAAAATTTTATTTTTGGGGTCACAACCACCCCAAAAGTGTATGTCTAGGTTCACAAGATGTAATAATACACAAATTACATGATTAACGTTTAGGTTTACTAATTCTTTCATGAATATGAAATTTCACATTTTTATAAATTTTCAAAACATCAAATTAAAACTATTTGAACAGTAATCCATGAGTTATGAAAAATTAATAGTTTAAAATTACAAGCTGCTATCATATATTTCAAGATTTGAACTTTCACCAAATAATTGTTTCTAATTTTGGAACATAATTTGACAAATACAACAACAACAACAACAACAACAACAACAACAATGGCATCTAAGCCTTTAGACAGCTATATAGATCATATGTCGTCATTGTGTTCGATCAGGACACATGTTCTCATCAAGGTTTAAATATAACATATCTTTTTTTAATAGTTTCTTGCCAATAAGTTTTAGGTCTTCCCCTTCCCCTTTTAGTTTGAGTTAAGAATTTTGTATTTTTTACACACTTCTAAATGGGGCACCTGGAGATTTCCTAAGCATATGTCCAAACCATTTTAAGCGTGTTTTTCTCATTTCTCATCTAGTGGTGCTACTCCTATTTTCCTTCTGATGTATTCATCGCTTATTCTTTCTAGTCTAGTGTATCCACACATCCATCTCACCGTTCTCATTTTTGCTACTCTCATTTTTTGTTCATATTCACACATAGTCGCTCAACACTTCGACCCATAAAATATTGCTGTCTTATAAAATTTTTCTTTCGATTTTAGTGTAACTTCATGATCACAGAGTATGGATTATGCACTTCTCCATTTCTTCCAACCTGCGTGAATCTTATGTATAACATACTTATAAATGCCCCCATTTTCTTCAAGAATAGATCCTAAATACTTAAAACTTTTAAATTCATTTATTTCATGCCGACTTACCCTATTGCCTTTTCTATGATTACTAAAGTGGCATTCCATATAATCTGTTTTGATCCCACTTATAGTAAAACCTTTCAATTCTAATGCCTTTCTCCAATCTTCTAACTTGGCATTTACTCCCTCTTTTGCCTCATCGATTAAAACTATATCATCAACACATAACTAGAGCTGTTTTGCGAATCGAATAACTCATGAGCTCGGCTCGACTCAATTAGTTAAGGCTCGAACTCAGCTCGTTTATTTGAGTAAACGAGTCGAGCTCAAGCTCGAAAAATACCCGTATCATTAACGAGTCGAGCCGAACTCGGCTCGATAGTGGCTCGATAGGCTCGACTTTGAGGGGTAAATTTGTCATTTTAGTCTTTAATTGTAAAAAAGAGAATATGTCCATGATTTTCCCAACTGTCAATATAAAGTCAAGCTAGTATTAGTGAATCCCTTTTCATCTAGTGGGGTATAATTGATTCCATTTGTTTTTGAAACACATCACTAAGCTAGAATAGCTTGTATCCAATGATCAATTGCATACATTGTTCATTCCAAACTGTGAATTTTAATCTAATACCAGTTTCAAGTCATTAATAATTGAACATTCTTAGGTTCCGTTTGTTGTCAAGTAATAATTTTACAGTTACAAATTATTGAACATTAAGAGAAGAATTGGCTAGAGCCTTATGAACTAATGAAGAATATAAGAATCATTGGCTAACTTAATACATGGAAGATAGTGCTATAGCAACTAAATTTAATTGGAGAATTGTTATAGAGTTCATTTAACTGGAGAATTGTTATAGAGTTTAAATCGAGTCAAGCTTAATTTAGAGTTCATTTTCTAATAGTGAGAGCTCGACTCGATTCTGAATCAAGTCGAAGCTCGAGCTTGGAGCTTAACAAACTCGACTTCGATTCTATTAATCGAAGTCGAGCTCGAGCTTCGACGGTGTTTTAATCAGACGAGCTCGAAGCTCAATTTTCAGCTTGATAACATCGAGTCAAGTTTGTTAAGCTCGAGCTCAAGTTCAAGCTTCGACATTTTAACCGAGTGCTCGAGCTCAATTTTCAATTCGATAACATTATCGAGTGAGCTCGAACTTCATGAGTTCGGGCTCGGCTCGGCTTGAATAACAGCACTACACATAACATACCTTCAGGGGTGGCATTATGTAGATGTTTAGTGATCTTGTCAATTACTAAAGAAAAAGGGTATGGGCTCAAAGCTGACCCTTAGTGAAGACCTATGGTATTCAGAAATTCACTCAATAACCATACTAGTATCCTTAAATATGTTGTTATATCTTGAAACATATATTTTATGACTCTGATATAAGCTACCTTTACCCGTCTCTTTTGCAAAACTCTCCATATTATAGCTCGATTAACTCTATCATGTGCCTTTTCAAGATCAATAAATACCATACATAAATTTTGTTTCCTTTCCCTATCATGCTCACATAATCTTCTTATTAAATGTGTAGCTTCCATTGTAAACCATTTTGGCATAAAACCAAATTGATTATCTAATATCTTAGTCTCTTATTTCAATCTTGTTTTTATATTACTCTTTACCATAGCTTCATAGTGTGACTCATTATTTTAATACCCTTATAATTTGCGGAGTTTTATGTATCTCCTTTATTCTTATATAAAGTTATCAATATACTTTTTCTCCACCAATTAGGCATTTTCTTAGTGTATGTAATTATGTTAAACAACTTTGTAAGCAATGCAATTTTGTATACAATCCATATCATGAAGTGTGACAAAATTTTTATGTTGTCAACCTTTCGCAACCCTCCTTCTTCATCTGGGATTAGGCCCGGCAGTGTTTCCATAAGTTTTCAAAATTCAAACGCAAAGCATATAAACTTCAGATAAGTTTTCAAATGAAGTACTCACCTCAAGCTTGTTCTGAAATTTACTCTTTTTTACTCATGGATCGATGGACTATTTCCTTACAACTCCTAAAATTTGCTTCTCTTAATTTTATGCATCACTTTATATAACAATCTCATCCCCAATACCATTAAAGACAAAATTAAGAACTTCTATATTTAAACTTGTGGTTAATCATGTGAGTTACGAAAAGCCTCCAACTTTCCCACGTTTTTCTTTTCTTTAAGTTTATGGATGGGTTTGATATTAGTGCAACTAGTTATTATCTAAGTATTCTAGAAGTCATTCCCTTTATTATCGTACAAATGTTTATTTTGTGTTTTTTATTAAGTTAATAATGCTTATTTTGGTGTTTTTATTAAAGTTTGAATCAAATAACTGGGATTTCAGTTGAATTTTGCATTTTGTGAGTAAAGTGAGAAAAATTGATTTTCTATGGAGCTAAGTAGTGAAAACCTCATATTTTTTTGGTTCTAATGATTCAAACATCAATTTGAGTAAAGCAAGAAGATATTTGGATGATTTTTGATGATTTCAAGTTGATTTCAAGTGAACATGAAGTGTAAAATATTCAAACGATGAAATGCAATTAAGAGTGAAAAGCGTTTGCAGCCTGATATATTTTAGTATTTTGGCTATAAGTTGAGTTACAATTATTGGATTGCGATGATTCTTAAAGAAATTTAAAGTTAAGATCAATGTCTCATTTGTCATGAAGACATCATAGTCCAGTTCAAACATTTTATAGTCAAAATACTAAAATACAGAAGTATACTTTTGTTGCTAAAATTTGGAAAAGTCTACTGACCAGTCTTAAGTATTTTGATTATAACTCAGCCTATTGACCTCCGAATAACCTAATTCTTGTCTCATTAGAAAACTAATTCAAGGGACGACAATGTATTTTATAAAAAAGTTAATTTGGCCTTCTTGGACATGATCCCGCACTGGATCGAAAAGTTTTAGAACCGGTTTCAGCGACGACTGATATAGAAGATGGACAAAATTGAGGGGTTGAACACAGCTGGTGATGGCTATAATTTCTTCAAGGCCAATTACACTGCCGGCTCTTAAGTCAATGGAACTTTGAGGTGGCCCTTTTAGGGTTTCTTGGTCCCCCTTTACCTTATCTTTTTGCAGCATCATAAACTCCCTATACATACGGCAGTGTGGAGAAACAATTGTAAGAACTAGAGAGGTTGGAACAGTTGTAAAACGTAGAATTTCAACTAGAACTTCCTAGTTCTATAGGTTAGTGCAAGTTAGGTAGTTCTTATACAATCTTTATATGCATCTATACTTGGAGGAAGATTGAAGATTGAAGAAGAAGAGATTGAGGCTGTGACGAGTTTCTTTCTCTTTTGATTTCTTATATTTGTACTTCAATGATTTGCTGCAACACAAGATTGTTGTTTTCCTTGTGAGATTGACAGCTAATATCCCCTAGACTTGATAAATGATTTGTATAATAAACACAAACATGTACACCAAACATTAGTTTACTTTTATGCATTTGTTTATGCTGCCTTTGCATTTCACTTGCCAAAGCTCATAGGATATTGAATTTTTGTGGTCTTGGGAAAAGAAGAATTTAATGTTATTATGGGGTTCGCCGTTTAATAACAACTTGATAGATGCACAGCGAGATGCTCTTTTGATTTGCTTAACTGAGAAAGCACCTTCTGTAAATCTGTAAATCAAGTGTATGAGTTTCTGATAGTCATTTTTTGTCATCCCTTTAGATGGTCTGTCGTTCTCCCTTTAAGCTGGGTCAAAGTCTTTTGGATTGCCATTGTCTCCAATGGTGCTCAAGCTATAGGTTTGAGAGAGGCACTGGATCACATGTGAAGTAAGTGTCTCGAATATCATTGGTAGTGAATTAACTGCAAGGTTATTATGGTTTTCATAAATTTGATTTTCCTTTTCAGGCAGGTTTGCCATATTTCCCTTCAGATTTTCCTGATACCAATGCATATTCTTGCTTTATGGCTATGGAGGCTGATCAAAGGAAAGCTTCGACCTTCCCTGAGTGCTCTTAAGAGTTCCACATTTTCCACCTTGGGACTGTATCCACTGTGGTTCTGAGGAAAGATCTACAGGGGCGCCACCCTTCCAGTTAGTAACAACTTGATGAAAAATTTAAATTGCAAAAAATTGTGATGTAGCAGCTGTGGGAGGTCATGGTGCTTTTTAAATGGCTTTGTTGAAAGGACATCTGCTATGCTGATTCATTTTCTGAGTCATGTCAAAGATCAAAATTTGCTTCTATTCCCAAATTTTCATGATGGAAAGAGATGCTTGCCTAAGGTTATGAAGGATAATGAATTAGTTACCTGTCAAACAAGTGCCATCATCATTCATCTCTCTCAATTAATGTGCTACCAAAAACTATGCTTTGTGAGAGTTCGTTTGCATGCTTACAAGGAAGGTGTTTTTTGAAGAGGAGCTGTGGTTTGTGGTGCTCATGCCAGTGATATAAGTATGTGGTGAACCAGGTAGAATTTCTTCAGAAATATTCATGGAGTTCTTTTATTTGTTTGGCATGTTTCACACATCTTACTCAGACTATTTTGTTGTTTCATGCAAATGAAAATGACTTCATCTGTTTTATTAAATTTTATTGGTGAAATGCAAATTTATAGGCATCGTGTTGACATGTTGCAACCGTCGATATTTCTTCCCATTCCTTTACCATCTTATGATTTTACTTTTGCCTTTTTCTTTTCATGAAACAAGTGGATGTGGTACATGTTTCTAAAGTATGAAAAGGTTTATGATTTGTCTTCAACAAAACTGTGTCCTCAGTATTCTTTAAGCAGCAATTGTTGGATACCACAAGGCGATAAAAATTAATATTAGGTTGGACTTCGACTGATTTATTATTCAGACAACTAGAAACCTTTTATTCCCAGAACCTTCACTGTTGCAATTTTTTACTGCCAAGCAATGCCTCTTTTGCGAATTCTGATGTAAAATTTTCAATGGCTTACATGGTGGTGTCCTGTTATATTTTTTTACTGCCGTCAAAGATTGGTTTTGTGTTTTAGGTTTTAAGGTTCATAAGATATAGTAAATCTTCACTAAAAGTATTTTAGGAGAAATCATAACTTTTTCCTATGCCTTGTTAGATGATGGCTTAGATTGCGAAGCTCATTTGAGGGATTGGTATTTCTGTTGTACGGGTTAGTTTCATCAAAAAAGTTATGATGGTGTGAACTAACTTAAGTGGGGCATGCAGTTTCACAAATGCACTTAGGAGTATGTATGTATGTATCACATTTTTGGGCAATTTAAAAAAGAGGAACTTTAGGAACTGGAATTTCTAATGCTCCAAGTAACTTTTCTGAAGCATCCTGTTGTAATGATGCAGATTGGAGGATGCTGGAAACTTTCAAGCACCTCAGTCTTTACCAGGTTCATATTTTGTTCAGCAGCCATCTGGGAGATGGGCACTTCAAGTGCCAGAAGACCCAGTAGTAAAGGAGTCTTTTAGGTGGCCGATTGGTTTTATTACAACTGGGTTCAATTCGGGGCAGGTAACTAATATGTATTCTGCAGCACTGATTGCGAATGAACTTTTTTTTTTGGCTTTGTGAATTTATTTGGTGGATGTTAGTTCCTTTGGACATCATCTGTTTGACCTTTTCTGTAGTTGTTTTGGTATACTTTTGTGAATTTGAATGTTGTTTTAATGGACAAACAGCAAGAAGCCTGTGGCAATAGCTTATGTGAAGCGGTCTTGCTTGCTCGTCTTAGAGAGGATCAATGGAAGGCCATCTCTGTTAGCAAGATTATATGTTCTGTTGATTATTGTTCATGGATTATATGATTGATATCTATACACGTGCTGAATTTTGGTTGAAAAGGTTGTAACTTTAATTTGATTAAAGTGTTTCGAGATCCTGAAAAAATTTTCACAAGACAAAAGGTTTATATTTTGGAAAGAGTCTCGCAGTTGCAATCGTTGGATGCTGAAAACCGAGAATCGACTGATCGGATATTGATGTGGATTGAGCGGTACACTGGATTTGGTTCATGGATCCAAATCCACAGTACCGCTGGATCGATTCAGATCTGCTCGCTGTGGATCGAACATGCCGGATCCCACAAACGTTCGCTGGATGGATCCTTTATGAAGCCTTTAACTCGATCTACGCGACTTCGAGATCATGCTAAGCTTGTTCGTTGGATCGATGTCCATCCTTTAAGAAACCGTCGCTTAAATAAATTTTAAAAAAAATTGAGTTTTCAATTTCTAAAATTTTGATTTCATCCAAATTTTAATTGTTAAATTTGTTATGAAATTTGTTATTTCACATGTTTTATTAGGGTCGAATTGATTTGAAATTTAATATGATTAATTCAAATAATGTTCCAATTTATTTTCTAAATTAGTTAAATTAAAAGTGACCTAATAAAATTATTTTACCAAAATTTTCGTACATGTGTATGATCTCAAAACTTGTTTGGGATCTTGAGAAATAAAACCAAATAATCCATGAATAGTTGTTATTTATTACATGCTTTCTTTCAATTTAAAATTGTTTAAATTTATATGCTTGCATGGTGGATGGTTGTGGATATAAGCCCTGATTGTGGATGAATGGTTGAATGGTTGGTTTTTTATAAATAGGGCTGGTGTCCGCTTTTCTTATTTTTCTAATTGTAATTTCTTTCCTCATCAAATTCCCCGAATGTAACTCCGGTTTCTTATATTCTATTCAAATGTACAATAGCAGGAATAGATGATAGAAATTGTAATTAGTATAGAAATTGTAAATTAGAGATGAAGAAAGGAGCTCGCAGGGGCCGTGCCATCGAAGGAGCAAATCGATTTAACCTTAGAGAACCATTAATTTTCCTAATGGTCGGGAAATTAATTTAGGAATATCCACAACCATCCACGCTTTATTTTATGCTATATTTATTTTTGAAATATTTATATGCATGATTGTTGATGAGACGATCAAATGATTTTTTCCAAAACTTCAAACCAAATTAAAAATGTTTTGGAAAAGGCAAACAAATCCCTCAAATTCAATATTAAATCAAGATGTTTTCCATCATTATAGTATAAAACAAAATGTGGTCATTAAGTGCTAGTTTGTTGGGATTCACCCAAAACTGCCTTACTCACTACATGTTTTTACTATAAGAAGTGTTCTTAAGAATAATGGGTTTGATTTAACTAAAATTATGGTTTGTTGGAATTCACTCAAGGCCATGAATTTTGAGAGCAAAGGGTTAGGTTAATACATAAGATGTAAAATCAAGAGTTGATACCTACGGATCTAGAAATTACAAATGGGTTGTAATTAGTAAAGTACCTACCAAGATGAGATTATTTTTTTGATTTGTTGGGATTCACCAAAGTCAAAATAGTTAAGACGAGGGTTCTAGCCACTATGGGTTTTAGAAAATTCGAATCAATTTAAGAGGGTAATTGATTTGAAAAAAAAAATAGTGGAAATAAAATAATTTTGGAAGTTTTTGATTTTATTAAACAAAGCTTTTCGACAAACTCTACCACTTATTTGTTGTAGAATGAGTAATAATTTGATTTTCACGTGCACAATTCTCAACGATTGTAAACCTGAGCGCCACAAATTTTCTCCGGCATTGAAATGTCCTACTCGTTCTCACTCATGAAAATAGAATATATAATTGATGGTACATGCACGATGGGCAGAACCAACCGCACGTTACTTTCTGGTTAAGGTACAAGAGCATAAGGATGATAATAGAGGTAATACATGTATCATGGTAAGCATCTGCGGCTATAAACTAGCTGACAGCATATGAAGACATGGGGCATATAGCAGAATTGTACAACACGAGAGAGTTGTTTGAACAACAATCTGGAGACCGGTGGTATGATCGTCAAGGAATTATTCAGTGCAAGATGGCGGAGCACTTTGTTATACCGCGTTTAAAGATAAAATTTGCTAATTAGAAATTTGGCTGGTGGAGGCTTTAAGATGGACGAAGAGCTAAATGTTGATTTAGTTCTCCTGTCTCACTGATTCTTTCTCTCGGTTTGTTATGAACTATGGATGAACAATCTAGGCATCTACGTACCTCGAGCCTTGTTGAATGTGAAGCTAGCGAGAAAGAAATCAAAGGTGAAGAGGTCCTAGGTGCACTTGTTGACTACTCCAAGATACAAAGGAAGGAAAAGGGAAAGGAGCCGAGCAGGCTCCTTGAGAAGCCAAGAGACCAAGACAGGACCAGTCACGTCTGTACTGCTTGGATGGCTGACTGGACATTGGAAGAGGAGCTGCAAGAGACTATCTGGAGGAGAACTAGAAAAAGCGAAGCTTGGAAAGCTTCACACAGTCCTATGTCTGAGTTGAGATTAATGTTTCTACTTTAAATCGGCTCTTGGGTATTAGATGCAGGATGTGGCTCTCATATTTCACACATCTATCACGAGGTCTAAGGGAGACAGTAGAAAATTGGAAAGGAGAAGTAATCCCTACGTGTAGGCAATGGAGCAAAATTCTGCTTTAGCTACGGGACTTACTACATTAGTTTACCAGTGGTTGATTTTAGAATTATCAAACATATTATGTTCCATACTCTACCTCAAGCATGTTTCTATTTCCTGTTTGGATATAAATGGGTTTAAGATAACCCAGAGAATAAATGTTATTTTTTTTAAAAGAATGGTGTGTTTATGGTTCTGAAAAATGGAACAACGGTTTATATATTCTAGATCTTGATAACCAAATTCTCAATACAAAGAAGAGATGAGAGTTAGATAAATTAAATAAAACTTACCTCCTGCTCTCTCTCTCTGGCCTTTGTGAGCTGCATTATAAATGAGAAGCATTTCCAACGCTTGTGAAGGTGGAGTGCATGTCATTTGATTATGAATGTTATGGCATTATCTACGAGAACTTGTTTACTTGGAAAACGCCTTTTCTTGGTAGGGAATGGGCTAGTGATTTACTTGGGCTAGTCTTTGCTGCATGTATGTGGCCCAATGACAATCACAGCTAGAGGTGGATTTTTCATACTTCATTACCTTTCTTGATGATATTCTGGGCATTGTATTGAAATACAAGTCACAGATCTTTTAAAGTTCAAATTGATGAAGAGTAGAAACAAACCAGGTAAAGTATTAAAGACATTTTGATCGATCGTGGTGAAGAATACCAAGTGATGAGTTTCAATTTTATCTAAGGAAAGTGGAATAGTTCCACAATGGACTCCTCAGGGACTTACGACTAAATGGTTATCTCCCGAGAGAAAGGTATGGCGCTTATTAAGATATAGATACGGTCCATGATGGAGCTACTCGGAACACTTGAAATCGTTATGGGGCTATGCTTTCCAGACCATTTCCCCAGTCTTAATGGGGTACCAGATGGGTTGAGCACTACATGCTTAGGATAAGAAAGGAAAGAAACCAAAACTCTTACATAAGGTTTGCAGGGTTGTCCAACCTATGTGAAGAAACGGTGATCAGCTTGAAGTGCGATGCCGACGAGTGTTTGTTTGTGGGGTATCCAAGAGTCTATAGGACTATTTCTAGCCAACTGAGCACAAAGTGTTTGTCTCAAAACATACTATCTTTAAGAAAAAGAATTTATTCTAGAAGGATTGGGAGTAGAATAGAACTTGAAGAAGTTCAAGATACCAACATGGAACTTGAAGAGTTCAAAATGATCAAACAAACATTGAACAGCATTTGGAAGAAAGGGTTCCACCACATGTGTGATGAGGCACAAGCGGAGGCGTGAACATTCTACAGGAATACTGTGGGTCGGGTGGAGGTGCAGCTCAACTCCCAAAGAGATATAGGTTCCCTTGTGAGCCGAGATAATGATGTACTAGTCATTCCAAGAGATGGGGAACCTACTACCAGGAGGGTCTTGAATAGTCAGGACTCCTCCAGAGTAGTTTGGGAGACCAGCAGATTACGAAGGATTCCATGTACTTGACAACAAGGTACTTATGGACCTTGGTTGATCCACACAGAGAGAGGGTAAAACACGTGCAGAGGTGCAAATGGAATCTTCAAGAGAGACATACATGGATGGTAATATGATTGCCTATAAAGGCTAGATTTAAGTAGCCAGGCTGGCGGAAAGAGGAATGAACTCTGATGAAACTTTCTCTGATGCTTGTAATACTTAAATCCATTACAGTTATTACTTTTTTAATAACTTCTGATTTGTAGGATGGATGTAAAGGCATTCATAATGGGAATTTACAGAGGAATGTACAGCAATACATGAAA